>JAVXUO010001917.1:0-443954 GCA_033065855.1 Escallonia rubra | reverse complement strand
TTTTATGCATTTTTGCGCCCTAAACACTGTTGCCCATGGCATTCTTCTATTGAAACTCTCTCCTTTACCCCATTGCAATTCATTCATTGATGCCATAAAGATAATAAGTTTACAGTTACCTATGGGTGGAGGGAAGTTTTGATGTGACTGCATAATTCTCCTTCCGTTTCGGTTCTCCTCTTATAATCAGAATGCCATGGAGACTCTAACATTGGCAAGTTTAATGCCAGGTTTACTTGTTTGTATTTAAAAGCCTAATAATTTAACAAACTTTATCTGCCCAGGTGCAAAGACTAAAGAAAGAGCTGGGAAATGCGCAAAAGTCTAGAAAGGCAGCATCTGCTTCGTTAAGGATGGCTCTGCAGAAAGCTGCACAGCTAAGACTTATGGAAAAAGAGAAGAACAAAAGTCCCTCTTATGCTATGCGCATTTCTTTGCAAATCAACAAAGTTGTTTGGGGCATGCTTGTAGACGGGAAATCTTTTGCCGAAGCTGAAATAAATGACATGGTGAGTCTGTAAATATTCAAAGAGCTTCTTTTCCTTTATGTAATCCGAATATCCATTGTTATTTAAAGGCAAGCACATTTAAAGTGCAAAGGGTTTCTGGAGCGTAGGCACTAAGCCCAGAGCATTAGCGCGGGCTTAATCAAAGAAAAGTTATGATCATTTCTCTGAATTAAGCAATTTTCAAGAAGATGCAAGTGTGCAACACGAGTTCCCATGTATAAAAAAAAATCACCAAAGACGCAATCATGATCTTAAAAAAGGTAGAGCAGTCAGATCATCAATCATCTAGAGATTCAACAAAGCAAACGCCTCATTGTAATCGGGGCAAGACAAAGTCTTCATCTTATTCATCTACAAGGGTGATTGATTGGATGAGTGGAAGAGGGTGAACCTGATTTTGGTGCAGTTTGTGTCGTGGGTCATGCAGCAGCCCTCGGTGTTGCTCTTGAAGTATAAATTTGTTTTCCAGCCCCTGAAGCTCTTAGAAGTAGATTTTCTTAATTGTAATATATTATATATGGTAGTCCTAAATTTTGGTCAAGTTAGTTAGCCTTAATAAAAGAAGTCCATAAGAAGGATCAGAAAATTTCTTTTTACAGGCTTGAGACTAAAAAAAGCCCGCTTCAAACGGGTTTGGGCTCAAGCACACAAATCGTGGGCTTTTAGGGGCTCTTTTGAAGGGGTTGAACTCACCCTTGCGAAGCGCTAAGGGTAGGCTTCACTGGGCATTGAGCTAGGCACACTTTTAATAACTATGCAAATATCTACCGTTTCATTTCCGGCTTTTTTACTTTCTTAAGTTAGTCAAAAGGTGATGATACATGACATTCATTCAGCGTCATGAACATCAACAAGATACTCATTCCTGTAGATAATTTCATTTCTTTTGAGATTTTCATGACATTGGAGTACAAGAGCATTCTTGCCACATTTGAGCAGGAATAAGTTTGGAGGATAAGAGAAGAGGGAAGAGAAAGAAATATAAAGGGTTGTGTCTAGAATATCTAGGACTGCTAAAAGTAGAATCATTTAGAAAATGAATTAACATCCTTAAGGAAGGAAAATTTAGTGTTTACTAGGCTATACTGAACTCCCCCTCAATTAGCTTCTTTTGATTCGTCTCCGACAGATATGTTTACAGAGTGTGGTGTGTTAGTGGAACATGAAAGAGGGATCCAATATATAAAGTAAAATACATATCTCTGTTTCCATTCACCGTTCATTTCTTATATTATTGGTGCTTAAATTGTGGAAGCTCTTCATCTAGTAGCATCCTTATAAATAATTGTTGGCATGCAGATATATGATTTTGACAGGGATTACAAAGATGTTGGTGTTGCTAGGTTCACAACAAAGTATTTTGTTGTGAGAAACTGCTTGCCTAATGCCAAGTCAGATATGCTTCTATCTGCATGGAATCCTCCTTCTGAATGGGGAAAGTATGTAGTCCTCTTCTTGGTTTACTTGCTTACGTTAGTTGTCTACTTCTGTCTGCTTTTTTTAAGCATATATCAGATGTTGTTGTGATACTTGTGCCACCTTAAACTTTTTGATTTATAATAACATCTATAAATTGGCATAGCATTTTGTGCTTGGTTGTTTGCTGTCCTTATAAGATACTGCTTGGTCTAACATTTGTGGTTATGCTGGACGTAATCAAAAAGTAGATGCATATGGTACCTTTAAATGCAGAATTAAAAATTCTGGGATAGCATATCTTATCTCTTTTAGGTAGCTTCTTAAAAACTTCTTTGGAAGCTAGAGCATTGTTGCAGTAAGTTACTTTAGCTTTTTGAGGAGCGAGTATTGACTTGGAAGTTACTCGGCTTCTTATTTTTAGCATGTGGCGGAGCAAACACCAAAATCTGTTTGAAAAGCCATATGATCTGAAGTTGAAAAGGCCTTTCACGGGTGAATACTAGCTGTTCAGTGAAATGGTTCTATGTTGCATATTGATGAAATTAATAAATATTGAGGAGGGATTCATTTCCACCTTTTTAACCACAAATCTTAAAAAGAAAGGTGTGTGTAAGCTGGATATGCGATAATTTATTTGCTGGTTAATCCCAATCTGACCGAGTTGGTGCCTCTGCAAATTATTCCCATATATATTTGTTTTCTAAAAGTCCCAGTGTTGTATTACCGCGGATGCAGAAAGGTGATGCTACGTGTAGATGCAAAGCAGGGAGCACCTAAGGATGGAAACTCGCCTCTTGAACTTTTTCAGGTGATGGTTGCCTTGTTATTAAGTGTGCTTATAATAAGCTATTATCGTCAAAATAGGGAGGGATTAACAGGTTCTGAATTCCTTTTTGCATTGAGGGGCTATAACTTAAGCATACGCTTGCATCAATTATTTAGGGTTCATCAAATAAAATCATTTCCTGACGCAATGTAGGACGTACTGTGATTACAATTACGGTCCTTGATGTGGTATGTAATGACAATTTGGCTTAGTGCTCAGGATTTGTTGTTTCATGAAACGCCAGATTCCAGAATCAAACAATAGATTCGTGATGGAAAGCCGCTAACATGGAAGGAGCCAATAAAGAAAATGCTAACAGATGTTTGTGTATCGCTATCTCAACAAGTATCTCCCAATTACATTGTCAGTTTAATTTTCCTTTGTTGAGGGTGTGCCACACAGTGAAGGCAGGCAAGGACTACTGCGCACACGCTTTGACTCTGGTTCACTTAGTGCTTTAATACAGACGTCAAATCTGATGTTTGGGTAATAAAGGATATGTTTATGTATGACAACAAAGTATTAGACTGTTACGCACTTTTGAATGAAGTTGTCATGCTGTATTATTTATTGCAAGTAATTGTTTTGGTCGTACTATCAACCCATGAGTGTAGTTTAGTTATCAAGACATGGTCTCTTAATGTTTATTCGTGTTCAGCCACTTTCTTTTTCATTAGTCACTTTACACTTTTATTTGTTCATTTATTTTGTTTCACCCATCATGAGGCCACTTGGGCCTGGGATACACAATTGGGGTAGCTTTCCACCTCCCTTAGATCTGTGACCTTGCACACCTATCACCTTGGTCTCCCACTTTTCACTCTTTATGACTCGGGCTTTCCCCTTTATTCGAATTTCATTGCTGCTCGCAGAGTCCCTTCATCCGATTGTTGCATGTTAAAAACTGTACACAATTGCCCTTGCATGGTTTGGTCGCGATTTGCATAACAATAGCCATCTTTTCTTGCTGTAGGTAGAGATCTTTCCCTTGAAGATACATTTGACTGAGACAATGTACAGAATGATGTGGGAGTATTTCTTCCCTGAAGAAGAACAAGACTCCCAACGGCGGCAGGTTATTTGAGCTATTAACTTTAAAAGGTTATTTTTACTACATGTTTTCTGCAAGCTAAGATATTGGCGACTGGCTGTTGCTTTACAGGAAGTTTGGAAAGTTTCAACTACTGCTGGTTCAAGACGAGCAAAGAAAGGTTCATCCGCACATGACGCCTCTACATCCAGCAGTCATTCAATGAAGGAATTTGAGGTCTCTAGCAATTCAAGCACTTCTGCCTTACCTTCGACATCTGGCACCAGTCAGTCCTTGGTCCTCGTTGAATCCTCTCAAGTGAGTTTCCCACGATCCTTCTACATTTAACCTATGCCCCTTTTTCACCAGGCTGAGATCGGTATACAGGGAGTTACAAGTGGTGACTTAGCAAACCTTATAATCTCTAATGGTGATAAGATTTAGCAGGCAAACTTCTTATGCAAGTAATCACTATTTATTAAAGTATACCTACGCAGCATTTGTGGTAGTTGCAGGGACCAAAGTTGCCGAATCAAAAAGCCAACCTCGTCTGCGGTTCAACTCCCGAGCTAAGACGAACGTCATCCTTTGATCGGACATGGGAAGAAACTGTGGCGGAATCTGTGGCTAATGAACTTGTGTTACAGGTCCACTCATCAAATGTTTCTTCGTCAAAGAGCGGGGGGCCCCAGGGTAGTGTTGAGCAGCAAGAAGAGCCTAATAAAAGTAAATCAAAAGACACTAAACCTAAATCTGGTCGATCATCACACGAAGAGAAAAAAGTAGGAAAAGCACAAGAAGAAAAAAGATCAAGGCCTCGAAGAATGAGGGAGTTCCATAATATCAAGATAAGTCAGGTTGGTCCTCTTCTCTAAAATATTTAAATTTTGATCCTCCTATTATTATAAGTCATGGTTATATTTATTATCGAATCGATGTACTTTTATTGTGATGGGTAGGTTGAACTACTAGTCACCTATGAAGGATCTAGATTTGCTGTGAGTGATCTAAGGTTGCTGATGGATACATTCCACCGTGTTGACTTTACTGGCACTTGGAGAAGACTTTTCTCACGTGTTAAGAAGCACATTATTTGGGGAGTCTTAAAGTCTGTCACAGGAATGCAAGTAAGTAATCTATGATGTTTTCTAGTTTACGTTTTTTTAGATTATCTACCAATGCTGACCACATCTTGGAGTTTCTAACTTTGGCGCTCTCGATTTTTTACACACATTCTACGTGTACTACTTTGTTTTTTGCATCTACTATTCTTTCCTCATTTAGAATGGGGTATGGAGTCGGTTACCGCTACGTGTCCAAGCGTCGGAATAGTGTCGTCTAATTTTCCAAAATCTTCTTTTCAACGATAAATTTTCGTTATTCTTTGGGAAAAGTGGCATTTTATGCGACATACATTGTTCAAATTGAAGACCTCCTTCATCTTAAAGCTATTATAAAAGAGAAGAAACATATAAACTAGTGTTCTTGGTGGCTTAAATGGTGTGAAGTGTCTGACACATAACTCATACCCATGTCCTTGTATCGAGAGTCCGACTACTAATGCATTTTGAGGAGTCCTTGTAACGTAGGTCTCTTACCACTTGCATATTGCTAAACTCTATGGGCAGGGTAAAAAATTCAAAGATAAAGCACATGGGCAACGAGAAGCCAGTGGAGCCGGTGTCCCCGACAGCGATCTTAACTTAAGCGACAGTGATGGAGGTTCGGCTGGGAAGTCTGATCAGTATCCTATCTCTTGGCCAAAACGTCCGAGTGATGGAGCTGGTGATGGATTTGTCACCTCCATAAGGGGCCTCTTCAATTCTCAGCGCCGCAAAGCCAAGGCATTTGTGCTACGAACAATGAGGGGCGAAGCAGAGAACGAGATACACGGCGAGTGGAGTGAGAGCGATGCAGAGTTTTCTCCATTCGCTAGGCAACTCACCATAACAAAAGCTAAGAGGCTTATTAGGCGGCATACAAAGAAGTTCCGCTCGAGAGGTCAAAAAGGTGTTCAATTCTTTCCCAGTTCTGCTAGTGACACTTCCCTTTTCACCACATGCTCTCCACTATTGCCACCTAAAATCTTCAGCAAGACCCCCCTATTTCCGTTTCGTGACACTATCATCTTTAGTGACAGTAGTGGAGTGGAAGTGACAAAAGTGAAGTGCAGTTATCAATTTTCTTAATATTATCGTGATGGTGTGGATGTTTACTCAATGTTTTGGGACATTAGATGTCAGAAGCAATGTCTCTGCACATTTTACCGTGTACTTAATCCGAAGTGTGCTCTGTTAATGCCCTTGCATGTCTTCCTCCTTAAACTTGACTGAGGATTTTGACTCTGAGACTGACTCTTGCTTCTAAATCAGGTTTACCTTCTCAGCAGAGAGAATCACTTCCGTCTTCACCAAGAGAGACCACAGCATTTGAAAGTGATTCTTCAAGTGGAACGTCGCCCTACGAGGATTTCCACGAGTGATGAGCGTGTCAAATCATCGAGAACGTAAATCCTGTTGGGGTCTGGACCCACCCCCTAGGCCCTCGTATCTAACCGGAATACGGCGTGTGGTAATCTTATTTGATTTAGTTCGGTGACTGTCTTGGCCACCTGCTTGGAAGATTCATGCGAGTGAGCTTCCAAGAAAAAGGAGGTTCGCAGAGCAGATCAACTGCGTGCACATAGAAGGAAGCAGTTGATAATTCATTGCTAGGATCTAGGTTGATTTCCTTTCAATGTCCAATATGATTGGGGTATTTTTGGAAGGAATCAGTCCTTTCTGCTTCATCTTTTATTTCAAGTTTCTGAAGTCTCCTGACTACATGGAGCAAATAGACTCTACGGAGTCCATGATTTTGTACGCGGATATAAATGTAAATGGTCGATAGAATAAATGCAAAGGGGTCTCATCATACACACGTATATTTGACGCTCTCGCTCTCTCTCAAATTTTTCTCCAAACCTCATTGCATTTTTGCTCTTTATTGATAACATTCGAACGTCTTCAATTTCGTTCCACTTAAAAAAAACAAATTTTCTAAGTTGAATCGATCAATTAAGAATTTGGTCAAAGTGCATATGAGCACTTCGATCCATCTGTTCGAATAATCTGCACAGCTCCTCTCTAAATAATTGAAGCAAAGCATAACTAAAAATTAAACCCGAAGAAGAAATGGAAGATATATAAGGCAATGTGCCTACTAATATACCAAATCACAAGGCAGAACTTATCATGTACATTATTATAAAGGTTCTCAAAACTTATTATGACTACAAAAACTTGTTTTTGTTTACAACGCCCTCAAACAGCTCATTCACATAGATCATTCCCCAAAACACAAGAAACAATAGTGAACCTAACAAACAGAAATCTCGTATTTAAATGAACTGCACAAAGCAGCAATATGACTTCCAATGGATCAGAATGTAAAAGAGCAGAAATTCAAATAGATAACCAATCAGAATAAATAAAGCCAAAGGAAATGATCACATTTTACAGACCCTTTTGAGGCACTCAAAACACAGATATCCTATTGTTAGTTGAAACTTGCACCGTGATTACCCAGGAGGGAGACGATCACTGCCGCGGGGTCTCATACCATGGCTGTTTGCGATCACGGGACGCACAGCACACTGGTTGCCCTTCCTATCGGTGCAATCGACAATGTATAAACCTGTGTTTAGCATGAAAATCCTAGTTGAGGTGAGTTCTTTACAAGTTTAAAGAGTTGAGAGGGAGTATAGTCTGTACATGGTGTAGCTGGAGCTAACATACTAATCAAAGTTGGTAGGAATGTCCATCTCTGTTTCTGAAGAATTTGCAAACTCGACCAGAGTATCCTGCAGAATCCAACACTCGAGATTGAGAGACTGCAACTATTGCAGAAAGCATTATCGACCATCAAGATCACCCATGAAACTTTCGTAAGCAAGAGAACGATCAAACCACTCCCAAACTGCTAACGACATTATATCGAAGTTAATTCTGCACAAGGTACAGTTCATACCCGCACTAGATTGCTATTAGCAGTTGAGAAAGTGCCAACAAGTAATGAATGTACAAGTACCGGCTCATCAAGGTTGTCTAAAGAGCTGACAATTTCCACTGGCAAACTTTTTGAGAGGTCTTCAGTTGCTCTATACAAAGGCTGCACGATCGAGTGAAAAGATGAGCCAAAAATTATAAGATTGCCCATGACGATCGTAAACTGAAAACAAAGAATCTGAAACTCCAATAAATAATTTAGGATCAACATCAATACCTTCACAAAGTTCCAATCCAGATATTGTGGGTTCTGGAGAGATTGTGCAAAGTAGTGGAAGAGATTGTGTGAGCATGGATATATAAATTGGACTTATTTTTTCCTTTTCTTTTTATTTTATTATTATTATTATTATTATTATTTTTGGCTTTTTTTGAAAATGACATGATTGGTGATTCGAGATTTTAGGATATAATTACGGTGATTTTGAATGGTATGAAAAGAAACACTTTAAAAATGAAGATCCTAATATTGTGTTATTGTAGGAGGTAAAAGATGTGAGAGAGCATCTGAAAACGGAATCAAACAAATTAGAGTTAATTTAGGGGAGAGTAAAATTAGTACCTAAGTTTTATTTCACCTTTGAATCTTGAAAGGGTTACCGATATTAAAGGTGATATGATTTAATTGCAATTAAAGGATTAGAGATTTTGCAGACTAAAATTGAATTTTTTAGATTAATACTAGCGACTAATATCCTTGGAGGGCAAGAGCATCTTATCAGCAATTAAATTTTCGAATCCAAAGTTTAAAATATAAAACTAAAGTGGTAAATAATGAAATTAAAGGTTAGAGATGTCCGGGACTACAGATTGGATTTCTAATGGTGTCAACATTATCTTATTAGAGATAGAATTTTGGAATCCAAGATTTGAAATTCTAAAGGAAAATGGTAAATAGTGAAATTTTAATTTAATAGTCAAAACATTAATTTAAGCCCAGATGGCAAAAAGAGAGAACGTTCAAGTAAGCATCTACATGACAACATTCTCTCAGCTTCGACTTTACTAAATATATATGCATACTTGCATTGACTCTGGGCGTGGCGCGCAGGAGCAACAACTGTTAAAATACTCATAGAAAGTTCATACTTGTATGTCGAATAATAATAATAATAATAAGAATAATAATGTATTTCCAAATTTTTATGGGACTTCTACCATTTTTTGAATAACAATTGTTAGTCTTTCTTTCGGCAATAAATGAGAGGGTGAAATATAAGATGGGAAAAATAGCCCCTCCCATATAATAATAACAATCATATGTGTTAAGGTTTGTATTAATAAAGCTCACCAAGAAGAGCATAAAAAGATATGAAATACAAGGGCAAAATTAGAATATGAGAGAAAATTGTACATACATATATAGATATACACAAACACAGGCACGCGCGCACGCGCACGCACGCACACGCACGCACACACACACACACACACACACACACACACACATATATATATATATATATATATATGTTTGTGTGTGACTTAAAATGAAATAAAAGGAAGAAGATTAGGTTTGTTAAATTTTCAATCTTGAAAAAGTACAGATGATAAAAATGATTGGAGATCTTGAGACTAAAATTGAATCTTTTGAGATTAATACACGCTATTAATAACCTTGGAAGTCAACATTATCTTATTAGAAATTAATTTTTGGATCCATAATTAGCAAATATAAAAGTGGTAAATAATGAAATTAACGATTAGAGAAGTTGAGGACTACAGATTGAATTTCTAATAAAGTGAAGTCAACATTATCTTATTCAAAATTTGAAATTACAAAAGGAAAGTGGTAAATAATGAAATTTTAGTTTAATAGTCAAAAAAATTATTTAAGTCCGCATGGCAGAGAGAACGTCCAAATAGGAATATGCATGTCAACCTTCTCTCCGTTTCGACTTTACTTTATATGTAGATTAGTTTTGAACTTGTGCGTTGCATACCAGAGCTTAACTGCTGAAAGATATCATGCTTGTATGAAATATATAAAGAGATTCAAGATTTGAGGGACATACATAAATTTAGAATTAGGAGAGAGTGTGTGCATTTTGGAAAAATCCTAAGAATTGATGGAATTCCAAACTTCTTTATAAAATTTTTAATAAATGAAGACATGTAGCTAGACAAGGAAGAGAGAAAATTGAGAAATAATTTCATTAGTTGACGTCCAAATGACAAAATGATAGAAATGCCAAGTAGGAAAGAGAAAATTAACATTCTCTCAACTCAACCTTTATTGTATATATATATAACTACATATAATAAAAGACTATTTCCACCATTTTTACATTATTCTTTAGTAGTTGCTAAAAGGCCAACGATTGTTACGAAAGTACATTTTTAACTACTAAAAGTGGTAGAATGCACATAAAAAAAGGTCGAAATACCTATTTAGTAATTACTCTCTCCATCTCACTTTAATTGATCAATGTTTCTATTTGAGCTATCCCAAAAAATTTAACCACTTTCTAGATTATTCTGTGTGTATTTTTCATATTTTCATTTTCTTTATTCTATTTCTCTGTCCATATTAATAATCCAACCAACCTGTTTTCTCCTCGAACCCACTTCCTTCCCCTTTTTCTCACTCTCTCTCTAAGGTAAAATAAAAAATACGCAATATATGACTTATATCTTTTAATATACGTGACAACTCACCCTGCTAATGAAGTGTGGTGCCGCACTTAAGTTCAGCTAATTAAGTGCGGTCTAAAAAATGGAAGGTTGGGCCGAAATTTGTCACTCTAGGCACGCAGTTCCAGACATTCACTGATCGTTCACTAAAAGATACCGCTTTTTCAATGGTACATGTGTCTATTTTTGGACTTAACTTCAAGATTCACACGCTTGATTGGTTAGCAGGGCCAGATAGGTACGGTTGCAGTGAAAAGTTAAAACAAGAGGCAAATGCCCGAAACAAGTGCCTCTACAAGTGTAGAGGGTTTAGATTGCATACGCTGTTAAACCTTAAACCCCGAAAGCTAATAGTGTTATTGATGCCCGGAGGGGAAAAAACCAAGCAAATGAAAAGTTCAACGTGATGCAAACAGCGAATTACTATAGAGGACCAAAACCAGATTCAAGGCCCTTATGTAGTTGTTTTGCAACATTCCAACATCCAAAATTATGTTCTTTTATTCCAATGGAGTTTTTTTATCAATGGTTCTCCTCCTTGTTAGTTTACATGTCTGATGCGTCTATCAAAGTACTAAGATGGAGTGGGTTGACCTGCACGGGCCTTTGAGTTTGACTTATATCTTTTTTTTTGGGTCAAATTTCAAAGATTTCTTAAGCCCAAATAAAGCTCCAAATCTCCGGTCTTGCCTGACTAACACACCAAGTCCTCTTAGTCTCCAAGCCAGTCTTTATAGACAGACAACATACAATTACACAAATGCATCCATGTATAAGTGAGAGAGTGACTGTGTGTGTGTTTCTAGGTATCTCCAACTAGCCTGTTTCCCAGAAGCTAATCATGAGATATTTTCTCTCCATTCTATGCAATTGTGATACAATTGTGATACAACTGTCTCCTACATGTAATCCAAACCCTTCTTCCCTCCTAAGATTTCAATTCCAACACCACTTGACCAATATCTCCAAGGAGCTTTCTAGCCTTTCCTTCCATCCCCCTTATCACTTGTAATCAGCCCTTACAGTTTTCCCAAAACTTTGAGGCTCCCTTTCTTCCTCAAAATTCCAGCTCAAAGCCTCTGAAGATAATCGTTGCTTTTGGTGCTGAAGGTAAAGGACCTAATTTTTATATTACAGTGGGCTGGTATAAGCGCTGTTGTAACCTAATCTTATTTTAACCAAAGCACTGGGGCCAATCCAAACTTTGTAAGGATCAAGTGATGATGAAATACAGATAAAAGCTGGGTTACCAGATAGCACTAAATTAATTATGTAATGCTGTCAAGCATGTCATTGATTCATTCAGATAAAGTTTTGGGATTGACACATACTACATCATCTGCACCAATAGATTGGTCATCAGTTCCTTCAGGTACTGCCTTAGAAGGATCTTCAGGAGTTCCCTGCATACACAACATCAGTTAAGTGACGGCGAGAAAGCTTCTATTTCTCACTGAAAGCTTCTAAGTTATACCAGTCAAAAGAAATCATACCTGGTCATCCTGATTGCCAGAAAAACTTTTGCCGTCAAAGAGTGAAGGTTTGATATCAATTGGTGTTCCCTGCATACAGCATAACTATCATGAAGTAAATCAAGCACGGGAATAATTCGAGTACAGATAGAACTGTTTACTCTAACTGTTCTATCTTCTTCTCAGTTAGCCCTTCAAGTGTCATATCAAGAAGTATTAATTGTTTATTGGGGTACAGAAACTTCCATGAAGAAATGAGAAGCCAAGTTAATAAAGGTCAACCAAAAATCAGAGAGACTGCTACTATTAAGAAAAGACGACCAAAAGGAGAAATAAGCAAGAGAAGAAACTCCACGTAGATAGCATATCTAACTCTGCATTAACTGAGAACGTCATCACTATATACAAGCTAGTACCATTTCCTTTTATTATGTCTAGACAAATGAGCCCAAACTTCACAGCTAGCGAAAACTAAGTGATCCAACCCTCCCATTAAACGTACCGGTTCAATTTGGTCTAACGAAAGATTTCTTCCTCCCTTGCTGAGATCTCTTAGTGTTCCCTGCCCATACAATAAAATGTGAGGCAGATCAAGAAGAAAAAACAAAATTAAGAGAAGGAGCAACAATTGGTAAAAATAACAGCATAAAGTAGTAGCCAAGTTCAGCAAAAACAGGACTGGGAAAACGGTCAAGCCCAATGTGGAAATATCTATACTACTTATAAAAGTGTGGATGTGGGTAAATCATTTTTTGGACAAGAATACCCTTCGTAAATCTATGAATCACTCAATTGCCATTCAAATGCAATTAATATACCTAAAATCTAGATTCTTTTAATAACTTCACTTTTTTCTACACTCATAAAAGTTGGAATTAATACATGAATGTACTTTTCATGTCATCTATAACTTGATGCTTGGTATAGATTATGTTATGAAAGAGCTTGATGAGCATAAGATCTTGTGTAATAATTTCAACAATTTTCTTTTTTTAAATGACCATTTGTTAATAATGGTTTTTGCTTTCAATAGATAAATCGGACTTTTATATTTTTTGACTGATAATTGAATTTGCCTTATATGCGCGGCAATGATATTTTGCTAAAACACTTCAATAAAAAAGAAAAGGTCAAAAGTTGGATATTTTTAGTCCCTTCCACTTTCTTGTGTTTGGCTAAGACCTGATAATATATGTTGGGGGGTGGGGGGGTGGTTTAAGGAATGTGGTTTAATACTCCGTACATCAAATGCTAATTGATATTCTTCTACATCTGTAAGTTCCAAACGAGTTTTGATTTGTGAGTTTATCTAGGTTCGGGCTCTATTAAGTTAAGCTTCCTAATCTCTTATGCTCTTTACAAACTTTGACCTTTTTTTTTATGATGAGGCTTGATAACTAAGGTTTATTTTAGGTGTCAGCTTTCAATATAGGTATCAAAATATCATCAGCACCAAGATTCTATATATAATTTACCGGAGAAAAAAGTGGTCTAGATAAAATGGTGAGAGCTAAACCTTTACTTTTTAGGAACGGGCATTTTATTCGGTATTATCGATAGGCAGTATAATTGACAAGTGTTATGTTTAAGTCGTTAATAACTTTGAAAACATCTCATATACTAGATTAGAGTTTATCGAATGTGGAGCGAACAACGCTAACTCCTCCGGAACAAACTTATTAGGATATTCTTTCAAATTGGAGCGAACAACGCTAACTCCTCCGGAACAAACTTATTAGGATATTCTTTCAAATTGGAGCGAACAACGCTAACTCCTCCGGAACAAACTTATTAGGATATTCTTTCAAATTTGTGAACCCGTAAACTTGATTTGAGTATGTGTGTGTGGTTTGAATATTCTATTCTTGAATATGATGAAGTCACTTTTCTTCTTCTATAAATTACGCCGTAGAGGTTTAACCAAAAAGAAAAGAAGGAAAATCATTGCTAAAAGCCAAAAATAAGATTAAATAAGATAAAAGCATTTGTGAATTTAAAATATAAAAAAAAACTGAAGAAACCTCATAGCCACCCAAAAATAGCCATGGCCACCAAGAATAGCCTACAAAGTTATATTTCAATCATTGTTGTTGAGAAATTACCGCACAATTTTTAGAATGCTGAAGTTGCATGTCAATGACTCATTTAGCCTAAGTTGGCGTTTGAAAAATACAACTCTTTATATCTTTTATTGATGTAACACTTTGGTATTAACAAGACATCCAACACGCTAGCTACATCAGTACTGCTGGAATGTAAATATTCTATCTCTAATATAGATGAAATATTTTACTATTGACCGATAAAACAATGGAGGGGTTATCGAAAAAAGTTTGACCACTAGGCTTAGAAAGAGAAATTTTAGCCTTTGATCTCAGAAGGTGGTCGTTTTATGCCTTGATAGATTGTTGCATCGACTTATTTTTCGGTCTTAAATGTTATACACTTAATTTTAAAAGATAATTGACATGCTTATGCCATGTTTATAAAAATCCGTTCCGCGACCAATTCAAAATATTTTGATTTGCGTCTATATTTTCATATGCCGATTGCTTAACAACTTATATGTTGAATTGCATATGTAACCTCTATTAATTCCTTACTTGATTTTCATTGTGATGCATACTAACTTTTCTGACTATGAACTTTCTAAAACATTGATGTTCATGTGCATTGCACGTGGACTCAACTAGTTTCTCTAAAATGGCAGAAAAAATCTCAGAGTAAAGTACTTTCATGAAATCTAATGAACATCAGGAAAACAATCTCATATCCAAAAAAAGAAAATAATTCTAATTATCCTTCATAGACAAAATGAGAAAAGGAAAAACCAGAGAAACAGGATAGCAATTACATGTGCACAACCAAAATAGCTACAAAAGCAAAGATTTGGAGCTCCCACATCTTATTTCTCTTTCTATCCAACAGCTAAATAGAGGTAGTGCTTTCATCTATTTGTTCTTTTATACATGACAGTAACACTGATACTCTTAAGTAAACTCCAGCAGTAAAGTAGACCAAATATTTCAACCTACTAAATCAATATAGTTTTAAACAGCTATCTTCAGTAAAGAATATGTTAATTATCACTTCAACAAGAAAAAGTAAATTGCTTACATCAGCTAATTAGAACACAAAATGCACAATAGAAGGTTTGCAACATATCTTTCACTTGACAAAGTCTCAAACGCATCTCACATTTAACACTGTAATGAAAAATATGATTCCTTTGTATAGATTACTGCACATTACTTTGGTGAATCTTTCTGGAGGTAAATTACTTTGGTGAATCTTTCTGGAGGTAAATTACTTTGGTGAATCTTTCTGGAGGTAAATTACTTTGGTGAATCTTTCCGGTGCATCTTTGAGCAGTCCAAACCATTTTAATAAAAAATTATCCGAATTCTTGCCAGCTCCACAAATGATAGGCAAACATAATCTAAAATTTGAAGAGGCCATCGAGAACCAGCGAACAGGTTACAAGATGGAATTTATACCCGATCATGGTACATAAAGAAGTTTTAGCTTTTTTCTAACATTGAAATCTCTCAGGAAATGAAAATTCTTGCCGGGATTGGTTTATGAAGCCCAGCTTAAATGAACTCTAAAATACACACATGCTCACAGCCAGAAAAGAATATGAATCAACATTGTGCACATCTTATTTTCCTCAAACCTGATACTAGCATGGTCGTAGATGCACATAATGATGGCAAGCAGGTTACAAACCTTGTTTGCCCACATAAGCCCACAGGCATTGCAGAGTGTCCTGGGTCCAGCTGGTCCACGACGCATTGCAGGAGTAGAATTTTCACTTACGCCACAATGTTGACATTTCCGAAGACTGGAGTAAATAGCAGAATAAACAGTGGCTACAGAGTTTCCTGACTTTGTAAAAAACCAAAGCAAATGTTGATTTGACATTGGAACTCACACAGCTTCCGCGCGAGGTGTACCATCTCCTTGTGGGCAACCCTTTCCAGAATCCCAACTAGAAGACCCTGAACCTTCCTTAACCGATGCAAACTGACCATTTTTTCGGTGCATTCTAAAACATATATGTACAGCCTAAGGGAAATTAGAACGAAGGAAAATAAAACTATCGCTGCAGCAACTGAGGGGTAATAGTATTGGAAGTTAGAATTGTGTACCCAAAAAGAAAACTACCAACAGAAACTTAGGGTCTAAAACAGATCCCCTAAAGAATCCATCAATGTGCATAGAAAGCTCTACATCCAAAAATGTTCTGACATTCTTAACGAAGATGAGCGTGCAAGTTGGTGTGGACTTTGGCATGATGAAGTCTTTAGGAATAGATACATTTTGGCGTGGCCGTGGAATAAAGACACGAAGCTAAAGGATACACCAAGAACATGGCAGGAGGTAAAAAATAGTACAGGTAAGCAATGAAGATGTTTCAGTTAACTATGAAACAATCCACTGGTACATATGACTAGCTTAGAAAACATAGAAATGAACATCTTTGAGGATGCACACGTGTATAGGAGAAGCCACTATATCACCCACAGAAGGCTGTCTTAATAAAAAGATTACAACTTTTCTGACCATGAAGACCACAGTAATCATGTTGTCTGCCTGATTTTGACTGGCAATAATTATAAAATTAAAGAGTAAAAGCCTGTAGAAAACTCATTGATTTTACCTTTGAGCTACCTCTTTCCTGACGCTGTATCTGATTTTCTTGTCAAAGCATCTCTCCTTCCGTTTCTCACGGAACCTCACTAGAGAGGCTATTCTTCGTGAAAGATTCGACCGCTTTGGTGTATCATCCACAACCTATAAAGAATATTGCAGATAAGGTTGAATGCCAACACAAACGATCAAAACAGTGAAGGGGGTTGGGGGGGTGGGTTACTCTTGGTAAAATAATTGACTGTTTCAGTGACTTATCATGAATATTCCACGCATTGTTAAAAGTGAAACAATATCAATGCAAAAGGTAAAACAACAGCTTCAATATTACCCACTTCAAAATGATGAAAAGAAGTCAGTATCCACTTCTGAATTACCTTGTTGCTCAGGTCAAAACGAACATCAACGGTGGGAACACCAGTAGGAATCTCAGACCCACCAAGAAGCAAGAGCACCGCTTGCACCTGTTGCAGAAGATACGTCAACATACACGTGCTTCCAAGTTTAAACTGAGCAATATAGTACAGGTGACAGTTTGAAGAAAACATACTTATAATGAAGATAAACAGCACACCATATCCAATCATCCCGACAATATACCCAAAGAGAGAATTATCCAGACCGTGCACCAAATTATAATCCAAGAACGTTAATTGCTTATCAACAAAACAAATGGCCTGAACAAAGCTGGATGGCGAAGAAGGATTTGTATAGCTGATCCCACGAGGTTTCATAAAGCTTTGGGAATCAACAAGTTAGGTGAGAGGACGAAACATGTGAGACAGACCAACATCAAGAGAGGCCAAAGAAGAGTTGAAGCTAGTAGCAGAATACACCTTTTCAACGAGACCACACATTCCAGAAAGCAAAACCACTGACCTCAACATGCCCGATGCTGTTGGAAATTTCTTTTCCTATACTAATATTAAACCCTTTCTATCAATACTTTACCTTTCATTTACACCAAAAAATTTCTTGCTCTCTTTTTCTTTTCGTAAGGGCTTTGGGGGTTTTGGTGGTGGTGGTGTGGGTGTGTGTGTGTGTGTGTTGTGGGGGGGGGGGGGGGTTCAAAAGGAAGTGATAGCCTTGAAAATTGGTGACAAAAGGGCAGCTTATTTAGAGACGTCAAACAGACTTGCTATCAAGGGCTTCCACAGTCCTAATTACAGTAACTAAATCAAAATCCCGCAAATAAGTACATAATACTAGCTCTGTTTCAAAAGCTAGGTTCCCTTTTAACTTTAGCGAGTTCCTAGAATAGACATTGAATATGTAAACGTCAAATTTACTCGTTCATTTTCTGTAGTTTGACTTGTCTAACAATATTCATTTATATCACTAATAGAGTCCGATTCAATGTTTAGATTAGAATGGATACTGAACCGACTTTACTCGTCGTTTGTCTCGTAGCTTGACTTACCAAGCGATATTGATGTTATGCCCAACTACTATTTCAGTTCATTTCAAAGTAGAGTCGTTCAAAGGGGGCAACTATTCCGAACAGAAACACGAGGCGTACCTTGTCAGGGGTGACAGCAGGGAACACATACACCTCGCCCTCGAAAGCGAGCGTCAGCTCGCTAGTCCGCGACGCCACCACACCGCCGCGACCGTGGTGGTCGTTGCCGCTGGCGCAGCGGTTGCTGGCCGAGGCCACGGGGCCGCGACCGCCACCGTCCATGACCTCATCCACGCCGTCGTCCTCATCGTCAAATCCGTCCTCGTAATCCCCGTCGCCGTCGTCATCGATCTGTATCGCCGCCGCTGCCGCAGCCGCCTGCAGGTGGTGCTCGTATGGACGCGCCTGCAGCGGCCGTGGATTCACCGGTACCGCCGCCATGTCAACGCTTAAATTTCTCGGTCATCTGAAAACCCTAACCCTAATTTTCAGTCCGATAATTTAGGGGTTGAGCTTGAGCTCGATGAAGAAGGGTGGGGTGGGGGGCAATGGTATCAAAAGAAGTGCCCTAAAATGGCAAAGGATTTGCAGGTTTTGCCACACACTGTTTCTGTGTTTCCTTGTAATGACTCGAATTGGAAATGTTTTCTCTTTTTTGAATCAGAAATTGTCGACCTGTCTGGGGATTTCCATTTTTGTTTGTACAGGATAGGATTTAATATTTATCATTTATGTATGGAGAAGGGATTTGGAGTTGTGCGGATGTCTATTGTTGCAGTGGTGTGTTGTGTTTTGATGCCGTTGGTTGCCTGACCGGGTCAAGCAACCAACGGCAGGGATTGTGACATAACAGGTTGTGTAATACTCCGCGTAATAACTGGAGGAGGTGGGGCAGGGATTATTGGAATACCGGGACAAGATTCATGGATTAGATTTGGAAGTGGTCAACTGGTCATGCTGACGTATTTTCAGAAATAATTTCTCTCTCTCTCTCTCTCTCTCTCTCTCTCTCTCCCTCCTAGTTAAAATCTCGACAAATTCAAAGATGAAAGGTTCGAGTATACTATTAGATGAAAAGTTTAGTGTGTCTTGGGTCGCTAAAAAGACATATTGATTGTCAAATTTCACTTTAAGATTAAATCACTAACGTCATGGCGACAACTGTGTCCATGATGATCGAGCAAATATAAATCAATACACGTCCTCGCAACTAAAAGATTAGTTAAAGAATAAAGATTGTCGAAAGAATTAAGATAACCAACTCTAGAGCTTTGTAGACGCTTTCAAGCTGTGGAGCATATTTAATATTTTGAGTAGTCATGACAACCTCAATATAAGACCTAAGCAACTGTGACTAGCTTGTTCAAAGGAATAGCAAGGGTTCCACGGACATCAAACTGCTGAGCATGACCAACTCGTGGGTACTCTCCCTTCTATATAACGGAACATCAGGAGTCATTCAGAAACCCTGCCGCTTGTAAAAACACGGCCAGGCAATCCAACAATTTCCTTGGAACATTTGTCAGCAAACTGATATTTCTCAGTAACTTGCAAGATTTGGGCAGTTAAGATCAAGCGAAAAATGGTGATCATTAGTGCTTAGAACATTTCTGCCACCTCTATTTACTGGCACCCTTATTTGAATAAGAACATCCATGTCTCTTGTGCAATCTTTTACGTACCCAAGCGTCCGTTGTATTCTGTCCATTACAGATAATGCAGGGGCAATGTCATGGCTAGCACTTGGCCCAATCCATTACCTTCTGCTTAACTCAGAACCTTCCCTCAAGAGACTGAATTTCAGTATGATGTTGTCCTTGCAGTTGAGTAACATAGAGATGATATTTGTCTCTCTTCTTTACTATCCCGTTGTGATAACCTCCCACTCGATTCGACAACAGTGACAGTCTCCAAAGCAGGCCACACCAACGAAGGGTCGAAGAGAGCATTGGAAGTGGAGGGACTAAAGTTCAAGAATTCTGATCCATCAGTTGTCTCCAACCAACATCCTTCTAGTAAGAATTCATCCATGATATCCAAATCTATTAAGGAATCTGGTGGATTGCCCGACGTGTTACTGGAAGGGAAAACTCCATCATCCATTCCTGAACTTTTCCCAAGACCTCAAGACGTAACACTTTCCTATTCAATCCGAACCCCAAAACCTTCACCTTGCCAAGTACACGACAATCTCAAGTTATTCCCGCTAGGGAGCCGAACCTGTCCAAATTTCTCGAAACATCCTCAAGAAACTTCCAGAAATGCAATAAAAAACCAATTCAAACACATAAATGATAGCAATATATGCAGGTACAAAAATCTTATCACCTGCTTGAAAACCATTAAAGAAGAAGAACAAACATACAGACACACAGGGCCAATGCACATGCACACACAAAGAGAGCAATCCATACACACACAGAGTCACAGACAAGCGCGCAAGTAAAGTAATGCTATATCTAGATGATTAGGAATGAAATAATCACAATAGTTGGAAGGGAAAGAAATTATACACACAGCCAACAAATTTGTCAAACGATTCTAAATAATAATATAGTTACCTTCAAGCCAATTTTCTTAATAAGTGGTGTCGAAGAATTCAGAGCATAATAGTTGTCCACCTATCTAGGTGATTAGCGCATGATTTTCAAATTTTGAATTGAGAATTTAGTACTGTGATTGTTGAAATGTTTGTGAATGGAGAGGAAAAGGGAAGATAATACAAATATAAGGAGACCGTAAATAGAGAGGAAAATGGAAGAGAACACAAAGATATGGGGATTGTAACTGTTGAGATGTGGGGCGGGGGGTGGGTACTGGAAGTTTGAAGGAGTGGAGATCCAATTGCAGCTTGACACATTATTTTTTTATTTAGTGAGAGTTTTCTACTCATTGAGGCTATATATATATATATATATTAATGGCTAAAGATATGAAAAGTACTAGACAAAGGTGCAATTATTTTCGCTATTTCAATGTCCTACGTTGACACAATTTTAAAGAATAAGCGTAAAATATGCGATTATTTTTTATAACAGTTATAAAAGTTTAAGAAAAACTAAATGGCTACTATTCATCTAACGAATAGGCATCAAAACAATTCGAAGTGAGGAACCTGCCGAAAGGTATGAAGCAAAAGGGAACAAAAAGACAACTCTTTCAACAGATAAATTTGGACTCAATGATTGCGAGATAGTTTCCTGTTTTAAGAAGACTTAATCGTCCTGATTCAAAGAGCATCCATCGCAAGCACGTCAACTTGATTATCATACTCTCATTGTAAGTTTATAGGTTAACCCGATGGCTAACCAATGCTACACAATTGTTGTGGTTCCAGTATTGTTTGTACCAGTCACAAACATCTACTTATAAGCATAAGCCTGATTCAAAGAACTTGGTTATACATTTTCAGATTCAGACCGAGCTAATTGTATTGAGTGACTAGCCCGGTTTAGTGTTTGACCTCGAGCATCTATTTCTCACACCACATTATCTGAGCTCACCTCACAGCAGAATGAGATGGTCAAGTCTTGAGAATAAAGCTATACAACTGGTTAGGAAAGAAACTGCAGAGAGCTTTCTGTTAGTTGAACTAAGCCAGCAGATCAACAGGCGTGGCCTACCTTTGTGCAATCTTCAAATCTACTGCTCTACTGCTAAACAGAGTTGTCACAGTCCAAAAAAGTCGCAAAATTAGGGTCTTCGAATCCAAAGTTAGCCTCATCGCCACCATCCTACGTAGAAGAGGAAGATCAGCAAAAAAGGGAGAGAACCCACGGTGATACAGCAGGCAGAGAAAAAAAATCAAAGCAGCAACTCTTGACTAAATTCCCTCTCCGAGTGACGCTATATGTACCTGTTCACTAGGTGTTGAAGCATTGTCGTAAAATTTGTAGGATACATCCCTCATCATTCCCTGCAAAGTTGCATTATCTGAAGGTAAGATGGAAGCAAATTAAGGTCAAGAACAAGAGCAAGTGTCACACTTGAGGCAGATGTGTGTGTGATACTTACCGCGAACGTCTAAGCGAATGGATGAGTTTGAACACGCCTAGCCATCACGATGAATTTGGAGAGGGAGATGCCCTTTGGGGAATTAACAAGGTCAAATTATCTATGAACTGTATCTAAGAGTAGACACTCTCTCATCATGAATGGATCTACCTAACGAAATGGTTGACCGTGAAAAACATAACACACAGTACTAACCTAGATCAACCAATTCAGGTTTGGGCAATTTGCAGATACAAAAGACTGAACGTAAGTTTCTATCTTCATCGTAGCAATGCCAACTAAAAGTGACAAGGGAACATCTCCATGCATCACCTAACATCACAAACTAACATTGGATTGTTTATTAAACCTCCAACCAGCCAGTCAGTTTCCTCCGCGGAATTGGAAGTCCAAAGTGCCAAAACATTTCCTTTCAAATAGGTAGAAATGACAAACTTATGCTGGTGGTTTCCAACGTGACTAGATATGATAAACTTCTTTTTCTTCACTTCTAGAATCATATAATAAGCAGCTAGCTCCGAAAGAAGTATGATCCTAACCTATCACCAAAATACAACAACTATACCAAGCAAGACGTACCAGGTAATCTCCAGTTACTGGTCCGAAATTTCACAGCCAACTCTAGGAACTCAAAATATTTTGTGCGCGAAAGCTGGGCCATAGTGTTGATCATCAGGACCTGCTAAGTATATTCAAAGCTCAAATTCAATTCAAAAGCGATTTTCCTAAGATCGTACTACACTGTAGCAACTAATGTGATCCCATCAATGGCAAGTATCTATCCCTTTCCCACAAGAACATTCTTAAAACTCGTATTGTCGCGATTGCCATATTGATATGGGCTCTGTTTGTAAGCCGATCCTAATGAACCAAGCAGGAGGGCCAATTAAAACTCCGATTTTAGCATCTTCACAGGTCATCAAATATTCTGATGCAACTAAACAAGGAAGAACATCATAAAAAGGTGAAAACATTTGAGACAACCAATGGAGAAGATACCAACCCTGTTTGCCCAGAAAAGCCCACATGCATTGCAAAGAGTCCTTGGACCAGTCGGTCCTCGACGCATCAACGGTGTGGAATTTGAACTAGCGCCACAATTAACACATCTGAGCAAAGAACGATATTCACATGATAAATACTTGGTAAGTTTTTCCGGTAACAAAAATTGTACAAATTTAACAAGATTATATGCAAACACAAAGGAGTTTTGCCGAAACGAAGTACAATTTCGCCTGTTATAAATCCAGTATGCTGGCTCGACTGCTCGAGTCTCAGGGAAGACACTTCCTAGAAAAAAGAGAAACCTCATGATAGGTCCCAGTCCACCCTTCTCAGTACAAAGCACTTCCTGTGATGGAATCAACATCGACATCGTAACATAAGAACAGAATCAAACAATACAGAGAGAGAAAAACTTACGATGTCTCTCGTGGGCTCTCATCTTGCTCCGAATCCTCAGAAGAACTCCATTCCCCAGGCTTTGCAGCAGTAAATTGGCCCTTCTTACGCTTCTGTCTGGGGTAGTCAGACAAGCAAATCAGAATAGTATTGACATATTTCACCAAAGAACAAGGAGAACATGGTATCAAAAGCAGAAAAAAGAACACACCAAAAAATCATAAGAAATTAAAACTTCCAGCATAGAATGCATGCTTATACCAATACCTATCTATTCAAGAGGAAAATAGCATAGTAGGAAACACATGACGCGTACACCCAATCTTTTCGAAATGATGACTGGACTCATCATAATATAACTCATTGTCATGTTCAGTTCAGATGTTGTTCCCCCTTACTCCTTTTATATGTTCCTTCTGCTTATATGATGATGGACGAGACAACACCCACTCTTCAACCGTCTGCTATTTCATAACAGAGGAACCTTTCGCGAGATTGCGTGGTATCAGCTAATCAGGATATATGTTAAGCGCTAATGAGAAGTGATCTCTATGGCTGTAGGATTCTGTTTTGTCTACCTAAAGACACTGTTTTGAATTTCTTCAATCAGTAGCGATGACTGTGTGTATGTGGTGCGTGTAAATAAGTTCTTCCAAGCACAGTTTTCAAGCTTCAAACTACTATTATCAACCTTGAGAGTAGAACATGAAATAAGCAAAGATAAAATGCATTGAATTCCAAGACAAAGGCATCCTTTTTACTGAAATGTCAAAACTCTTATGGACAGCTATGCAAGAATCCCAAAGCGTGATTTAGCTTGCTTTTCAAACTGATTTCCAAGAAAGAGAAGCCCAAAAACAGCACCACTAGAAAACTTCATGACGCCATAAGTTCCCAACTTGAAAGCCATTCAGAATCTCTAATGCAAACCTGGAACTTCGTTTTTAGGTCTTATTTGAAAACATAAACAGCCTTTCACTGATCTAGTAACGTTCTTTACTGTGCATGTCCATCTTTCTATCAGTTATGACATGATTACGTTAATGCATTCGAGTCTGAAGCATTATAAATAATTGTGATTCTTTAACTAACGTTCAAATTAGTAGAAGTCCTGACAAAAACACTTAAGCCACCATTTAAGTTGTTCTTCACACTTAAGAAAATCTACATTGAAACCCCAGCAGAGAGCTAAATGCAACTAGGAGGAAATTATGACCAGAAAACCATATTTCTATTTTAAACAATATAATTCAGCTAAATCCTATCTCCTTCGGAGAAAAAAAGATCAAGCTATATTCACTGCAAATCTAGCTACAAGCTGTTTTCACTCTATAGCGTAAAAATTCTAAGGGATGCAGTGTCACTTGAATTGTTACTGCCACCGTTGGGCAAACCCAAAGCCTTTCCCAGACTTGGCAATGCAGTAGCCCTCTGTAGCGGGTTGCCCTTCACATATTGCAACTTTTAAGCCGGACAAAGCCTCATGCAATGTTCGCTTCTTATCCATTCAAAGCTTGGCCTCACTAGGGTAAAACGTTCAAGAGGCATATGAGCAACAAGGTAAAATGTTACACATGTCGCTTCTCCGGTTGTTCCTTTTCTTTTTTTTGGTTGATTCCAGAAAATATATCTGCTTAGATTGTTTATCTGATATGTCTAGTCGATTTTCTTAGATATCCACAAAAATAGTAACAATGAGAAACCATGAATTCCAGAACAGAGATCTTTTCTTCCACACGTCACTATGCTAAGCTCTTCAATCACTCTCATGCAACATTGTTGTTAGTTGATTAAGTTTATCTTCTTCTTCTTTTTCCATGGATGTAGACGAGATGATGCCCAATTGTGCACCATGTCCTCAAAAGCTAAAAATAGCTAGGCCATTGTGAATGTATCAACTTGATAAAGGATTTGCAGCATATGAAGTACGTAGTAATTAATATATGCTTTGGATAGGCTCATTTCTACCCTAAATAAGAATGAAACTACAACAATATGTTAATACCAAACAAAATGGACCATAACTTAAGAAAAAAAGCACAAATGACATGCCTGAGTGCAACTTCTTGACGGACTTTGTATGTGATTTTCTTCTCGAAGCATCGCATGCTTCTCTTCTGACGGAATCTATTCAGACACGCAGCTCTTTGTGATACAGTATATCGCCCAGGATTGACCTTATCCTGGAGGAAATTTTTGTTACAATCTTAGAATAAAATACAGAATGCACTGATAAATAAGTTCACACGGCCGAGGAATTACCATTCCTTTCTGGTACGATAAATCGACACATCGTAAATCAGGAGCAAGCTCACAACCCCCCAAAGTTGAAAGTACCCACTGAGCCTGCGATAGTCAACCTAAGTTAGCACATAAACCAAAAAAGTCTTAAACTTCCATAACCATCAATAGTATTAGGACTACAAAACATTGTCTGCATCCTCTAAAAAAACAAAACACAAGCTAGAGTTTATGCTGATAATTTCCCTGTTTCACAACTTTTGTCCATATAGAACAGAATTCAAACATGTCAAAATTAACTTATTGTTCTCGTCAGACAGTACTTATTTGATACGGTTAAAATCTCCTAAAAGTGGAAGGAGACAAAAATTACAAAACACGAAGAACCTTGACTTTCTGCCAAAGCAGACACACCTTGCCAAAAGTAATGCTTGCTTTGGGTGGTTATATCACGTGACTTTGCTGTCGTACATAGCTTTGGCAAAACCAAACGGTAATAGAGACCAAACAAATGCTAAAAGATGAAAGAAATAGGAGCAAAGTAGATGGAACAGTATCACTTTCCCCTAGTTTCTCTTTAATCAAACCGTAACTTAATGTAAAACCAATGTTACACAAATCGTATGACCTTATCCGTCGAAACAGAGTCGAACACGTAGACCTGGCCGCGGAACGATACGGTGAGCCGGTCCGCCGCATCATACGCTGCCGTCAATCCGGCGTCAATGGCGCCGTCAAAGTCGGCAATGCCGCCGTCAATGGAGTCGACGCAGCCGTTTTTGACGGCATCGTTCTCGAAGCCTCCGGCGAACTTGTTAGGTTGCTCGGGTTGATCGTACATTGCCTGTTCGGAGGGCGGATTTCGCGGGTTGAGTGAAGCATTTTCAGCGTGTTGTGTGCGTATTTATAGGTGTGCGTCTGTGGGGACGCGGGAGAGCGGAAGGACAGTGCTTATTGACAGTATATGCCCCTGGGTAGGAATGTAACTGTGGTAATGACGGGGGTACTTCGGTCATTCAATTTCCGAGATGCAAGTCGCATGAGTTTGGTGCCCTCTCGTTTGATTCTTTCCTCGGCCCTGCCAAGTGAAGGAAGAATACGATTTAGTTTTCATCTAACTTTGGTCGCTAAGGCTACGTGTCATCTTTGTTCATACCCTCGGCATTACTTTTAATGTTACTTAAAATATATGGTGTTCATTAACCGTCGCTCTTCAATTTCTTGTCTCATAAATCGATCCATAAATACTAATTAACCCAAACATCAGTAAATGAGATTCAAAATCAAAATTACCGAGAAGTACAATTTGCATTAAATCATATTGTCTGTATAATAGACTATTAGTATAATCAAATCTTGTGCATAGCTTACCTTAGGCATTAGAGTGGCAGAGTATTCATTAGTTTGCAAAGTGAAACATAGCTTTTGCAAAGACATTATACTATCATTCCCATAATAGAAACTTGGAATACGACATTGTTATATCCCAGACAGATCGTGATTGCCGTATAAATTCGTACTGCTTACTTCGCTAATCCTTTTGAAAGAGACATTACCGTGCGTTGTGAAGCCGTGGACAGGTAGTTGCATAATACTTTGATCTTGATCCTGTAAATTAATATAGGCATGACACGACCATCAAAAGAAAAAGTTTGTTGCATCCTTATAAAAATACAAGATCATATATGAATAAATACCTGCTTATACTTCCTCCCATCTTTGGTGTTCGCCATACTGCCTCGCACCCACAATTGCGGCTTGCATATCTGGTGGTCGTGACCTCTAGTGATGGCGGTGGTGATTACATTGTTGGTGGTAGCAACTAATATCTCAACTGTGGTGATAGTGATAGCAGCGTGGTGGAGATACCAATCGTGGTGATGTCGGCAGCAGCCATATTTGCTGGCATGGTGAAGGTGGTCTGCAATGACATTTTTTTTTCTTTTAGACACTCAGATCTAAAGTTTTCTATTCGTTATACCAAAAGTCTATTGAACCGAAAAGAGGAGGCAAGTTTGATTTTGCCAAAAACACAGAAGGAAAAAAGGTATCGAGCGGGTTCAACGGGCCAGGGAACCACCAAGCCGACATGGATTTTGAGTTAACGATCTTTGTAACAAGAGCAAATCGACATCCATTACTCAAGCTCTGAGCCTTCCTCTGGAGATCGGAGACACTGACACTAAGAAAAAAATACATCTTCTTAACTGGAATAGTGTTTGCCTCCCTAGGACCAATGGAGGCCTTGATATTAGAAAGGCCAAGGAGAATAATATATAGCCAACCTGTTCAAGCTTGGATGGACGCTTTTGAACAAGGAAAAATTACTCTGGGTTGAAGTCCTTTCTAGTAAGTATGTCAAGGACGAACCTCTTTAAGAGTTGGGATACCATCAAAAATGGATCTCAAGTTTGGAGAAGCATAAAGAAAGGAATACCCCATCTTAGGAAGGGAATCAAGTGGAATATAAACAATGGTGAGAATATCAATTTTTGGGAAGATTGGTGGCATGGCAAAGAACCTCTTGATTCCCACAGCCCCACAGTATTAGAAACAATCATAAGGTTAAGGATTTTATTATAACTAGCTAATGTGCCCGTGCAAATGCACGGGACGCGATGCAATTTAGAATTATTGCCAATCATATCCGTTCAAAATTTCAAAAGACAGAAAGATAGTGAATTCTAAAAGTAGATGAGCTTATTCATTTAAACATATTAAACGTTATAGTTGACATTACTCAAGTATGTAAATGATTCGAATAAATTAGTCCACTACTTATTATATAAGAATCATATCAAAACATCTGTACTTTTCTAGCTCTATTCTTCCTTTCACTTTTGGCACTGAATGTGGTTAGTGCAACATCTATGCCTTCATCTTGTAATTCATTGCATATTCCGTCAACATATGCATGCATCTTTCGAAGGATCTCTTTTTGGTGTTGCCATGGGTTACCTTCGGAGCTCTTTTCTTCCTTTTTTTTTTTTTGGAGTTTTGGTGTTGAGTACATTTGCATCACCATAATGCAATTCATCAACCGCGTCATCTTTAATATTTGCTTGTTTGTTCTTGATACGCTTCTTCTGTACTTTTTCGGTGCCTGAGATTTGTGAGTCACCACCATTTTCTTCACTCTCCTGATTGAAAGCACTAAATTTTAGTATGTAATGGAAAAAAGGTATAAATTACTTTTGCTAATATTTTCATACCTCTCCATTTTTAGCTGCTTTGGCATTTTTAATTGCATTTTCATTTTCGAATAAATTGTTCACTACATAGTCTTCAAAGCCTTTGTTCACTTGCTTACAAACAATTTTTATCTAAAATATCCCAGTCTCACCAATAATATTCTTTAAAGGATTAGGTGTTGTATACAATGCACCAACCTAGTAAATATTGTTGGGATTTAGTTCTGTTACAAATATAACTATGAAGGAAAATTTATTCTTTGTGTCTAATTCATACCTCATTTTGCAAGGTGATTAGTTGTTGTACATGAATGTGGAGCATCATTTCCTGCTTGTTTGTTGAACATCACAAATGTAGTAGTCCCTATTATGTTGCTCACTTGAATTTGAATTTTGTACCTGCATTATAGCAATTCGATGAGTGTTGTTGGAATTTAAGCTGTTGACCTTCAATTTGTTAGTATAATTTTATATAGAGAACATTCATTACCGTTGAACTGTAAGGCCAGAAATTGGACCACAACTGTCACAGAGAAGAATGTTTTTGTTTGATTTTAAGCCTTCGAAGCACTTCAGGCATGCAAATTAGAACCATCCATTGTCTGGTAGCACCGCAACAATTTTTTTTCACAACGGTACATGTTACTTCCTTTACCAATAAGAGTATAGGTCAGTGCACATATATAAGATGCATAAGAAAGAGGAGAAGTGAAAATTATATATTGATTGTGAAACTAAAATTTACCTCTTCTTCTTCCTTGAATTGGGTATTTAATACTTGGTTGATTGTCAACCTGTTTGCCATTTTAATTTCAGAAAGGGTGGGTTTTTTGGGCATTGGTTCTTGCTAGATTTGAAAGTTTTTGTCTGGTGTACTTTCCATTATTTACTTAAACTGATGCACTTCATCGAGGTCGACATTTGCATAGACTTCCGTTGCACCGGTGGAAGATAGGTGCACGTGGCATAGCAAGAAAGAGTAAAATACTGTTGGAACAATACCTTTATAATTTTGCTGAGATATCTAGGTGCAGATTTTAGTGTTTTACTATGGCAAAGTTTGAGAAATGATGAAAAGAAACTAATGCAGTGGCATATGTACTCAGCATGTACTAAACATTGTTACTCGAGTCTCTTTGGTAGAATTGCACCAGCTTACAATGATTAAATGGAAAAGGGTGCCTCTTTTATTATTTGTTTTAGCGTATGCCCTTGTCTGTAGTTTTAGGTTATACGAAAAAGTGTACCTGAATGGAGTAGCATTGTGACTCGACGATAGGTGGCCTCTACTACACTGAACAAACCTAAAGATCCGGATCCCTGGTTCTCCTGTATTATTTATCATAAGAAAGAGAGCACGAAGATGGCCTTACAACTCTTAAGACGCATTCCTTTCCAACTGTTATAGCAAGTTGACATAGGAAGCGATACCATATTAGTCAAACAGCTTGGTAGGGAGATACATGCATGAAAAGTACAAAAGCAATGCAAAAATCCTTCAAATAGCTAAATCTAACCTGGACCCTTAAGCCTTGAATGTTAAGGTGGTAGGGGCTGGAGATAAATATTAAAAATCAATTGCAAACAATGTGACAGTGCTCACCTGAAAAATTGCCAAAGTGCCTACTAATATGTGCAACACTGTTCGAACTTAGGTTAGCATAAGTTGAGAAAAAGTTACTCTACTCGTCCTGTATATATGCTCTTTTCTTGATTAGTAGAAGCAATGAATAAATATTCATCATTGTTCTGCCCTCTCTTACTGGTTCTCTATTACTGCTCCCATATCTACTATTCCTCCTGTATGACCATCTATAGCAACTACGATTATTGTCATCTGCACCTTCATAGCCTCCACAACTATTTCTCAATCTTCAATTACCTGGCATTCCAAGCGTTGCCAGTTCGTAATTGCTACCTTCAATCATCAACTCACCTTTAAATATCAACTTCTTCTCTCAAAAACAATTATTGTCATCACCATGAAAAAGAACCACCATGCCATCTAACGACAACCCCCATTACTGAAGCCATCCTCAATCTCTCAAACCCCAATTTTACCACCAAGCACGACCACCCATGACTAAATCTTCGGCTCCTCAGAACATAGCAAATAGTACTTATACCAAAAGTTTTTTTATTTAGATAGAATGTATAAGGATTTTGCCAAATGTATTGTATTTAACTAAGTCTAAGAGATCAAAGTCATGTAGAATATATTTGCGAATGATCAAAGGCCGTGAAGAAATGAACAACTGGTTCTGGATATAAGGACTAATTAGAACTTTCGATGGACGGGTAGAGAACTTGATGTTTTACCGTGGCCATGGCAGATAGTTCAGATCAGTCATGGAATCAGAAGCTTGGCAGGGAGATAGATGCATGAAAAGTACAGAAGCAATAAAAAAATCCTTCAAACAGTTAATTCTATTCTGGACCTCTAAGCCTTGAAGGTTAAGGTGGTAGGGGCTGGAGAGAAACATCAAAATCAAGTGAAAAGAATGTGACAGTGCTCACCTTAACAATTGCGTAAATGCCTACTATAATATGTCCAGCACTTGTCGAACTTATGTTAGCATAAGTTGAGAAAATGTTATCTCAGCTTCATACCGTGATGCATAGATATGCATAAATTTTGACAAAAACATGTTTTATACATTGACAAATCAAATCAAGAAAAATTACCTGGGGAATCTATGTAGTAAGCAATTTGTCTGCAAAATATGAGAGGTCAAAAAGTTAAATTCACAGAACACTATTTAGTAGCAGATTTAGGTGTCCATATGAACAAAAACCTATTTGTTTTCCTATAATTCCTTACTCCGTTAGAAAGCTCATCTGCTCGGCAATCCAAGTGAGTTTCAGGGAAAAATTCTGGCCTATTTTCACAGATTATTATAAGATCATTGTTACCAAGAACATCTGCTCAAATCTATGAGTGTCCATGTGTGTGTATTAAAGGGCGGTCAAATTAGGAGGAGAGTGGTGAGTTGAAAATATGTACCTCCTTAAGTAAAAGGCGCGTCAACGGGGATTAGAGTAGGGTAGGCAGTGAATTGCATTGCTGAGGCTACATACATATGCAGTACTTGGTTTTCAACAACCTGAAATTGGTAAAAGGATGATGTAAATACACTCGCAAATCAGCAACAGTGGAAAGAACCATGGCATTAAAATTTCAAATAACCCGCTTTTAGATTTGGTATGACCACTCAGTAACACATACAATATTCTGAATTAAAAGCGGTGAACCAGTGACTATGAATAGACTTTTGTTAATTTACCTGACTGTCTCGTTATAACAAATACATTAAGATGATGATGGACCACTAAACCTTGAGTGTATGATTTTTTTGATTTGTTCTCTGTTGGAATGCATCCTTTTTTTCTTACGCTGATACTCTGGACATCAGTAGATTGAATTTGGGGAATGCATGTGTTTCCAGTTACCCAAGAATGTGCATCAAGGAAATGCAAGTGTTCAATCTACGTAAGCATGCGCACTAAGGGAAGCAACTAACCCTTTGGTCTAAACGACTAACTCACTAAACTACCATCAATTTACAATCTATAGCGTTTGAAAATCACAAATTCAGGAAAAATGCTTCAAAAAAAAATCTGCTATAGATTGCTTTGAGCAATCCATTCAATAAAGCATGCACTTCCAATTCTCCTATACAAACATGCATGCAATATATTTTTTGCTTAAAGGAGAGGAGTTACCTCGTATAGAGACGGCAAAGATGCGGTGGAGAAAGAAAGGATTGATGGATTGAAGGAGCCTTCTCTGAAAATTTCTTCAAACGAAAATCTGGTAGAATCTAGGCAGCACGGGACAGCAATTTGGTTTGATCAAAATTGCTTTAAACCAAAATCTGGTATGTTGATGATGGAGTGCTGTTTCTGTGGGTTTGATTAAAGAAGAGGTGTACGACGGCGTGGGCTTGGAGTTGGAGCTCGAGTGCAGCGTCGACTTGAAGCATGTACGGTGGAGAAAGAGCAGATTGACGGATTGAAGGAAGCTAGCTTCCTCTGTTGGATAGAAGTCTAGGCAGGGAGCTCAACAGACGGGTGTTTTTGTTTTTCTGGATTGTGGGTGAAAGGGTTGTGTTAGAGGAGGAGACTCTAGGAATAAAAGTTCAATCCTATGTGGCAAGCAACAATGAGTTCCAAAAATCTGATGTGGTGTAATTAGAGAGCTTCGAAAATCCGATGTGTCGCAATTTTAAGCGAAGGCTTCAGCTTTTTATATATATATAGATATGGAGATTGGAACATAAATTTGCTTAGGACTACTGTTGCTCCTGAAATAATAAAGGATATTATCAAAGTTCATATTCCCCAGTACCCCCAAAGAGATGATCTTCCCTGTGGTACCCCAACCCCAAGGTAAGTTTACTATATCTAGTGCGTACAAGTTTTTGAATGACAATGCTGATAATGCTATGCCTGAGGAGTCCAATTGGGGTTGGATTTGGAAGCAAAAACTTCCCCAGAAACTCATACATCTGCTCTGGCTTACTATGTAGGATAGACTTCCCACAAATGAGCTGCGATATATTAGAAATATCACTAATAGCAACTTTTGCGAGAGGTGTAACTTAACGGTTGAAAAATCTATCCACCTCTTAAGAGACTGCCCAAAAGCTATAGGTAGCTGGAAAAGGATCATGAACCAACAGCAGATTGATACTGCTGCCAATCAAAGTACTGCTGAGTGGTTAAAAGATAACCTCATGAATAAAAACAAACCGGATTTTGCTGGAATTCCTGGAATTATATCTTTATTGCTATCCTTTGGCAGGTCTGGAAAGATAGGAATAAAGAGTGCATCGAAGGGACCTTGATAAATGATGATGTCTCTTGGAATTCCGCCTTGACTTTTTCCCATGACATTAACAATGCTTATGCAAAGTCAGAGCGCGAAAAAAGATACCAAACTGATCATTTGGTCTCCTCCCACCTCAGGTAAAATCAAGATCAATACAGATGGTTCTGAACTTACACATTGATACCAAACTGCTTTCCCTGATCAAACCCCTGGCTTAACTGAACTTACACATTGATATGCCAGCGCACTTACAGCAAACAGCAGAAAAATGAAATGACAATGATAAGGTGCTTCAAGTTATGTTGATCATCATACAAGCTTTACCTCTGATTTTAGCACATGACAACTCTCCGGAAAGACATTAGCACCTTGAAGAACAAAAATTACCAGCTGATTCTGCCAGAATTGAAGCTAAGATGGGCATGGCACTGCCATCTGAAGAAAATGTTGGTCGCATATCTGGAAAGAAAGATCATTGACTAATTAAACTCTTGCGTGCTTCCCTTCGCTTCCAATCGCAGGAAGTTGAATACAATAGCACAAGGTGTGAGTTCAAGGGTGGTTATGCAAAGGCATTTTTGGTGTTGGCTCTCATGCCAATGGTAGCAGGTGGGAGACACTTGACTGTCCTCCCACATAACGGCTTCATAAATGGAAAGTTCACCATTACACGGGATACGAACCTCCTTGATCGACTTGTTTCTGTGATTGTAGGTCAGTAGGTTGCGGTCAAAACGTAGTAAAACGTTGCCCTTCTCTGTAAAGAGCAGCGGCGTCAGGTCGTCATAATGAGGATTCATCTTCAAACCCGGTATCAAGAATGGGGTAGTCCAAGATTACTTCGCACCATATTTCATCATTTACAGGACCTCAACATTGCCTTCAGAATCGCTTACATAATCCCAGCGAATTAAATCTGCCCCCCTAAAGCTCTCAAACCAACTGTGGCATTGACATCCCTGTGATTGGGCAATGGCGTTGGAACCTCCTCGCTCGTACTTATTTGGATGAAATTGGCTTTTTAGTTTCGTGAAAGTGAGTTCTGGCTGCATTGACCTTCTGGTGTAGCGCCCATTCACTATAGGGGCACAGTATCCATTTGCTGAAGAATATGAGGGAACTCTTAACTCTGTCCAGACACAAGAAGAAATTCTCCATAAATATCTCGAGAGCGATGCACAAGCCCCAAACAGACTTGTAATCGTCGGTAGAGGGATCGCAACAAAGTTCAGAAGTGGTATGATAGTGGTGCAAAAAGACTTCATGATATTTAAGGACTTGCTTAAAGTATTTGATTGAACTTCCATTTACTTTACATGGCAAATTATAAGCCTTAAGAAAATTATTAGCCAGCATAAGAAAATTATTGAACCAGCATAAGAAAATTATTAGCCATGAAAGACGTTTTTACTAACAGATCAATCTATGAACCAGCAGAGGTGGTGTGGAAGTAAATTTTCGCAAGAAAGCAATAAAAGAGATGCATTTTACACTACACCAATCGACTTTACATGGCAAGTTATTAGCCAGTATTCTCCTTTTCACTCAATTAAAGTTGTGGCATATATATTGACATCTCAGAATATTGTCAAAATCATGAACCATGTTGTTCTGCAAGAAGAACAATCTTAGCAAGTTGGATTCTTGGTATAAGACAGACTGCTTTCTCAATCAGACCAGTGTCATGTTCAACTTCAAAACAGCTACGGAAGGTGCTTGAACTTATCTTGATTATCATAGGAGCCTTACCTCTGATAGCACGGCAAAACCTTTTGGTGAAGACATCAGACAGTGACAACTTGAAGTACAAAACGTAAGCTGATTCTCCCTGAGAAACTACAAAATATGCACAATACTGCCATCTAAAGGAAATGTATCATAGGCTAAAGTACTCTGACTCCTCTTCTATTTTCGCAGATCGTTAGTGTTTGCCATGTTGCCCTTTTGGCTACCGACGTACGTGACGCTTGCACTCATCAAAAAGTAAAGCGTTAGGCGTAAAATTTCTCAAGGACTATGCCAAATAACATTCAACTTTATTCTACCAGCGGAATGTTACGCCATCTAAACCCTCCACTTTGCACCTTTCCCAAACTTTTAATTGGTGTATGCTCTTATTCTAATTGTAGCAGATGGGTGAAACTTCTTTTGTCAAAGATAAAGCCTTGATAATAGCAAGATGAAATCCTATTTTTCCTCACTGACTTGTTTGTGGGATTATAGGCCAATTGCTCATCAGGTTCTCCTTGTAGCGCCTCCTTTAAAGCAGAACCAGATGCATTTCCTCCAAACTCGGATGACAGGTCTGTGCTACAACACACGAGTTAACTTTTTGCATGAGTAGCAGAAGTAGCAGAAACCAATGCCAATTCATCATTAACGTCACAACAAGTCTAGCGACTAACAACAGCTAACGACTGCAAACAAAGCTTGAACTCTTCAACAGGAATTGCAGCAACACCTAGTAATAATGACTTAAGGTATATACTAAATCATGAGTCTCAAAGCACTTAAATGGTCACGCGAGATGAAGACATGACCATAATAAGGAAAATGATGGCGTGACTGCGACTAAAGATCCTACAGTGGTCATAGTTAACAAGGATTTTTATAAAGGAAAACTAAAAACTGCTCATAAATTCGGTAAATTCGCAATGAAACCCAGAGTATACGGTGGGGGAATCCTAGCTCCCTATACTAGATAACCTGATTTGTTCTTGTTATCCGAGATTATGGGATGAGAGATATTTTTCACTACCTGGCAAAGCCTACCCATGACTTGTGGTTAGACCAGCCCCGGGCTAAAAAATTGGATATGGGCATTTAATTTGTTTACCGGTAAATTTCGGAGTACGTTACTCGTACCCACACTAGTTGGGTAAAAGCGGGTGGGCACGGGCATGCCCGCGGGTAAAACACTTAGGATGATGAGAACCAGTTTTCGAGGAGTTTGAATTCTTCAAAAATGATGATAGAACAGATATGTCAAGGTGCAATGCAACATATTCCATAAAGCATTCCTGTGCAACTTTAAATTTGAGAAAGCATCTTTGACATTTTTTTTTTTGGTTGGTAAAGCATCTTTGACATTGTCCAGCGAAGATGGACATAAGGGACTAATGCACCAAAATAGTGTTTCCAGTTCATGGTTCGAGGTTACGTTTAAGTCTAATTTGGTTCTATTGTGGTGAAGTTGTTTTAACACTTTTAAGAGTCTTGGTTGTGTAAATTTTTGGTGAGTTGAAAGTATCGTGTTCAAAGCTTAAGTTACTTTCGTTTTGTTTTGCGTAGCGGTGTCCAGGAAATAAAATGGAAAGGCCAAAAAAGGGGGAAAAAAAACTTGGGTTACCCGCAGGTATATACCGAGCCGAAGGTGGATTGAGCATGGGTCCAAAAAAAAAATGCTGCCCGGAAAACTCCAGGTAAATCCTACCCATAACCGCCAGACCCGTACACACGACGGGTTACCCGCAGGTAACCGTTTGCCAGGTTTCGTGTGCAGTGGCCAGAGCTGTCTCATTGTTGTGCTGATGAGAACAAGTTGTTCAAGGGTTATTTTGCCATGTTGATTGCAAGTCCATGGGTGGCTCTGCTGGTTGTGTGCATGCTAGTGGAGATTACTGAGTTGTGCGGAAAAGGCAGTTTCAGCAGAGTCGTAGCTTTGCAAGGTTGCAGGGGTACAAGAAGATATTCGCGTTTACAGATGATTTAATTCGTTCTTCGTGATGCTGGCGCTAGAATGCAAAGATCATGTTGCTATCATCATTATTATATTGTCCTTTTTACTCTTCTCACATTTTTGCATGTTTTTTATGTGGTATGAGAATTGAGTTTCTAGATAAGTTCAAACCAGAGGTGGTGGATTTTTCAATCCAATTAATTTATTTATTGTCGGTGGTGCCGAATGGCAGTCGAACTTGGCTGGCAGTTTGTAGCCACTCAATTGGTTTTGTTTTCTGCCGAGCTCTAACCATCTCCATTATAATACTTCTTCTTGCTGCATTGAGTACTTTGAGAGACCAAAAAAGGAAAACCCTTCTTCCTTCATCCTGTCCATGGAGAAAGAAGAAGTTCTACACATAGTGATGTTCCCATGGTTAGCCATGGGGCATTTGATACCCTTCTTACACCTCTCAAAGTGCTTAGCCCAAAAAGGTCACCAAATATCTTTCATTTCCACCCCAAGAAACCTCCAGAGACTCCCCAAGGTACCCACAAACTTATCCCCACTAATTACTCTGACCCCCCTCTCGTTTCCCCAAAATGAAAATCTACCCCACCAAGCAGAATCCTCCATGGACATACCCTTCCAGAAATCCCAATTCCTCAAAATTGCCTTCGATTCCCTCGAGTCCCAGCTGACCCAATTCCTCCAAACCGCGGACCCGAAACCCGATTGGATCATTTTCGACTACGCCTCTCACTGGCTACCCCCACTTGCAGACAAGCTGGGCATCTCAAGTGCCTTCTTCAGCCTCTTAAATGCTGCCACCATGGCCTTCCTCGGACCCCCAGAGGTTTTGTTGACTAGTCAAGATAACAGAAAGACGACGGATGACTTTACTGTCGTGCCGGAGTGGGTCCCATTTGAATCAAACGTCGCTTTCCGTGTCCATGAGGTGGTGAAGTTTGTGGAGGGAAGTAATGAGTCGGGCACGTCGGATTTGGTTCGATTCGGGGCGGCTATTGATGGGAGTGACCTGATTTTGATGAGAACTTGTGTGGAGTTTGAACCCGAGTGGTTTGAATTATTACGTGAGCTTTACCGGAAACCGGTTGTTTCGGTAGGGGTTTTACCTCCAGATTTAGAAGGCAGTGAGTTGGAAAATGGTGAAAATTGGATTTGTGTTAGAGAGTGGTTAGAGAAACAGGGTGTTAGCTCTGTGGTTTTTGTTGCACTAGGAACTGAGGCAACTTTGACTCAGACTGAAATCAGTGAGTTAGCTCTTGGGTTGGAACAATGCGGGTTGCCTTTCTTTTGGGTGCTCAGAACTCCGCCTGGGTCGAGTGGGGATAAGTCCATCGTCCTACCGAAGGGGTTTGAGGAGCGGGTTAGAGGACGTGGCATGGTTCACTTCGGGTGGGTTCCTCAGGTTGAGATACTGAGTCACTCGGCAATTGGGGGCTTCTTGACTCATTGCGGTTGGAACTCGGTCATCGAGGGACTTGCATTTGGACGGGTTTTGATTTTGTTCCCGGTAATGAATGACCAAGGTTTGAACGCGAGGTTGTTGCAAGGGAAGGAAGTAGGGGTGGAAATTCCTAGGGACAACAAGGATGGATCATTCACGAGCGACTCAGTGGTTGAAACAGTGAGGTTTGCAATGGTGGGTGAAGGTGGTGAGTCAATTAGGGCCAACGCAAGAGAAATGAGACGATTGTTTGGGGATAAGAATCGTAATGATCATTATGTCGGCAGCTCTGTCCATTGCCTGCTCGAGAGGAAGACGTAATGGTCATTATGTTGATAGAAGTAAATCGGCCCTTCTTATGCTTTTGTCTAGTGTCGTCAGACAAGCAAATCAGAATGGAATTGACAGATTTCACCAAGAAAAATTGTATCCAATGCAAAAAAAAGGACACCAAAAATTGTAAGAAATTAAAAGGCTTTATTTGATAACGTTTTTTTTTTTCAGTTTTATAAACTAGAGAAAATAAACACGTTTGACACATAATTTTAGTTTTTTTTTCCTTTCAGTTTTGAAAACCAGTTTTTAAAATAGGGCTGTTTTTTAAATTTTCAAAAAAGAGTTTTCGGTTTTTATATTTAGACCACCACCACCCTCCCACCGCCGGCAGCCACCGCCCCCTCCATTGCCCACCGCCGGTAGCCGAATACTACCACCGTCGACCACTGCCACGCCCCACCACTGCCACCGTAAACCACCACCAAAGAAAAAATTCAAAATAAAAACTGAGTAATCAAACACCTATTTATTTTTGTAAATAAAACAACTAAATTGGTTATGATTTTTATTTTTTTTAAAACAGAAAACTAAAACTGAAAGTAATTTCAAACGTTACTTAAAACTTATAGCATAGAATGCATGCTTACACCAATACCTGTCTATTCAAGAGGAAAACACATGAACTTTTCGAAACGATGACTACACTCATCATAATCATAACATAACTCATTGTCATGTTCATCTTAGATGTTGATCCCTTTTTCTCCTTTTATACGTTGCTTCTGCTTATACGATGATGGACAAGAGAACACCCATCCTTGAACAGTCCGTTAGTGTTAAGACCTTTGATGTAAATTTAGTCATTTATTATTATTATTATTACTATTATTTGCCAACAGTTAATTACTAAACTAAATTTGAATATAATTATTTTTTATAATTCTAAAATCAGTCTCAACTGCCTCTAACTTCGTCAGTGATGTCGAAAAACAATTCCAATATCTCTTCCTCTATTAATCTTACTAGCGAAGGGACCCGTGGAATGCACGGAGCGTTCTCTAATTTCTTAAATATTGTCTAATATTTATTTCTATATATATTTTACAACCGTTAATTTCCCTAACTTTCTATAGATATTTTATAACTGTTAATTTTCCTAACTGTTTATAACTGTTATTGTTAGAACTGCACGCAAGAAATTTACTATATAGAAGATTGCCTTTGAATAGAACTTTTGAAAAATTAGTATTATNAAAGCAAACCTTAGCAACAAAGGTAGAATGCATGATTTAATGTGATCCGTTGTTACTCACAAATAAGATGTGAACGTTACAATTAAATAAAACCGTCTTATAGACTTAGGATGCCTTTTCATTAACGTTTCGCGACGACATATGTCAACAATCTCGTACTAATATTTAACTGAATTAAAACTGTTTGGTTTAATATTTGGAGCTTTGTAGATATAATCGCTACTATGTATCAATGATAAATCCGGAACCAATATGATTAAAAAAAAACCAGTTATTTGTACTATCACTTCCCTTTTTTTGTGAGTTTAATCTAGTAAAGAATGTTATAACTTATTTACTGGTGGTGTATATGAACCTCAATCTTCCTATAAGCATATATGTCAAATTCACTCACGTTCTTTCTTCACGAGAAACTTTTTATGTGTGTTATTTGTCCCGTGCATAATGAAAAAGAAAAATAACATTAAAAGTGTTTCTATCTATACATAACTTATTAAAGTTTTACTAACATGACTTAATGAAAATACCATTTGAATATTAGATTACTGTAGCCAGGGGAGAAAGTGGTTAACCACAAAAACACTGTCTTGCCTAATTAACGAAACTTTAAGGAATCAAAATGTGGGACCAAAATCAAAATCGAAAGATAAAAGTCATTATAGGGAAAAAAAAATTACTGCTTCTAGTCCTGAATATAGTTTATGTACGTTCAAGTTACTGGTAGAACTAACCTAAAATCATTATGTTTTTATTTAAGTTCATCGCTTGTCTACATAAGATTCTCAGCGTAATCCGTCCACGAATACTACACTAACACTACCTCCAAATACCTTAATTAGCACTATCATTGCCATTACAAATGCAATTACCTTCACCATAGTCATAACTTTTGCTCGTCAGTGCACTTTCATGCTTTTATCGTCAGCTTTTTTAGGTTCATCACTTGTTCAATCCAGATTTAGATCATAACTTATCAATCAGTACTGTAATGTATATTAATATTACCTTGAAACACCTTAGTGCTACTACTACAATAACTATAACAACAACCATCACTCTTGCACTACCACCATTTAATTATGACTATCACCACCACAAGCATTAGCATACTACACGCCAACACCTCTACAACTACATGTTGTCACTACATAATCCAAATCTCACTACCAACACTCCAATTCTACCACAACAATTATCACTATTGTAATTAGCATGCCTGATCACTCGCATAATTGCATATATTACCACCCTCACACTTTCACATCTAGCACCGACATTTCGGTTATACCATTACCACCTTAGGGCCACCCAGACTTCTCCTTTTTTGTAGTTGTTTATGAAGGGTAAAGGATTTTTATAACTAATGTATCTTTTCGTCTCTTTTATTCTACAAACTTATTCTCAGCTTGTCACAAATTATTCTTCAATCGATTTTAATTTTTCTTGGAGATCCAATGTAATTGGTTCTGAATATTTTGTTCATATTGTGCGTAACATGTTAGATTTTACGAAGATTGGTGCAAAAGACGAAAGTTGCAATAAAGCTTATGGAGAAATATGATTTCTTTAAAAAAGAAAGAAAAAACACCAAAACAAATAGGATGATGTTTTGCATAACTAAAAGATCGAGATAAAAACGAAAATATACGCTATGAAAAGCTTACCTTTTAATTTGAAAAACTAATCATTAATTTCATACATGATTGTCATTGTTTACATTTCCGAGATTTTATTTTATTTGCTTTAAGTGTTTTTAAGAAGTTAGTAGTCCAAAATAAAGCCTTTTTGGATTATGTAGAGCTTTAAAAGAAGTAGACTACAAAAGTCGGGCCAATGATCATACTAAAGAATTAGTAAGTAGGGTATGATTTTCGTATATTACATTTTGAAGATTTTATATTGTTATTGTAAAGTATTTTTGAGGTTTTAATAATCAAAATTAAGGCCTAATGTATAAGTATATTGATTAGGTATAGTTTTAGAAGGTGTATGATTAGTTTCTTAGCTTTATAAAGTTTTAAAATATTTCATAAATTATACCTACGAATTTTTTAATAATAGATTATAGTAAAGAGTTAAATAAAGTAGAAAAAGAAAAGAATACAAAACAAATAGGATTTTTGAATTTTATATATCATATTCAAAAGAGTTGGACTCTAAATAAAGAGACCAACTGAGTTAGGGGACTACCACATGCAAAGTTGAAGCTTACGTGTCAAAAGGAGAAGGCTCTTAAAAAGTCCTACTTGTCGTAAAGATAGAGTTCCAAAAATCCTACGTGTCGCAATTTTAAGCGAAGGTTTCAGCTTTTTATATATATATAGATTGCGGCGGTGCAATCTTGCCATTGATGCTTGCATATTCGATGAAGTTAAATCATTTATCAGAGATCAAGGAAAAGAATTTGCAGTTTAGGAGCAGAATAATAGCTATTTCCACAAAACATTAATATAAAACCTGATTTAATGTGGCCATCTTCAGTGCACTGTCCTGTTCTTCTGGCTTTCTTTACTTGCCCTAGTTAAAGGTCCATTGAGGTATAAAAGTTAGGCTATAAAAACTCAGGAGAAGACAAAGATTTTGTTTCATGGCATGTGAAATACTACTTGTTTCAGTCTTGTTATCTACATCTTGATGTCCTTTTCTTATCGGTGCTCTTACTTGCCCTGGCATAGTTTTTCCGCCAAAATTAGACAAAGGTTGCAAGAAAAACTTTATGCCATGCAAATAACTATTAAAGCAATACCTGATCTAGCTTCGCTATTGATAGCGGCAGGTTTATTTCTTTCGGTCTTTTTTTTATGCCCTAACATGATAAGACCCTAAAACAATTAGACTGTGGTTAATACATTGAAACTAACAGTAGTGAATTTGGCATACCTGATGCAAGGGCGTCCAACGTTAATTGCGGAAGATATAGTTCTCTATATGTTCTTTCTGGAAAGATGACGTTGTTAATTACATACGAACAATAACTTAATTAGACATGCATACAAAAACTCCCCACATCATTGACGTAGGCTGTAAAAGTTATAACAAAGAAGGCACGTACCAGAGACTGTACATTGATCTTGGAAGACATAGCCCAAGGTTGATGGTCCATGTATCTTATTCGCAAGTGCTTTCCTCTGCTGTGATCTAGGATTTCTGAGCCGGGGTGCCGATGTAGGTGTTCCATATCTTTTAATCTTGAGAATCTTTTTCCTTCGTGCTCTAGCTTTTCTAGAAGGGTGACCTAACGACGGTTCGATAACTGTATGAGAATTCTCTGTTAAATACACATAATTTCGAGAAACATCAGTAATGTGTAAGATTATTATGGGTATGACCCATGCCTAAACTATGTTTGAAGAACATAGTTCAGGCATCAAAGCTGCAGTACATTTGCTTAGGCTGCAAATGGACTTCAACTTATACTGCTACTATGAATCAACTAATATTATAGCTAAGATGGTGACATAGCAGATGGTGACACTGTAGTAGAGTTACAATTTGAGACACTAACTAAGAATCAAATAATATAGGTCACAACAAATACCGAAAAGCGTGAAAATCTCTGAAAATTGTGGCTACTGCACCAGCCCAGTGCAATATAATCACATGATGGCTAAGATAATCACTATGAATCAACTAATGTTACAATCACTATGATGGTGACATAGCAGTGCAAAATAATCAATACGAATCAACTAATCACATGCCCAGTGCAATATAATCACATGCTGGCTATCTGTTGGGTGATGTGCAAATCAGCTTGAGCAATATAATCACATGCTTGAAAAGATCATGAGAGAGCAAGCAAAAATGGAGTTCAACTTCAACTGCTACTATGAATCAACTAATATTATAGCTAAGATGGTGACATAGCAGATGGTGACACAAGAATAGGATCTCCATCTTTAGTTCATAGCAGTCCGAAAGCAATTGCCAGCTTCTCACTCTGATGTCTTAACCTTATCTCCTTTTCTCTTTCCCCTGTTCCATCGTCCTTCACTAAAGCCCATCCTAAATTTGGAACATACCCTGCCCGCTTCATTTTCTTTGACATCTCTTCCCAGAACATGAAGATCTCTTTAATACATTATTGGTGTGAACTATCTTCGGACACTGGTTGACTACCTTAACTGCTAGCTCTAGATTTCCATGTGAATGCTGTGAAAGAAGTTATGGGTAGGGTCCTTAACTTCATACTCTTCTTTCAGGCTTCCTTTTAAGTGAAATCCTCCAATGAAGCCTACAGAAGCCTACAATCGCATAATGAAGTTAAATTGCAATGAAGCCTACAGAACATGCCTGTGATCTTGTCATTTACTGGTACATAAGTGGAAGTTTCAGTGGTGTAAGAGAACCCAACTCCAATTGGTGTCTCCAGATACAACATGTTCGCTTCTGCAAGTCAAAATCCATGCATGGAAGTGTATTTTTTATTAAAGGAGATGGGTATTCTGGTACAGCCTCCCAGATTTTGATTGAGAGCCTTCTCAAGAGCTCTGTTTATGGGTTTCACAAAACACAGGAAAACAAGGAAAAAAAAAAAAAAACACATGCGATTGATTAAAGGAGAGGGGTTACCTGTTAAGAGCCTTCTCTCTTTGATTAAAACTTGATTCAAACCACAAATATGAGACCTTCTTTGTTAAACAGGACCGTCCTCTCTTTGATCGAAATTGCTTCAAACCAAAGTCAAGCAATAATGAAAGTACTCGGTTTCCAGGGAGCGCAAGAGTTATGTGTTTCCTCTCTTTGATCGAAATTGCTTCAAACCAAAGTCTGGGAGGAAGAGCAGAACTCCAAGCAGGGAGCGCAAGAGTTCTTTGTTTCTGGGTTTCATTGTTTTTGCCAGCGTGAAGGAGTTTTCTCCGAGAAGGAGACTCAAAGAATGAAATTTGCAAGACTCTGTGAATGAGTTTTACGTAAGAATCAGACTCTACGAATGAAAGTTGAATCCTACGTGGCAAGCAATAATGAGTTCCAAAAATCTCACGTGACGTATGTAGAGAGCTTCAAAAATTCTACGTGTCGCGATTCTATCGCAACTTTTTATATATATATATAGATTTGTTTTTTAAATCCATATATGAGACACTCTTTGCATGCAAAACTGTACACCTGATTTCCCATTGGAACACATTTTATTCAATGTGCATGAATTGGTACACAATTTTGTCATAATGCCCCGGATCAAGTCCAGTTCATTTGCACTTAAGCTTACAGCAAAATCAGCAAGACGACCCAGGGTGGCTGCATTTCCTTCCCCACTCGACCTTCACCTGCTATATCTTGTGCAGGTTGATGGAGATGAGCCCGCGGTCGAAGAACATTTACACGCTCTCTGGGGCACCCTTCCCCAGTTCCTTCCACTGCCCGTGGAGGTCCCAGAGCAGGCCCCGGGGCAGCTGTACATCTGAGCAACAAGAATAGGTCAAGATGTTGGGGCAGTGTTGGGCCCTAAAGTCAAGTTCCATATAGATTTGTTCATTTGTTTGTTTCCAGATCTTAAGATTTGTTCATTTCCTTCGAAATTGGGTTTAGAATGTTTTTAGCGACCATTTATTGTATTTCAAAGTTACCGCATGTTCTATGTTTTCTGTTTTGAATTTCTATTACATCCTTCCTTTAAATGTGGGGAAGGAAGAGGAGTTCGGCATGTATGAACGAACTGAGAATCTGTTTTCTCTCTCTTTAGATCTCTCTCTTCCCTCTTACGACAATAAAATTCTCTCTTCTTCATCCAACCTATCACAAGACGAACTTTTCCCCTTAGTCGAACCGTAAGGCACTTAGTGGACAAGCCCCTTGCTCATGCTAAGTCAGTCTTCCACTTGGACTGGGCGATGCTAGAAGCGAACACACCAAGAAGAACACGAGAGAGTTAGGGAGAATGTATACTTGTGTACAAGAAAACTTGTGTGCTTTGGCCAAGTGAGGCCTCAGCTATTTATACTAGTCCACCTCCTCGACGGACGGTGGAGATACATTCCATCCTACGGATCTTATTCCGCTTCTAGAATTCTCTATATATGTACAAGGTTTTCTACTATTCTAAAATCCTCTCTAGAACTATCTCTTATGTACAAGAAGAGTATAGAACATTCTGAAGACTTTTCTGATTCATCGCCTCGTATTGTTATGTTGATCCCCTTTTCTCCTTTTATACTTTTCTTCTGCTTATATGATGACGGATAAGACAACACCCATCCTTGAACAGTCAGCTATTAACAGAGGAACCTTTTGCGAGATTGTGTGATATCAGCTAATCAGGATATATGTTAAGCGCTAATGAGAAGTGATCTCTATGGCCGTAGGATTCTGTTTTGATCTACCTGAAGACACTGTTTTGAATTTCTTCAATCAGTAGCGATGGAAATGCAGTTGAACTCCAAGACAAAGGCATCATCTTTAAGTCATTCCCTTACTGAAATGTCAACACTCTTATGGACAGCTATGCAAGAATCCCAAAGCGTGCTTTAGCTTGCTTTTCAAACTAATTTCCGAAAAAGAGAAGCCCAGAAGCAGCAGCACTAGAAAACTTCATGACGCCATAAGTTCCCAATTTGAAAGCCCCTTAAAATCTCTAATGCAAACCTGGAATCCCTTTTTAGGTCTTACTTGAAAACATTAACAGCCTTTCACTGATCCAGTAACATTCTTTGCAGCCAAAAATCAGGGGAGTGGCTATAGTCATATCGACCATGCATATCCATCTTTCTATCAGTTATGACATGATTATGTTAATGCATTCAAGTCTGAAACATTAGAAATACGAGTGATTCTTTAGCCAAGAGGATAACTACCGTTCAAATTAGTAGAAGTCTTGATAAAAACACTTCTTAAGCCACCATTTTTGAGTAGTTCTTCACTGTTAAGAAATTATGACCACGGAACCATACTTCTATTTGAAACAATACAATTCAGCTAAATCCTATCTTTTTTGGGAGAAATATAGATCATGCTATCTTCACTGCAAATCTAGCTACAAGCTGTTTTCACTCTAAATTTTAAGGGATGCAGTGCTACAAGAAGTGTTGCTGCCTCCGTTGGGCAAACACAGAGCCTTTCTCAGACTTGGCAATGCACGAGCCCTCTGTCGTGGGTTGCCCTTCACATACATAGTAACAATGAGAAAACATGAATTCCAGAACAGGGGTCTTTTCTTCCACACGTCACTAAGCTAAGCTCTTCGATCACTCTCATGCAACATCATTGTAGTTAATTAAATTTTTTACCTTTTCTTTCTGTTTTTTCACGGATGTAGACATGATGATGCCCAATTGTGCAACATGTCCTCAAAGGTAGGAAATAGCAAGGCCATTTTGATTGTATCAACTTGATAAAGGATTTGGGGCATAGGAAGTAATTAAGATATGCTTTGGATAGGCTCGTTTCTACCCTAAATAAGATGAAAACTACCACAATATGTTAATTCCAAACAAAATGGACCATAACTTAAGAAAGCACAAATGACATGCTTGAGTGCAACTTCTTGGTGGACTTAAAAGTACCCTCTGAGCCTGTGATAGTAAGCCTAAATTAGCACATAACCAAAAAAGACTTTGGCATGTCTTATATTTCTAATAAGTGGTTTAATGGTTGGCATGTTGAATCATATACATAATGGGTTGGTTTAAATCACCAGAGGATTTTCAGTTACTTCTCTTTTGATATTCTATTAAACTAGGTAAGGGTAAGAAAAGAAGATAAAATCTCAAATCACGGATTTGCGCAAAATCTGAGCGATTTTTATTCAACCGCTACAAGATCAATAATTCCATAAGCTTTCATACCTCTAATGACCTTATATTTGACCATCAATAATAATCAATAATATTAGGACTACAAAAACATGTCTGCATCCTTTAAAAAAGCAAAACACAAGCTAGAATTTATGATGATAATCCCCTTGTTTCACAACTTTTGTCCATATAGAACATAATTCTAACGTGTCAAAATTGACTTATTGTTCTCGCCAGTCAGACGATACTTATTTGATACGGTCAAAATCTTCTAGAAGTGGAAGGGGACAAAAATCACAAACCTTCTGCCAAAGCAGACACACCTTCCAAGAAGCAAAGCTTGCTTTGGGTGGTTATATCACGTGCCTTTAGTGTTGTACATTGCACTACAAGAAAAATAGTTTTTAGCGACGGATTTTTCGCGACGGACAAATTTCTGTAGCTAAAAAACACTTTTAGCGACGGATTTACTGTCGGTAAATGTCTGTCGCTAATTTGAATTTGGAAATTTCTTCCTTTTAAAAAAAAAATTGGAAAATGATTTTTAAATTACTTTTAGCGACGGAATTTTACCGACGACTTGGTTCCGTCGGTAAAAGTCCATTTATTTAAAAAATAATAATAACTTTTAGTGACGGACTTTTAACGACGGACAAAATTCGTCGCTAAAAATTACTTAAACGTACACAAATCCTAATTGCATTCTTTTCTCCCAGCCGCTTACAGCTTTCTCTTCCTATTTTCTCTCTGCCTCTCTCTCTCTCTCCAGCCCCCCTTGCCTCACCCCCATGCCACCACAGCCCAGTCGGCGCCAACAGCTAGGCACGCCCCGCCGGCATAACAGCCATGCATGCCCGACTGCTACAGCCGCGCCTCTGCCCCGTCGATCTCCACTCTCGCCGGCCACTGCATGGTGGCTATTTTGTCGGTGAAAACAAGGTAAATTTTCTGATCCAATGTTTGATTCTTAATTCCTTGAACCCTTTCTTTCTTTCTTTCTTTTCAATTTAGAATTTGGAAATAGGTTTGGTTTACAATTTGCAATTGGGAATTGCGAATTAGCAATTGCTGCTAGCAGGTTTTTTATTTTCAGATTGAGATTTGAATTTTCTTTCAGATTGCAATTGCTGGTTGTGGTGGCAATTAGGAGTTGGGAATTTGGAATGGTGGATCTTGATGCCCTCCTGCGGGTTACCTCTATGGACAGATTTTTGAAATATCATGTATCCGAACAATAGAAAACATTAACACGCAGATGCCCTGCATGTTCACTTGCAGCAAAGAAGCATATAGCTTCTACCACGAGTATCTTGGATACGAAGGATGTGGTGAGCATCTGTACTTGTATGTTCTGTCTCCAAACTTAAAAACTTAAAGTTCGTAAACATTGGTGCTTTAACTGTACATTGTATTCCACGTTCATGGCAATACATTTAAGTCAATGCTTGCAAGTCGTGAGAGCTTTTTCTAGTCAAGTTTAGATATATAGGTCTTATCAAAAGTTGAATGTACTCGTGGATTTATTTTATTTTACTTTTTTGTCGTGTAGATTGCTATATTTTGCCCACTTTTTGCTGGTGTAGGGGATGTCAAGTGTCATACGCCCTTTGTCCAAAGTTTAATCATAGATGAGGTAGTTCTCAGGAGGACGTTATACAAGAAAACAGAATAAGAAGCGATTTTTTATGTTCCACCGTTATAGAGATATTAGTTTTGAGGAGAACGTTATACAGGAAAAAAAGAAAAAGAAGCGATTTTCTCTGCACCATCGTGTTTTCGTAGACTAAACTTGATTTCTCTTGGAATCTACCTTGGCCTTCTGCATTTTCCTTATCTTCAAAGATTATGTAATAGTATGCACTAGGCAGCCAATAGCTTTGGCAATAGAATTCCCTTCTCTTCAAAGATTATGGGATTAGAAAATGTCAGTTTTGTCGCCATATCAACTATGTTGTTTGGTTTTGATTCTAAGGCTGCTTGGTGATTGTGTAAAGTTTCAGGTAGCTGGATTCGTATATTGATTGATTTCTCAACCTTGTGAACTTCAGCTCTTTGTAGTTGTCATATTTTCCCTTAATGGTGTTGAGATCAACTTGATAATTTATTTAAGTTAGTAATGTTTCTGTTAAGATTCATCAAAGGAAATTTCTGCATCATGTAGGACCAATAGCTTTGGCAATAGATATTTTTATGTTGGTTTAAGGCTGCTTTGAACTTTGGCTTGATTATATGTCTCCTTGCTGATTGTGTTAATTTTTACCTATCAGTGGAGTGATTTCAACCATGTGCCTGTTCTTGCAGAGCTAAGCTCAAACATAAGAAAAAATGCCTCATAGAACCTGGCCTATGGCAGCACTTTTGCTATTTACTGGACTCAATGTTGTGTTGTTGTCCACAATCACTCTAGTTTAGGACTTTATCTGCTTCCATCCTTACTGGGAAAGGAGGGTACGGTAGTTATCTGTATATTATTTTTGCGGCATTCGCATATCACATTCACTTGCTTTTACCAGCACTAATGTGTTTTTTTTTCCTGCAGACCCCTTAAATGGCCTCATGATTTCCATGATGCATTTTAAATATCTTCTTTGGATAAAAATATAGTTTCACCTTCTCATTATGAAAATTGCGTGAGCACTTGTGCGTGGAAGTTCGTCAAAAAGAGTGGTTGAGATTATCAAATCAGTGTAGTTCCTTTTATACATGAGTTATAAGCCTTAATGTGGATTGTATAATGTGATATATTTTTTTTATTTGAGTTATAAACCTTAATGTCTTTTTTTTTGTGCAGGCTTTGGAGCAAATCCTTGGTTTATAATTTTTTTAGTTTCACTGTAACTTGAATTTTTTTTTCTTGAGATTGTACAATGTGATATATTATACATTATAGTCAGTGAACATCTAACTTAAATTTTATTTGTTTTACTTGGAATTTGGTAAAGATGAATGCTTTTTTAAATAATTAAATTATTGTTAGATTAGTTGATTAGAAGTAATTGTCTAAAACAGATTTGGCATTTTAAAAAAGTAACAAAAAAAAAACAGCCTTTTGTGTTTTAGCGACGGAATTCCGTCGCTAAAAGTCCTTCTACAAAATGGTAAATATTTTTAGAGACAGACTTTTAACAACGAAGTTGTGTAGTTAAAAATCTGTTCGTAAATGATTTAGAAAGACTTTTAGAGACGGAATTAATGTCGTTAAATACTTTTGCGACGGATATTCCGTCGCTAAAAGATTTTTCATTAAAAAATTAGAAAATACCTTTAGCGACGGAATTTTCCGTCACTAAAAGTAATTATTTCCGACGGATCACCAAAATCCATCGCTAATCTTTTAGCAACGGGGTTTTTAACAACGAACTTTTAGCGATGGAAAGTCCGTCGCTAAAAGTCTTTACCAACGGATTACCCACTTTTAGTGACAAAATTGTCTGTTGCTAAAAGTGAATTTTCTTGCAGTGTTGCTTTGGCAAAACCAAACGGTAATAGAGACCAAGCAAATGCTAAAACATGAAAGAAATAGAAGCAAAGTAGATGGAACAACGTCACTTTCCCCGAATTTCTCCTTATTCAAACCGTAAACATAAACCCTAACTTAATGTAAAACCACTGTTACACAAATCATACGACCTTATCCGTCGAAACAGAGTCAAACACGTAGACCTGGCTGCGGAACGGTATGGTGAGCCGGTCCGCAGTATCATACACTGCGGTCAATCCGGTGTCAATTCCGTCGTCATTGGAGTCGACGACGCCGTTTTTTACAGCGTCGTTAGGTTGCTCGGGTTGATCGTACATTGCCAGTTTGGAGAGCGGATTTTGCGGGATAAGTTAAGCATTTTTAGCATGTTGTCACAGTACGAACGACTTCCCTAAGTCGGACCGTGTGGCACTTAGTGAGCAAGCCCCCGCTTGTGCACTAAGTCAGCTAACTCTCGAAGTTTCGCGATTTTAGAAGCAAATGCGCAACGGAACACAAGAGTTTGAGGAATGATTCCGACCAATGTAGGACCAAATTTTTATGTCTAAAATAACAAAGTATTTTAGACATAAAAATTAGGATTCTATCAAAATTTAAATTAATTACTAGATCACGTTTTTATTTTATATCTCATAAGTTATTTTTTGGGTCTATGAATTTTAATTTACATATTATAAAATGATTTCAAGAACATAATTGTCAAAACAAAGTCTTAATAGAGTAGTATATTGATTAGATAGAGTTGTAGAAGGATTATAATTGGTTTTTTATTTTTTTTTCTTTTAAATCGAAAGTATTATTTTCGTTTTTTATATATGAGTTTTTATATTCATATTATATAGTAGTTTTGAAGATACAATAGTGAATATTAAGTCTTAATTAGTTAGTATAATGATAAGGTTGAGTTTGAGAATGATTAGAATTAGTTTTTGAATTTTAAGGACATAATTGTCGAAGAGAAGTCTTAATAGATTAGTATATTGATTAGGTAGAATTTTAGAATGATTAGAGTTAACTTTTAAATTAAATAAGACTTACTAATATAAAAGATAATTAATCTAGTGACGTTTCATATAAAGAAGAGATGATGTGTCGGCAATGTCGCGCAAAGAAACTATCGACATCTTTCTCGCTTCACTTATTATATATTACTAGCTAATGTGCCCGTGCAAATGCACGGGATGCGATTTAATTTGATTTTATTGCTAATAACATATTTTAATATAGTCTATTAATTTTGAAGTTCTAAAAAACAAAGAAAGATAGTTATTTTCAAAGACAAATGAGGTAATTCAACTATGCATCTTGAACGGAATAATTGACATTACTCAAGGTACGTAAGTTCCTCCAATACATTAATCCACGTCCTACTGAATTATAGTAAAACTGAGAGAACATTTAATCCAAACTTTGATTTTAGATCATTAGGGAAAAAGAGTGTAGATTTAGTTTTACTTTTTCTCAATCTTTTTATGTAAAATATTAGCCAATCCACATATATCCTATAGTCACGCCTTATATATTCTTTCATGAGAAGTACAGTATTACATATGCTCTTAGATTGGTTCATTCCATTAAGAAGTTCAAACTTCAAAATTTATGTTAAGAAAAAAGATGTATGACAATTTTCACAAACATGCTGATTTTGTAGTCCTTGTACCCTCGCTAATTGTTTTATGTACCACAATTTAACAAAGAATGCTTGCATGTTTTATATAACAATAGGCATTGCCTCTTTTAGTGACAAAAGGGTGTAGGCTCCACAAAAGAGGGTGTAGATTTAGTTTCACTTTTACTCTTTCTTTTTTGTAAAATATTGACAAATCCACGTATACTCCTACAGTCATATCGTATATATTCTTCTATGAGAAGTACAACATTACATGTGCTTTTAGATCCGATAAGAAATTGTTCAAACCTCAAAGCGGCCTCTTGGCTAAAGAGAACTTTTTGATAATTGTAAATGGGTACCAAAATATGATCGGCGGAAAAGCCCTTCTACTGCAAACATTAAGAGTTACTATTCCTAGGACAGATTTTACAAACGTGCATGTTTTGTCAGAGAACTAAACGTAGAATCGTCATTTGTTAATATGAATTACCAGTTGTCTGGTTACATTTCTCAACATTATTTGTCCCACTATCTTATACTAATACACCAACACCTTACTGCTACCATTTTCATTAAATAGTCTCCATTATTGTCACCAACCATTATAGTTATTACCATCTTTACAGTTCCCGCCATTACTATCACTACTACCGCCACTTCCGTTGTATAATACTATTGCAGTCAACCGCCACCATTACCAAAAATATAATATCATTCACATGTGCAAGATCAATTGCACCTTTACTGCCAATGGCAGGTCTACCTCCATATTTTGCTAGCGTTAAAAGTTGTATGGTTTGTAATTGAGTTAAAAGTTGTCTTAGATCTCATTTATTTTACATTTCTTTTTATTCTCCAAGACTTATACTAATCCGAACTACTTAGTCCCCAATCAAATTCAATTACCTCTTGTAATTTAATTTCAAAAAGAATTGGTTCTAAATCAAGTGTAACATCTTAAACTTAAAATATTAGTTTATTAGACCACAAACTCACGAAAAAGCTTAGGAAAGATTTTCGACAACGATCCTTTTAGCAATAGCAACAGAGAAAATGGTACTCTATTTCAAATTTCTTTGAGATTTTAATTCTTTTTTCATTATTGTAGAATGAAATATATGACAGGCGCTGTAATTAAATATATAACAATAGAGCAATAGTTAATGACATGATGACTAACCAAGTACAACAGATAAATAAATAGTGAGATTCAAAAACATTGATTGTGTTTGGAGCATAGTTTACATTATGTTCTTCAACAAATTAGCTAGAACATAATTGACATTATGGAGTGAATGTAGAATGTTTTATCAAGGTGTCAATAGGTTTACTTTTCAAATGTTGCAATCATTTGATACTATACTTAAGCCCTTATTCTACTTTCTCATTTCTTTCAACCAATGGACTTTATCATTTTCTTTCCTTTTAAGCAATCCAGATTGGTGTGTTTTGAGAACCAACATCCGAATTAATCCACTAAAATTAATCCATGAAAGCGGACAGTAAACCAAAATATAAATAGTGAAGTGTGATCATTTTATAGCAATAAATGGAGAGCAGAGAATTAAAATATAAGAGGTTCTGAGGCATTTTCTTTTGCCAATATTTCTTGCATATATGCACACTGAAGCAGGCATATACTTTCAACAAATAAATTCTATTACCATGTCTCTTTCTAATAACAGGTGAGTGTCTTTTGTCAACCTAACAAAATCTTTTTAAAACTGATAATAAGCGGACTGAATGCTAGACTAAAACTTTTGTTATTACCATCTAGTTTGTTTTTGAAGCTAGACACTTGATGCTTGCGCCCTATATTTTACCACCTAAATGTTCTCTTTGTAGTTCCATGCTAGTTAGCTTAATATCTAATTGCTAATGAATTAATTGTATGTCCTGTCACAGAATGCGACAAAAACAAACTAATATCAACCAACTCTATAAGAAATTTGACATCATATTCTCCTCAGGTTGCCTTAACAACACCAAAAACCATGAAAAGCATCTTGCGTCCCTTGACCATTATTTGCTCATACAGATTACCATATTATCATACTTGGTAAAACTCTAGGCTGCTAATTATTAACCAAAGATGTTTTCTACATTTGCTTAGATTCTCGCTAACAGAAATGTTAGATTTGCTCGGTCTTTATTGCCTAATTGTAGTGTGCATACATTAAGGCGTGATTATTTCAAAGATTTTTCATTTTCTTATGTTTGCTTGCTACTAAAGATTTCATATAACTGACAAAAGAACAAAGATTCGTGATAGTATCGATAGGAATAATCATATTGAAAATCTCATAATTAGATTGTAAATTGCAGAAATAATAGGCAGAGTTTATTAGAATGCATATTCTATGTTCCGTAAAGAGAAAAGATAGTTAATGTTTCTCATGTATACATTTGTCAGATTTGATTTTGTTATATTTAAGTACTTTTAAGGCGTTATTAGTCAAAATTCAAGGCCTAATAAGAATATATAGATTGATTAGATAGAGATTTAAAATATGCAAAATTGATATTCCAATTTTATAGTTAAGGTTTACAAAACTTCGGCCAAATATACCCACAAAATGTTTAGTAAAACCATTGTAAAAACGTAGGAAGTAGAATTGTAAATATTGTTCATATTGAAATTCTATTTAAGTGCTGCTAATCAAATTAAATTCTAGTAAGTTAACCAATTAATAATGTGAAGTGCTAAAATAATGTCAAATTAGAATAATATTTTTCAAACTTTATTTTAAAGAGAAATGGTACATATTGTTGTAGTTGCAATACCTAATTTTTAAGTTGATAGTTAATATACTGAAAAAAAGACGTAGTCTTGTATATAAAAAGTTTTACGCGTAAATGAAGTTAAAATTCTTACGAATTAATTGATTATGCCTACATTTGTATGATAGATTAGATTAGAACTTTGTAAAATTACAAAAAAGAATTAGTAAGTAGGGTATGATTTTCGCACTTTATATTTTTGAGATTTTATATTGTTATTTCAAAGTACTTTTGAGGTTTTAATAAGCAAAATTAAGGCCTAATATATGAGTATATTAATTAGGTAGAGTTTTAGAAGGTGTAAAATTAGTTTCTTAGTTTTACAAAGTTTATAAATATAGGCTAAAGGAGACCTACGAATTTTTTAATAATAAATTATAAGAAAGAGTTAAATAGAGTAGAAAAGGAAAAGAATGCCAAAACATATAGGATTCTTAATTATATATATCCAATTCAAAAGAGGTGAACTATAAATAAAGAGACCACTTAAGTTACGGGACTACCACATGCAACGTTCAAGCTTCTGTCGCAGAAGGAGAAGTTCCTAAAAAGTCCTACGTGGCGTAAATATAAAGCTCTAAAAATCCTACGTGTCGCAATTCTAGGCGAAGGTTTCAGTTTTTTATATATACATATAGATTCTCATAATAGAAACTTGGAATAAAGACATTGAAATATCCCAGATAGATCGTGATTGTCATATAAATTCAAACTACTTACTTGACTAGTCCTTTTGAAAGAGACATTATTGTGTGTGGTGAAATCATGTACAATTGTTGTAGAAATACTACGATCTTGGTCTGCCCAGAAATTAATAGAGGCATGACACTACCATCAAAAGAAAAAGTTTGTTGTATCGTTATAAAAGTACAAGATCATACATGAATAAATACCCGCTTATACTTCCTCCCATATTTGGTGTTCAATTCGCCATAGTGCCTTGCACCCACAATTGCAGCTTGCATATCTGGTGGTCGTGACTTCTAGTGATGGCGGTGGTGATTACATCATGTTGGTGGTGGCAGGCTAGCAGCTAAGAACAAACTTTGGCTCCTACCCGAGTTGTAGGAATCTTTCTCCAATCCCGTATATAGTGACAATTAATAGTCGCTAAATATTCCTAGTGACTTTTCTTCTAACACTTTCAGAGACAATTATTAGCAGCACTTTTTTAGCGTCATTAAATAAAAGCCATCAGAAACATTTAGAAACGATTGATTGTCGCTATATAAGGGGTAAGAGGAAGATTCCCAACCGGGGTAGCAGCCAATTTTTTTCCAACAGCTAATATCTCAATCGTGGTGGTAGTGATAGCAGCACAGCGGATACCAATCGTGGTGATGTCGGCAGCAGTCATATTTGCTGGCATGGTGAAGGTGGTCTGCAATGGCATCTTTTTCTTTTAGACACTCGTGTCTAAATTTTTCGATTTTCATGATTGTTATACCGAAAGTCTATATATAGCACCGAAAAGGGGAGGCAAGTTTGATTTTGCCAAAAACACGGAAGGAGTTATTGAGCGGGTCCAACAGGCCAGGGGGCCACCGAGCCGACATGGATCTTTCGTCTTTTGAGTTGACGCCCTTTCTAAGAGGAGCAAAACGACATCCATTACTCAATCTCTGAACCTAACAACGACCCGACTTGGGCGTTGGGCCCTCGTCGCCTTGGCTGTCTCTTAGCAGTTAAATAAACTTAAATTGATCCTCTTTTTTTCGAGCGAGGCGGGATTGAATAGAATGTTCCATATTGTCGAGTAAATTTACGACAAATTTCCTCTTTCTTCGATCACATGTAACTATCCAAAGATGTAGGTTTAGTATAAAATGATAAGATGCCGATAAAGTTTTTGGCATTGTTGGTGACCTGGTGTCATTTGTTACTTTGGGAGAAATTGTTTTGCGACAACCCGCGATTAGCTATAAAACTCTACTAACGCTAAAAGAAAGTACACTAGAACATAAAGTTACGTCAAGATGTATGTAGTATAGACAATAGGAGGCCGATAAGATGTAGATGTAGTATATAATAATAGGACGAACATGTATGTTGCTGTCAGGTATGCCAAATACTAGAACACATCCGTTCAGAGCTTACTGTCATGATAACAGGGACAAAGACATGAAGAACGGAGCAAATTGACAACGTAAGATTAAGTCAAAATCATAACCACATTCAGCAAGTAGTGCAATTTGTAGAAAATCATGTTCTGGGTATGATAGAATACTGCTTTCCCTGATCAAACCCCTGGCTTAACTGAACTTACACATTGATATGCCAGCGCACTTACAGCAAACAGCAGAAAAAAGAAATGACAATGATAAGGTGCTTCAAGTTATGTTGATCATCATACAAGCTTTAATTCTGATTTTAGCACATGACAACTCTCCGGAAAGACATTAGCACCTTGAAGTACAAAAATTACCAGCTGATTCTGCCAGAATTGAAGCTAAGATGGGCATGGCACTGCCATCTGAAGAATATGTTGGTCGCATATCTGGAAAGAAAGATCATTGACTAATTAAACTCTTGCGTGCTTCCCTTCGCTCCCAATCACAGGAAGTTGAATACAATAGCATAAGGTGTGAGTTCAAGGGTGGTTATGCAAAGGCATTTTTGGTGTTGGCTCACATGCCAATGGTAGCAGGTGGGAGACACTTGAGTTTCCTCCAGGCTCCAACATAACGGCTTCATAAAATGGGAAGTTCACCATCACACCGGAATACCGGATACGAACCTCCTTGATCGACTTGTTTCTGTGATTGTAGGTCAGTAGTTCGTGGTCAAAATGTCGTAAAACGTTGCCCTTCTCTGTAAAGAGCAACGGCGTCCCGTTCTCACAATGAGGATTCATCTTCAAATCCGGTATCAAGAATTGGGTAGTCCAAGATTACTTCGCCATATTTCATCATTTCCAGGACCTCAACATTGCCTTCAGAATCACTTACATAATCCCAGCGAGATTACACAAAGCTGTCCCCCTAAAACTCTCAAACCAACCATGGCATTGACATCCCTGTGATTGGGCAATGGCAGTGGAACCTCCTCGCTCGAACTTATTTGTGACTGGACCGGATGAAATTGTCACCTTTGTTTCGTGGAAGTGGGTCCTGGCTGCATTGACCTTCCGATATACTATAGGGGCAGTATCCATTTGCTGAAGAGTATGAGGGAACTCTTAACTCTGTCCAGACTTGGTTTTTGAATTGGCTACAAGAAGAAATTCTCCATAAATATCTCGAGAGCCATGCGCAAGCCCCAAACAGCCTCGTAATCTTTGGTAGAGGGATCGCAACAAAGTCCAGAAGTGGTATGATAGTGGTGCACACAGACTTCATGATATGTAAGGACTTGCTTAAAGTATTTGATGGTGTGGAAAATGGAAGTTCAAATACAGCCATTTACTTTACATGGCAAATAATAAGCCTTAAGAAAATTATTAGCCAGCATAAGAAAATTATTGAACCAGCAAAAGAAAATTACTAGCCATCAAAGACGTTTTTACAGACAGATCAATCTATGAACCAGCAAAGGTGGTGTGGAAGTAAATTTTCCAAAGAAAGCAATAAAAGAGATGCATTTTACACTACACCAATCGACTTTACATGGCAAGTTATTAGCCAGTATTCTTCTTTTCACTCAATTGAAGTTGTGGCATATTTATTGACATCTCAGAATATTTCCAAAATCATGAATCACGTTGTTCAGCAAGAAGAACAATCTTAACAAGTTGGATTCTTGGTATAAGACATATTGCTTTCTCAATCAGACCAGTGTCATAGTCTAAAACTTCAAAACAGCCAAGGAAGGTGCTTGAACTTATCTTGATTATCATAGGAGCCTTACATCTGATAGCACGGCAAAACCTTTTGGTGAAGACATCAGACAGTAACAACTTGAAGTACAAAATGTAAGCCGATTCTCCCTGAGAAACTACAAAATAAGCACAATACTGTCATCTGAAGGAAATGTATCATAGGCTAAAGTACTGTGACTCCTCTTCTATTTTCGCAGATCGTTAGTGTTTGCCATGTTGCCCTTTTGGCTACCCACGTACGTGACGCTTGCATTCATCAAGAAGTAAAGCGTTTAGCCTAAAATTTCTCAAGGAATATGCCAAATAACATTCAACTTCACTCTACCAGCGGAACGTTACACCGTCTAATCCCTCCACTTTGCACCTTTCCCAAACTTTTGGTGTATGCTGTTATTCCAATTGTAGCAGATGGGTGAAACTTCTTTTGTCAAACACAAAGCCCATGATCAGTAAAACTTCACCCTTCTTTGTAAGAAGCAATAGCTTGAAGACTCCACAATAAGGGGTGATCTTCAAGCCTGAGCTGACTAGATTTCTTCACCCCACATTCCATCATTGCCAGTATTTCAACATTACCTTTGTACCCCTAAAATTATCGCAGTGGGGCATTCAGAGGCGTAGCACTAAAAACTCCCCAGCCAACCATAACATGACTTCCTCTAGAAAAAGAGATCATTCTTACTCAATGGAATTACCTGCTTCCAGTAGGTGGCTAACTCTTAACTCGGGCGAGACCTTGCTATTCAAAGTAGGTACAACGAGATATTCTCCACCATAAACTTCACTAGAGTGTAGTAATAGATCCAGACGACGTATCATATAATCTGTATATGAAAACTTCAAAAGTAGGCCTGTTTTCTGGAAGTATTCTGTTGACGGATTCCACAAGAAAAAGGCCCCCCTATGAGCCCGGAATGCCGAAAGAACACATCAGCCTGCTGCCAATGACCTGCACCGCGGCAGGGACTTGATCAGTCGCGAGAGGATGCTTATTTCTCTGATTATACCTAGACGTCGTCAGGGATGAGATTTCCATGTTTGGCAACACCTTGTTCTTCTCTTGCACTGCATCTATTAATGCTGTACACTCGTACGTAAATGTTGATATCTGATTTCTTTACTACAAGGAACCATTATAATGGCTGCCTAGAAATGTTGTAAGATCATCATCTTATAATATATGTAAGAGTACTCTTTTCTCTCGCTACTCACGGCAATATCCATTTGCAACTTCGGTTTAATACTTTTGCTTTCGTCTTGCAAGCAAATTTAGAAGAGCGAAAGGTGGTTCAAATCTATATTGGTTAACTCTTGGTTCCCCAGAAACTATAGCATGACACTGAAAACGTTGTTGCTGCTAATGAAATGGAAGATCATGCTCTTGCTTATATATTGTCCCCTTCCGCAGATAACATTCTGATTTATGCACTCGGAGGCCGTTAGCCATCTGACCCTCCACTTTACACCTTCTTCCAGTTTTTGGTACGTGTTGGCTCGCATTGCAGTGGTAGTATGTGGGTGAAGCTTGACTTTCCTCCAACACAACGACATCATCGTTGTAACGATAAGCACGAACAGGAAGCCGAATTTTCCTCATCGACTGGCTTGTGGGATTTTAGGCCAATACTTCCTCAGCAAAACTTTTAACCTTCTCTGTAAACAGCAAGGGCTTCAAGGTTAGATAATAAGGATTCACCTCCTAATCCTGATACGACAAATAGTGCAGTCCAACATTTCTCCACACCATATTCATCGTGAGATATAAATTCTGATGACTACAGCAACTATTTTAACATATTAGTCTTACGAGCATCTCTCTCCATCCAACTTGAATGTTTTTATGTGGTATGCGAATTGAGTTTCTAGATAAGTTCAAACCAGAGGTGGTGGATCTTTTGTTGCATCCTTTCGTCGATCTCATTCCAAGTCTTCTCGCCATGATAACGATCCCCAGTAAACTTATTTATTATTATAGGTGCCGAATGGCGGTCAAACTTGGCTGGCAGTTTGTAGCCCACTCAATTCCTTTTGTTTTCTGCTGAGCTGAGAAACCAAAAAAGAAAACCCTTCTTCCTTCATCCTGTCTATGGAGAGAGAAGAAGTTATACACTTAGTCCAAGATTTCTCCATATCATATTCCTGTTGAGTTCTAAGTTTGTTTATGAATTCAAACCACAGGTGGCGAATCTTTTGCGGGAGCCATTTGTTTATTCCCAAGTTTACTCGCCATGGTGACGATCTCCAGTTAACTTTCCCAAGTTATAATCGGCGCAAAATGGCAGTCAAACTTCTCTGGCAGCTTGAACCCCACTCATTTCCTTTTGTTTTCTGCTGAGAACTACCCATATATATACATATATACATCTTCTTGCCGCATTCAGGGCTATATTAAGAGACAAGCAAAAGAACCCTTCTTCCATCATGTCCATGGAAAAAGAAGAAGTTCTACACATAGTAATGTTCCCATGGTTAGCCATGGGGCATTTGATACCCTTCTTACACCTCTCAAAGTGCTTAGCCCAAAAGGGTCACCAAATCTCTTTCATTTCCACCCCAAGAAACCTCCAGAGACTCCCCAAGGTACCCACAAACTTATCCCCACTAATTACTCTGACCCCCCTCTCGTTTCCCCAAAATGAAAATCTACCCCACCAAGCAGAATCCTCCATGGACATACCCTTCCAGAAATCCCAATTCCTCAAAATTGCCTTCGATTCCCTCGAGTCCCAGCTGACCCAATTCCTCCAAACCGCGGACCCAAAACCCGATTGGATCATTTTCGACTACGCCTCTCACTGGCTACCCCCACTTGTGGACAAGCTGGGCATCTCACGTGCCTTCTTCAGCCTCTTCAATGCCGCCACCATGGCCTTCCTCGGACCCGCAGAGGTTTTGTTGTCTGGTCAAGATAACAGAAAGACGGCGGATGACTTTACTGTCGTGCCGGAGTGGGTCCCATTTGAATCAAACGTCGCTTTCCGTGTCCACGAGGTGGTGAAGTTCGTGGAGGGAAGCAATGAGTCGGGTACATCGGATTCGGTTCGGTTCGGGGCTGCTATTAATGGGAGTGACCTAATTTTGATGAGAACTTGTGTGGAGTTTGAACCGGAGTGGTTTGAATTATTAAGTGAGCTTTACCGGAAACCGGTTGTTTCGGTGGGGGTTTTACCTCCAGATTTAGAAGGCAATGAGCTGGAAAATGGTGAAAAATGGGTTTGTGTTAGAGGGTGGTTAGACAAACAGAGTGTTAGCTCTGTGGTTTTTGTTGCACTAGGAACTGAGGCAACTTTGACTCAAACTGAACTCAATGAGTTGGCTCTTGGGTTGGAACAGTGCGGTTTGCCTTTCTTTTGGGTGCTCAGAACTCCGCCTGGGCCGAGTGGGGATGAGTCGATCCTCCTACCGAAGGGGTTTGAGGAGCGGGTTAGAGGACGTGGCATGGTTCACTTCGGGTGGGTTCCTCAGGTTGAGATACTGAGTCACTCGGCAATTGGGGGCTTCTTGACTCATTGCGGTTGGAACTCGGTCATCGAGGGACTTGCGTTTGGACGGGTTTTGATTTTGTTCCCGGTGATGAACGACCAAGGTTTGAACGCGAGGTTGTTGCAAGGGAAGAAAGTAGGGGTGGAAATTCCTAGGGACAATAGCGATGGATCATTCACGAGCGACTCAGTGGTTGACACGGTGAGGTTTGCAATGGTGGGTGAAGGTGGTGAGTCAACTAGGGCCAATGCAAGAGAAATGAGAGGATTGTTTGGGGATAAGAATCGTAATGATCATTATGTCGACAGCTCTGTCCATTGCCTGCTCGAGAGGAAGACGTCCAATTAGGGTGAGAAAGACGTTCTTACCGACTTTCAAACGCCACTAAATGCCATAAGTCCATGGCATTTAAGGTGACCATAGTTCAAGATTAATGTAGTTTTCATGCCACTATTATCTAAATGCTTGTAGCTACCACAATTTGCCAAAAATGCACATATACAAGGAGTTCAAATCCATAGCCAAAACCATATCCAAGCACCTAGGGCAAGGAAACTAGAAAGCATCATCGAATTAGTATAGCTAGCTTTAGCATAATGAGAGCTTAACACCTCCTATAGCATAAAGTACCATAGGAGGTGGAAGCCCATATATAGAGCATTCCTAATAAAGAAAAAATAGAAACATAATGAGAAGATGAAGTACCTTGTGATCAATGTACAACATTTCTGATCTAACCTTGAAAACGGTGTGCATGTATGTGCCGCAATGTGCCAGTTTCCCCTACAGCCACTATTGATAGCAGAAGCGTACAGATTGAATGCAAATTACTTACTAGAAGTGACAAGCATTCATCGACCACCAGTACAGTACAGTACAGTGGATGTATCATGATCCAGAAGCTTTGGTTTTCAGGTTTCTAACAAGGATTCATCTTCAAATCCGGTTTCACAAATAGGGTAGTCGTCCAAGATTCCATGGCGACATATTTTGTCATCGCCAGGACCTCACTATTGCCTCCAAAATCGCTTGGATTATGCCAGCGAGCCATACAAAGGTGTCCCTGTGATTGGGCAATGGCATTGGGACCTCCTCAATCAGGCTTATTCGTGACTGGATTGAATAAAATTATCTCGTTAGTTTCGTGGAAGTGAGTCCTAGATGCATTGACCTTCCAGTGTAGGCACCCATTCATTTTAGGCGCGATATCACTTTACTGAAGATTATACGATAACTCACTCTGTCCAGACTTTGGTTTTTGAACTAGCTCCAAGATGAAATTCCCCATAAATATCTGGAGAGGATGCACAAGCCCCAATACAGCCTTGTAATGGTTGCTAGAGGGATGGTAACAAAGTTCAGAAGTGGTATGATAATGGTGCAAACAGACTTCATGACACGTAATGACTTGCCTAGAGTATCTGGTCCATGGATTCCACGGAAAGAAAGACTTCTCACGAGCTATAAGCAGCAACATTCCCATTCATTCGTCCATGGCAGTTGTCTATAGAGAAAAAGTAGGGAGGAAAGTGGTGGGAAATGTTGTACAAATCGATAAGAATGCGCGAAGTAAATTTTCCCAAGAAAGCAATTAAAGAAACGCATTTGTACACTACACACTTACTTTATACTGGTAAGGATCACGTGTTTTGTACGTTATATAGTGATTTGAAAGAAAAATGTTATAATTAATATAACTATTATAATTAAATTGTAATGAGTAAATCAGTTGTTAACTGCTAATCAAAATATAGTCCTAGATCTTTTACCTTTTATTACGTTATTACGGTTTGCGCTCATATTCATCACCATAGGAATTGAGTTTTTTTGGGAAATTTCCAAACGAACAATTTTCCCAACCAGATATGTTTGCAAGTGAGATAATTGTCTTTTCGTCTGAACTTCCACCTTTATGAATGAAAGCGTGCCATTTAGATAATATATCCAGGTCTTATATCCGAATCATTAATGTCAACTATCACCACTATGCATCACTGTTTATCATACTTGTTTCTTTTCTCACATCAAATTGCTGCTAAAGAGATTTTTGACTGTTTCATATTATATCATGTTGTCCATTGTACACTGACATTGTAATCAGTTTCAAACATATTTCATAAATAAGTAATTCTCACGAAACATTACAACTTTAACATTGTAGTAATAAAAGTGAAGAAAGTATTATAGAGACAATTAATGCTAAGTGTGTATATTGGAGTTGTCCAATTTCTTATAATACATTCAAAAAGAAGTTATGATAAATAAATACATATAAAATTTTATAAAACAAAGGAGTTAGGAGCTTAAATGTTGCATCTTTAAAATCAAAAATCAAATGAACTCAAAAAATCTAGCAAGACACAAGTTTTCTATTGTTCAATTTTAGAGTTTCATCCCTTTTTACAAGCATCAACACTAAAGTTCAAAATATCATCACTTAGAACTTTCAGTATCATTCATGTGATTACCATTTCTTGTAGCGATGATTATTGGGGGTCAAAGTAACCTTTGCATTTTATTTTCTTTTGGTAATTATCTAGTCTATTATAGTTTTTATGTATCATTTATTTGAAGATTAACATACAGAGAAGTCCTTTTCCAAAATTTTCTAGCTTAAGTTCCAAATTTTGAGTACAATTTGTCTAAAACTACGGTTAATCTTAATGTTACTTTTTTTCTACTTTTTCAATTAAAAAGTCTATAGTGTACTTTAAAACTCTCTTTTATTTTTACCCAACATGTTCTTGTTCATCTTTGTAGTACAATAAGGCTATTAAGTTAGTTGTGCATGTAATTTAACATATATTTGTCATATTACTTTTAACAATGATTTATATGATAATACAACACCTATTCATATATAAAATCAATATGTGTGTGTGTCGTTTTGAAATGTATACTACCAAATAAATGTGTGAAGTTGATATGAGATAATGGTAATTAACGAAATAATTATAATATAGTTTATAAACCTAAAATTTTCACCTTCAAGTCCATCAAGAATAATTTCTAACCCAGATCATTTATCGGATAATAAGGCTTGTATCATCAAAATAAAAAGGGAAAAAAGTACCTATTGCATAAGGTTTTTAGAGTTAAGAAAGCCATAATAACCCAATATTTTACCAAACACAAAATAACATATATATTCATCATAAAAGTTGAAAAAAGAAAGCGTAATCGAACTTGTAAATATTCTCACTTGTATCTACACTAGTAAGTTTAAATTTGCAGTCATATACAAAAGTTAATAGATGCAATAGCCGATCCACCTTTAAAAAATATTGTATATATATAAAGAGCATAATAACACCTAAACTTAGGAGCGGTTCTCTAATAAGCAATGAAAATTAATGTGTTCATTTTATTGATTTTGATGTGGGTGTCAAGGTAAGGTTTTGATAGGTTTTCTTCAAAACTTGAACGGAGACTTAGAATCATATATATACGACTGGGTTAAGTCTAGTCCCGCTTCAGTTGAATTCAATTCTTTTGCTACTAAAAGATACATTGGTGAATTTATAACCTCTTCAGCTACTAAATGCTAAAATTTACCCAAAATGTGTAATTTCGTCTCACGTTTTTAAAATATAAATATAAATTTTAAAAGGGTGTTTTTAAGGAAAAAAATGTTTAGCATTTAACCTCTTGGAATCCTTTTTATACGGTTTTAGTTATATTCATTCAATCTTTGTTAGTAAAATATGCATTAGTGAGCTTTTAATCTCTTTTAGCAGTAGATTATTAAAATTTAGCCAAAAATATTGTAACTGCCTCATCTTTTTAAAATTCAAAAATACCCTAAATCCTTATAAATTTAAAATGGGTATTTTTAACAAAAGATTATTTACCAGTTTTCTTTATATTCATAGTCAATTGTCACTAAAAGACACATTAGCGAACTTAAAGGAGTATTTCAAGAAAAACATTTACTCATTTAATCCCTCACGTATTAAACTTGAGAGTTTTCAAACTAAAAAAAATGTTAATCATTTGAACTCATATAAATTAGAATCTTTATAAATTCGGTTTCACGGTCCTATCACTTATAATAATGAAATATACGAAGATAATAATCATATGAAGAACATGTTAACATGTAAATATGGGTGTTTTTTTACTTAAAACATTCGTTTTTCATTAAATACCCTTTTTGAATTAGAAAGCAATTAAAAAATAACGGAGTTTTTGACTTCTCATAAGATATTAAGCTTCTTTCTTAAAATACCCTTATTAAAATATATGTTTTTGTTAGAGTTAAGGGTTGTTTTGACTTTTGACTTAAAACTTCTTCTTTTTTCATTAAACCTTTTTAAAAAAAGTGTGCTATTAAAAAATAAGGGTGTCTTTAATTTCTCTAGAAAATCAAGTCTTTTTTCTTAAAATACTCTTATTGGAATATACTCCATGTTTTTGTTAAAGCTAAGGGTCATTTTGACTTTTATGAAAAGAAAAATAAAAAAAAAGGTATTAAAATCTTTAAAATCACCCTTGAACTCTTGCATGCTCCATGATTACTGAAAAAATTCCTATCAAAACCTACCACCTCCATCCACATTACATCTTAGAGCTATTACATCTTTCCATCAATTTTAATAATAATAATAATAATAATAACTTGTAGAGAATAAAAGTTTCTATAGTCTTTTAGGATAAATGTAATATACTGTAATACTAAATTGAATATTTTATCAAAATTCAATCTTTTTCAAAAATTTACATATTATAATGTATATTGATACGTATTCTACAGATTTGAATTATTTTTTATATATGTAGATTTCAAAAGCATATTACTAGGGTTAAATGGCTAATTATTATTTTTTTCTTAAGATGCTTTTTCTAAATTGAAATCTTGATAAAAAAAAATTAGTGCTGATTAGGTGTGTTTTTCACTTAAAACTTATTTTTTCATTAAATACTCATTTTGAATTATAGTGTTAGAGAGTGTTTTTGACTTTTTTTTAGGATATCAAGTCTCTTTCCATAAAATATCCTTATTAGAATATATGAATTTAATGGTTGTTCTAACTTTTATTAAGAAAAAGAGGAAAAGAGCCCCTATGAAAATCCTATAAAATCACCATTGAACTTGGCCATGCTCTCTGATTACTAAAAAATATTCAATCAAAACCTATCGCCTACATTCACGTTAAAACTAAACTACCTTAAAGCTATTACATTTTTCCATCAAATTCGATCAAAAAAAATAATTTGCAGAGAACAAAGATTTCTTATAGTCTTTTAGGAGAAATATAATATACCTAAACTAAATTGAATATTTTGTAAGAAACTCAATCTTTTTTAATTTTGTATTTCATATTCGTATGTTGATGCGTATAATATTTGTTGTGCATGTAAATAGATTTCAATACAAACATATTTGTACATTTAAACTACTATAAACCTGAAGTTTTATTCTAAATTTTGAATTGATGTAAGAAAAATATCGTAAAATTAGAGTTTTTAAGATTTTTTAAATGCATATGAAATCCTGATTGGGGTTAACTGGCTAATCTTTTTTTTCCTTAAGATGTCGTTTTAAATTGAAGTCTTCATGAACAATAGTGGTGTTTATGGGTGTTTTTAACTTAAAATAAATTTTTTTGTCGTTAAATACTTATTTTGAGTTAGAGTGTTGTTAAAATGTTTTTGACTATTTTTAGGATATCAAATCTCTTTTCCTAAAATACCCATATTAGAATATATGTTTTTGTTAGAGTTAAAGATTGTTTTGACTTTTACTTTTAAAAAAGAAAAAAGTTACTAAGAAAATCTTATAAAATCACTCTTGAACTCCTACATGCTTTCTAACTACAGAATAATTTTCTATCCACCTACCACCTCCATTCACGTTAAAACTAAAGAACCTTAGATCGAGCTACTACATCTTCACCATCAAATTCGATTATAGAAAACTATTTGTGGATAGTAGAGTTTTTTATAGCCTTTTAGAAGAAATGTAATATAGCTAAACTATATTAAATATTTTGTCAGAAATTCAATTTTTTTTAGTTTCGTATTTCATATTTTTATGTTGATGCGTATGCTACACATTTGAATTATTATGCATGTATATAAATTTAAATGCAAAAAATATTAGTACATTGAAACTAACATAAAACAAAAGTTTAATTCCAGATTTTAAAATACAGACGTATTGGTGTAAGAAAACTATCGTTAAACTAGAGCTTTTAGAAAAATTTAAATGCACAAAAATATCTAGATCGTAACATTCTGCTTCTAAATATAATTTGAGTTCATGACAAGTAAATAGTTTTATGTTTGTAATAGAGTTATTAGAATACCCCTATTTGCATGACAACATATTCTTCATACAGTTATTATTTTTTTATGATTTGTTGTAGTCCGGAATATTATATATTTACATGTTAACATGTTCTTCATATGATTATTATCTTCGTATATTTTACTATTATAAGTGATAGGACCGTGAAACCGAATTTATAAAGATTCCAATTTATATGAGTTCAAATGATTAACATTTTTTTTTAGTTTGAAAACTCTCAAGTTTAATACGTGAGGGATTAAATGACTAAATTTTTTTCTTGAAATACTCCTTTAAGTTCGCTAATGTGTCTTTTAGTGACAACTGACTATGAATATAAAGAAAACTGGTAAATAATCTTTTGTTAAAAATACCCATTTTAAATTTATAAGGATTTAGGGTATTTTTGAATTTTAAAAAGATGAGGCAATTACATTATTTTTGGCTAAATTTTAATAATCTACTGCTAAAAGAGGTTAAAAGCTCACTAATGCATATAGATTTACTAATATGCTTTTGAAATCTACATATAAAAAATATAATTCAAAATTGTAGAATACGTATCAATATACATTATAATATGTAAATGTTTGAAAAAGATTGAATTTTTTACAAAATATCAATTTAGTATTAGTATATTACATTTATCCTAAAAGACTATAGAAACTTTTATTCTCTACAAGTTATTATTATTATTATTAAAATTGATGGAAAGATGTAATAGCTCTAAGATGTAATGTGGATGGAGGTGGTAGGTTTTGATAGGAATTTTTTCAGTAATCATGGAGCATGCAAAAGTTCAAGAGTGATTTTAAAGATTTTAATACCTTTTTTTATTTTTCTTTTCATAAAAGTCAAAATGACCTTTAGCTTTAACAAAAATATGGAGTATATTCCAATAAGAGTATTTTAAGAAAAAAGACTTGATTTTCTAGAGAAATTAAAGACACCCTTATTTTTTAATAGCACACTTTTTTAAAAAAAGGTTTAATGAAAAAAGAAGAAGTTTTAAGTCAAAAGTCAAAACAACCCTTAACTCTAACAAAAACATATATTTTAATAAGGGTATTTTAAGAAAGAAGCTTAATATCCTATGAGAAGTCAAAAACACCCTTATTTTTTAATTGCTCTCTAATTCAAAAAGGGTATTTAATGAAAAACGAATGTTTTAAGTCAAAAACACCCCTAATCTTGTAAAAAGACTTCAACTTAAAAATGGTATCTTAAGGAAAGGAAATATTAGTCATTTAAGCTCATACGTGCTTTTATATATGTACTAGTAAGGATCACGTGTTTTGCACGATGTATAGTGATTTGAAATAAGAATATTATAAATCTTGGTTAAAAAATAATAAAAAATGAATCAATATGACTATTTATAATTAAACGATAATAACAAATCAGTTGTTAATTACTAATCAAATACTCAAAATGTGAAAAGTTCATTACCCAAAACATGGTCTTACTTTCAAACCTGAATTTTTCACGCCAATTATCACCAATATTTTTCACTATTTATCATACTTATTTCTTTCGTCACGTCAAGTTGCCGCTAAGAAGAATTCTGACTATTTCATATTATATCTTGTTATCCAAGGTACACTGGCATTGATAACTCTCACGAAACACTATAAATTTGATTGTACAACGATAAAAGTGAAGAAATGTTTTAGAGATAATTAATATCAAGTGTTTATATTGGAGTTGTCTATTGTCATGTATTATGTTTTGATGGCATATATATGTCTAGCAAGTGAAATTGAGAAGAAGTTTGAATTATAATTAATTAAGTTGTATTACGAAAGTTCAATAATCAACCCAAAAAGGAAAATGTATGTGTGAAGTTGATATCAGATAGTGGTAATGAACTAAGTAACTTCAATAATGTTCACAAACATACGTTTTTCACCCTATATTTATATATACGCGTTACAGTTTTAATATAGATAAAATTCAACAAAAGTTCATCAAGAATAATTTGTAACCTAGATCATTCATTAAATAAAGACCTGTTTTATCAAAATAAAAAGAAAAAAAAAACATAATACATATGGCATAAGGTTTTGAGAGTTAAGAAAATTATAGGGTTAATTACATCCATGACCTTGAGGTTAGGGTAAAATTACAAGTATGCCCATTAGTTGTAACAAATAACACTTATGTCCGTGGATCGAACAAAAATACTGAAAAGATGTAAAGATCAAAATGCATGTCACTTAGGAATATAATTCTTCAAATGTCATTCATCGTCCCTTCATCTCACCCATACAACCCCACCACCACTACCACCACCATCATCCATTTAAACTTTTGAGCTCCAACACACACAAAGATAACATATACATGCATCCACACACGCGTGCACCCATCCATACACGCATAGACGATATGCACACATACCCACACACACACGCGCCCCCCGCCCCCAAACCAGCCACAATCACATCCCACCATCATTGTATTCTTTAGCTTTTTCACTTTTCTTCAGTCTTCTCACCCCCAATCAACTGTCACGGCTTTCTCATTCTACTCACTTGCAACAAACCATCACAATTCAACAAACCAAATGAACATAAATGAAAATTTGAATTTGGGGTTTAAAATTTGGAAGAAGATGTATGTAATTTCTTGTTTGCATCAAACTATTACACAACACCACGGCAGCTGCCGCCATTAACTACCACCAGAGCAGCCTTCCACCATTGGTGTTCGTCGGCGCTAGGATGATGTGGCTAGTAAGGCTGAGCAAGTTTGCCGACTTTCACGCTGAGTGCTTGCTGAGGAAGGTGCGGTGACGGGATGGGGGGAGAATTTGGGTTAAACCCTTAATTTGAAAATTTAGGATTTATAAAATTTTATATTGTATATACCTTGTAAAAACAAAATGAAGGGAGTATCAACATTTAAAAAGTATGTCTCGACATAAGCAAAAAAATATACTTTTTATCGGATCAATATGGCTTTACCTTTTAAAATTTAATATCATTTACTGTAATTCACCCTAACCTCAAGGACAAGAGTCTCAATATTATAAGAATCCACTGTAATTCAAGTGAAGATTTCAATTTAAAAAAAAATTAGCCATTTAACATCGGTCAAGATTACATATGCATTTAGAAAATTCTAAAAAACTCTAGTTTTATGATACCTTCCTTATATCAATATGTCCGTATTAAATATCTAGAATCAAACTTCAGGTTTACGACAGTTTCAATGTACTAATATGTTTGTATTGAAATCTATATACATGCAGAATAATTCAAATCTGTAGCATACACATCAACATAGACATATGAAATACAAAATTAAAAAGGATTGAATTTCTGACAAAATATTAAATTTAGCTTAGGTATATTATATTTTTCGAAAAGGCTTTAGAAAATATGTTCTCTACAAGATGTTTTCTTTAATCGAATATGAGAGAGAAGATGTAGTAACTCTATTGTAGTTTAAGTCAAAACATCCATTTACTCTGATAAAAATATATATTCCAATAAAGATAATTTAACGAAAGATACATGATATTATAAGAAAAGTAAAAAAAAATCCTTTCATTTTTAAATAAAACTATAATTTAGAAAGGGTATCTAATGGGAAAGAAATGTTATAAGTCAAAAACACCCTTACTCACCCTTAATCTTTTATGAAAATATCAATTAAAAAAAATACACTTTAAGAAAAGAAAAGATTAGTCATTTAAGTCCATACGTGCTTTTATATAGATATAGATATAGATAGATAACAAATTATTAGCCAGTATTCTTCTTTGCACTCAATTAAATTTGTGGCATATTGACATCTCAGAATATTGTCAGAATCATGAACCATGTTCAGCAAGAAGTAAAATCTTAGCAAATTGGATACTTTGTATAAAACAGATTGCTCAGACCAGTTTCATAGTTTAACTTGGACATAGGGATGGCAATGGGGCGGGTCGGATGCGGATCTGTTAAAATCCGAACCCGCCCCGCTAGACATTGAACTTTGTCCCGTCTCGCACCGGGTTATGTTTGTAAAATACCATACCCGATCCTACGTGGATTTAGAAAACCCGCACCCGCCCCGTTCCGCCCCGCCCTCACTGTAACACGCGAAAACCCGAAATCAACCCGCCCTGTCCCCCTTCCCTTCTGTTTGGTTTAACGCAACTCCACAGCACCACAACACCATTGATGAGTCACCAACGCAACTCCCAGCCACCTGGTACCATCACGAACACATGGTCTCAATTCCGGTGCTTCACGCCGGCACCGGAAACACCACCGACGCCGGCCATCCACCGCTACAGAGTCCCGGAGGCCAGATTCACCCACGAAAAATCAGATTATCAACGTTCATTAGCCGAGACCTGCACAACCAAGACTTCGCCGGACAAGACCCCATCGCCGGCAGGCCAAACACCATCGGAAAAACCAACCGAGTACCCTGTGAACCGATTACAGCCATCGGCAACCACCATAACGCGAACAGGTAGCTCTGCAACTCTTCGCGAGCGCCTCGAGGACTCCGACAACATACCCCGCAACCAAACACCAACCCATCATCGACGCCGGAAATGCAAAACTACACCGGAGCACGCCGTTCTCTTTGCCGACGCCGGGCATGTCCCTCTTAATTTGAAGAGCCTTCTCGTCTTCCCTCACCTCTAGGCTATACTACCACGTCACCACCCACTGGGAAAGCTGGCGGTGGTGACAGAACCGGAATTTGGGAGATGGAGATTGGAGAGTGATGGCACAGGTTGAGAAATGAGATCTAGGGTTTGCCAGAAAAGAAAGAACATATATATATAAGGTATATGATGGACGGCTAAGATCAGCTAAAGTGTTAGGGGACGGCTAAGATCAGCTAAATTATTAGGGTTAGTGTACCGGGGCGGGGCGGGGCGGGTCGCGGGGCGGAATGGGGTGAATACCATACCCGCCCCTAACCCGCTGCGGGTTTTTTCAAAAAATACCATACCCGCCCCATGACTTGGTCAAAGTCAAAAAAACCCGCTCCTACCGGGGCGGGGCGGAGATCCGCGGGTTCGGATTTTTTTGCCATCCCTACTTGGACATTGGCAGTGTATTCAGCAGCTTCAAACAGCCAAAAAGTGCTTAGCCCAAAAGGGTCACCAAATCTCTTTCATTTCCACCCCAAGAAACCTCCAGAGACTCCCCAAGGTACCCACAAACTTATCCCCACTAATTACACTGATCCCCCTCCCATTTCCCCAAGTTGAAAATCTACCCCACCAAGCAGAATCCTCCATGGACATACCCTTCCAAAAATCCCAAAATAGCCTAGTAAACAGCATGGAATTGGTATAGCTAGCTAGGTTTATAATAAAGTGTTTTACAAATTCTCCAATCACAAGCAATGCCATCAGGCAATTATCTTCAACTGAATGAAGTTGGGGCTGAAATCGCTGCAACAATTTCACAGAGTACCAGGTTCAAGTGTAACTCGCTTCTCTATTTAACTTGCCTATCTATCGTATTACAGGAGTATTTAACGAACTCTGCTACAGTACAGAAGGAAAGAAGCCTAGATTTACTGTAGATCTAACAGTACAAAATTGCCTTATACTATAGGAGGTGTCAAGCCCATCTATACAGCATTCCTAATGGGTCAACCCTCATAGTTAATATGGAACAGAAACATAATGGGAAGATGAAGTACGTTATGATGAATGTACAATATTTCTGATCTAACATTGAATATAGTGTACATGTATGTGCCAATGTGCCAGTTCCCTCTATAGCCAACTCCGGCATATTGATAACCGAAGCATACATCAAATGCACATCACTACTAACAGTGATAACATATTGTAGACTACCAGAGTCCAGTATAGTGGATGTATCATGATGCAGAAGCTTTGGTTTTCAGGTTTCGCGGAAGGCTAGTTTTGCGAAGCTGAGGGTTTTCTATAGAATACACAAGGAGGCTGCCATCTTTGGTCCCGGCTAAGAAGCATTCTTCCGGGGTCACAGTTAGTGAAGTCATTATCTTCCCAACTCCATTATACCTCCTCACAACCTCAAGCGAGTTCATAGAGCGTACAACAATCTGTCCTTGGTCTCCAGCACAAACCAAGAACTCCCCACAGCTACTGAGTTTGACACAATTCAGGCGGCCGTTAGATTCAGAAGTGCTAAGGTGCTTTCCATTGAGAGAATACAGGTGCAGGCTGAGATCATCGTCAGCATACAACACAATGCGTCCATGCCGAGATGCAACAAGTTTTGATAATGCACTGCCAGAAGGATGCCGAAGTGATCTTACATATCTTCCCTCCCGCAGGGTATGGAAAATACAAGTTCCATCTTTTGATCCACTTATAACGATATCAAGCTCTACGCTTGCATATAAGCATGTAATTATATCATCATGTCCACAAAGTATATGGAAGGGAGTTTCCGCAATGACAGTGTCTTTACGGGGAAAATCCATTGGTGTATATCGAACTCTCTTTTCTGGGGCTCTAACTCGCAAGACCTCCCAGATCATAACTGTTGTGTCATAACTCCCAGTAGCAAGAATGCTTCCATCAGATGTCACTGCAGCATTGATGAACTACAATCAGAATTTGAAAAGCTATAAAGGTACAGAGCAGGATCATTATGGAGAAGCAAAGAATGACTGCAGATGATGTTGCATAGCACAGAAGGTTTCCCAGGTTTAGTATAACAGTTTGACACTACTAACAGAAAAAGTTTTTCTGGTGTCCATCATCTTAGCCTACAGATAGACCCAAAAGCTTGAACTAACCTTGATTGTTTAGCGGAAAACAACTAACACGGAAAACAATCTAGAAAACACTTTTTCGGAAGAAAAATAGCAGAAAACAACAGCATCTGAATAACGTATTCTAGCTTTTAATTGATGTATTCCTTAGGGAAAAATACTTCTGTCCAAAGCTAAAAAATAAATAGAAAGGGACAATATTTCTGAACCCCTTGAGGTTTCGGGGGTAAAACCCCATCGACTTTTGTATCACAAATATATCCCTCCGTCATAACACCTTTCAGTAATTTATACACTTTTTACAGGACCTATCTCACTGCCCTTCATCCCTTTACAGCCAGTTGACTCACTACAACCACAATCTCAAGCTTCAACACCATCTCCATATCACCTACCCTGCAGAAGTCGATCGGAAGTTGGTAAACTTGAAGAAAGGTATACCATCAGTTTTTTAAGCCCATTAAGCACCTTCCCAGCAACTACCACATGCTGTACCGTATATTGACCCATTTCAAAATCAAGCAGCAACCACCATCTGAAGCTTCAACACTATCTACATATCACCAACCCCGCAGAAGTCGGTTGGAAGTTGGTAAACTTGAAGAAAGGTATACCATCAGTTTTCTAACCCCATTAAGCACCTTCTGAGCAACTACCATATATTGTAACGTACTTTAACCCATTTCAAAATCAAGCAGCAACCACCCTTTTCTCCAATAATCTTCCAATTCAACTTCATTAGCTGCCCCAAAAAGAAACCCAGAAAGCAACTCTTACCTCCAAACTGCGACACACTCGCAACCACGTATACAATACCATTTAGATATGGATCAGTTAGGTTTCTATTGAGATGGGGAGGCCGTGATAATGGCGGTTAACAATGAGCATGCAGATGGGTGTTGCCGCCGTCTCCGCGCGCACACACACAATACACAACACGCCGCCGCCCGTAGATTTGTATGTGTTACCCAATGAAATTTTTTTTTAGTTGCTCTCTTTTTGCAAAAATCCGATATCCGACGAAAAAATTTTATTCAACAATTTGGTAAAATTGTGAGGTGCAGCCGCAACTGGTGGTGGCAGAAGCAGAGGGCCGATGCTCCAATGGTGGTGGCAGTAATCGCTAACGGTCATTGTTGAACAACAAGAAAAATTGACATGAGAAAAAAAAAGGAATAAGAGAAAAGAGAGAACGGATTGGAAGGAAAGAGTGAAAAAAAAAATACAAGTAGAGGGTTAATGGGTCGTTTCATAAAATCTGTTACCTCCACTGTATGCCATCCTTTTAAAGGACATATTTGGTATTCTTGATAGTAAGTACATGACTGTAATACCCCCAACCTTTAAGGGGTTCAAAGATATTATCCCTATTAAATCACAATAAAGGAGAAATAAAATTTCCGCTTCCCGTTGTTGCTAGACGTACAATCTAGACATCATCTGCCCTAAAAAAGCTCCACAGAGAAGCTAAATAGCTAAAGGACAAAATGCATCTATCTCGGGCAAACCACATTGAGCTAAAGTCAGGGAATGACTTTATATTTCCTCAAGTCCAAAGCATTTTTACCATGTTTTGTCCATTCCAAACACATTGACCGAATCTCCCTCCGCTTAAAGCCAGGATTAGTCCAGTTTAAAAGCCGCACAGATACCAAAAATTTTGAGGTATAAAACAGGTTAATATTAACTTCACTTGCTGCCAAATTTTGTTTGATTGAGGTGACATGTCATGCTGCAGCAGATGAACCAGAAACATTACCTGCCACACAGCTGACCACATCTTTATGCTGTCGGATGCTTTGCACCATTCTTCCATCACTTAGGGAAGTGACCTGAAAGCTGTTTTCCCAGTTGCCACATGAAATCAAAAAGTTTTCAGATGATGTCTGCATTGTTGCAAAGCATTGTGCTCCTATTTCAATATTTTCAGCCAACGGGCTCCCAATTTTACGAGGGGAAAGGATATCAGAACCAATTCCAAAAAAAGGATCCTGCAAGAGTTCTAGCTGTCAACCATACTGGAACAGCTCCTGAATAAAAGGGGATTATCATAATACAGATTTAAGTCAAACCTGTGAGCCAGAGAATGTGAAATTTCCACCAGATTGCAGTTGTGTTGTCAACCATACTTTAACTGACATGGTGAGCCCCTGGTTCACAATGACAATGCTCGAGTCCAATATACCAACATATAAAACAGGTGATGGTGAATTACTGGTACTATTAACGATGGAAGTCAAATTAATAGAAGCTGGAGCAAAACGCAAAGGATGAGCAATCGGAATTGGTGGTCCTCTTCTAGGGTGTTTCTTACGGAAAATCTGGATTGGAGTTTGACCGAAATTGGCAATCTGATCTTCTATGGCAGACCTTTGCAGTTCATCTTCCATGGTGTCCAGATCGACGGCACCTTCATAAGTTAAGTAATAAAATATGTTTGCCGCCTGTAATCAAATAATTTCAAAACTCAGAAACTTTAGAACCCTAACCAACTAATTCAAACACTGTTCAGATCACAATCAAATCGTCTAATAATACCTCCACCGCTGGTTTTCCACGCTGCCTGTACCCAAACACCAAATCAATCCAGTGATGTAGATTAGAGCTCACATATTCACTTTCAAGGGCCTCACGGTTTTTGTTTATAAATTCTTCAGGGGAACCCTGGAAAATAAAGTTTCGGAAAATGTAGTTTATGTTTATATGCTTTCTACATCATGCAGGGTCAAGTAGAACTTCAAATATGAAATATAATGCAGCAAGGAAGATGAAATTCCTGAGCACTTCAACAAAGCATATGCACTTCACACATCTTCAACTTGAGAAATGACCTTAAGCCAATAAGCCAAAATTACAATTACAATGCAACTATCTGCAACTTTCTTCTATAATTAGCTCTCTGCTCTGTAAGGTTATATTGTCAGTTGAAAATCCCACATGTACCTTCTCATATCCTCCTTCCACAGTCTCTTCGGCCTGCCTGATCTATAACTTCATTTTAGATATGAATGCCTCGTCTCTTGAGGCATGCTTCAGTGTACACCATATAGACGAATGCATCTCATTAAGCATATAAGTATATTACACTCAACTAAATTTGATGGGAAATGAAGACAGGTCCTCAAAACTGCTTCCTTTCGATGATATCACACAAAAGATCGGATAAATGATAATATACCCATATGATTCACCAAAACGGAAATGATCCTTTTCCCTAACAACTTTACTTACTGATCGTTAGATGTTTATCTGAAATGTTTTCCAGTTCTTATGTTAATTGCTTCAACGTAACAGATTGATTACATTCTCCCCCCACCAAAAAAAAAAATGCAAAAAAAAACAACACTATGCCAAGCGAAAGGGTCACTGACAGGCATGAAATTGCTTACTAGTGTTAAACAAATGCATTTGTGAAGTCATTTCCTGATATGCAACGAGAATACTTATCCCAAGCTTTTGGGTGGAATTGTTTTCTTTCTGGCACCAATAATTTCAATGGACATTCACCATCAACTTAAGTAGGACTCAAAAAAAAATTAAATTTTCGATGGACGTGACATTTTCATCGTCTAACTTCTATAGGCACCCATATCATCATTTTCTCCTTGCAACATTCACACTGGATTTACAAAATGTACATCAATTTTATAACAGGAAGCTGGATCCATCCCGGACTGAAGGAGGGTCACTCATTTGTAGACTTACCCTGCCTTTACAGAGGAGAAAAATTAGCTTATTATGCACCTCAAAAAAAATTGTGATGATCACCCGTACATTCTTAAGGGGAGAAAAAAAAGAACAGTAAATGTGTTATAACCAAAAGACGGAACTTGAAGATCTTATGGTTTCTTATGTTGTGCATCCACTCTACTAAGCCCTTATCTGACTCAATAATAACTGCCAATCTTACTAACATCATTGTCTTTGCATCAAAAACCTAGAGAACGTAACCCAATTAAAGGAAAAAGTCAAGCATTAAGAAACACCAAAATCCAACCCATTTCGTTTGGAATTAGTCATGTGAAAGCTTCGGAGTATTGAGGAAGTACTTCACTATACAGAACCAAACAATTTTTCAACAGTGCGTAACAGTCAACCGTACTGTTCGATAATAAGACGCTAGTTCTCCCTATAGGAGATTCCTTGCGTTTGAATCTAGAGGATGTGAGAGACTAACAACTACCCTACTTGTCTAATTTTCGTCACACCAGGAAAAAATAAAGGCTGTAGCACAACGTCCTAGAAGTGCAGGTGCTAGATATGTACCTTGGCCCAGGGGGGGAGAGAAATATCGCCCAAGGGTTCACCATCTTGTTTTACACCAAAATGATAAGAATTTGAATTGATGAGAAACTCTGGCATGTAAAAGAATTCCGGAACTAACTCCTTGACGTCGCTGGTATTAGAAAGGCAGTTCCTATATGTGCCTTCAATACTTTGAAAAAGGCGGTCTGCATGGTCAAATTTACCACCCTGACCAAAACAATCGTGTAAGCAATGGTATTAACAGATCACTTGAGATAAGAACATCAAGGGAACACCAAATAAGATTAACGTGACCTGACGGCCAGTTTAATCACCGAAAGAAAGTACTTAAAAGAGATGATTAAGCTGGAGTTTGGCCAGATTCACATTTAGGCAGGAAAGATTTTCCAATTGTTTTCTTGGTCAACTTTAAATATAAATGACCAGAAAGCTATTATCTACATACCTGCAACGTACGGTGTAGAGCCGTAAATGGTTCTAATCTCAGAAGGTAAAACAGCACAATCCCCATACTCGAGTAATGAGACCCATAGTAGAAACTGCAATACCGAAGATGCATATTAAAGATCAACGAATCTGATACGACCTTGTCACTTGGAAAGGGTGAAAGGCTACCAAGTGATTTAACAGCACTGGAAGATTACCTAGGAATATCGGGATCGGAGAAGTTACGATATCTGTCCTCGAAAACCTATGTAGGCAGAGCATAACATCCTTCATTTCATAATTCTCATGCAAGCAAGATCAAAGTCAATCATTTAAATTATTGAAACTGAACAAACTAACCTCAAACCTTTTTGACTCCAGTGCACCAACAGGTTTTGAAAGATCGCGAAAGGTTGATGACTTGTTAAAATCAAGACTCTCGGAGGAATAATCAGCCAGAATCCAGGGAAACACAGGATACTGAGTCAGATCATTATATGATCTTCCCGCAAGGGTATTGAGGATCATTAAGTACTCAAAGTTGGTAATATCCCGCCTCCGCCAGCTCTCTCTGGCATTTTCTGCCATCTCCAGTGCAACACGTCTATCAACGAAGGATATCAATCCAGTCTTGTCCCTGTATCCTTTTGGATACATGAATTCATTTCTGGCGGCTACTATCAACGTTCCAACATCTTTCGCATCCTTCTGTGATGCGAAGTTCAAAAATATAGGAGCAACTGAGTCAATGAAGAAAATCTCTATCGCAGTGTATCTGAGCAAATGCCGAGTCCAATGCACAGCCTTAATCTATGACCAGAAACAAAGAAGAGACATTCAGATCATATACATAAAATAGATCTAAAAGAGCAAATAGCTCGAATTATTTACAATTCTGGTTACCTTGCCAATGGTCCATCTGCGATGGCGCTTGATATTTTTGCGTTGCTTCTGAAAAACGCTACCATGGACTGCATATATGCCCTCAACGGTATTCTTTCTCTCATAATCTACATCTAAATTGATGGGCCACTTTAGATGCTTCTGCACCCCTCCTAATTGATCAGGCTTCTCATGATCGAAGTTGGATGAAGAGTTAAAATTTTCAAAAACTGATGATCCACCTGTACCTTCCACTAGAAACTCGCCAAAGAAATGCAAAAACTTTTTCATCACTGCCAAATGTCCAGCTAATTTTCTCTTTGGTGTCACGAGTACACAGGGGACAGACATAAGAACCTGAAAATTGATGCATACATAAGAAAAGCATACAAATGTGCAACCCTATTTACATATGCGCATTTGGTCACACATACCTCAGTAGCTTCTGACTCAGTTGGTGTAGAGGATGAATCTTTTCTGTCTTGATCCTTCTGATCACTGCCGTCTTTCACCACCTCAGAAAACTGTTTATCCACAAGATCCTCATGGACTGAAACCGTTTGTCCACTAGATTCAGCATCATTTTCAGCGAGTTCTGAGGAGCCTTCATCAGTTATTTTTTGAATTCCTTTCAGCAAAAATCGCTTCATTTGCTCCGGGATATGCGCCCCAAAACTAGACTTGCTTTCGTTAGCAGGAAGAAGAACATCACTGCTAGGTATGGTGGAGGGACGAAGACAAAGCTTCTCATCAAAATGATAATTCTGCCTTAGCTTTTGCCTACGCCGCCATGCGTCTTCAGTCTTGTCAAGTTTCCAATGTCTCACAGTGCTGTTTGGAAAAGGATCAGCTGACCATGGACCTCTCTCGTCAATTAGCGTGCGTAGTGTATGTATCCAGCTTTCCTGTTAAAGCAATAATGCAACTTATAAACATGCTATATTGGAGCTGATTGTAGACTTGTGCGACAAGCTGATACAAAATAAGGTTTGTACTGTGACACCAAAAAGAATATGCTTACGGCAACAATTTGCTGCTCCTCATCATGAGCAAGCTGGAAGGAAGCTCTTCGACTATCGTCTGAAGCAAGAATGGCCTTTAAGCTACTCTGTATCTCATCTTCGAAAGCTTTCTTTTGGATAGCATCTATGGACATAATTTCATCCATCCTGGTGCAGAGCTCATGCAACTGTTTGGCCCTCTCAGTTTCTGAAGTCTTGATATACTTTACCTCATCAGAAACCTGGAGAATAAATCTAGACAATTAACCAGCAGACAAAAAAAATAAAAAGCAAAAAATGACTATGGTAGCATAGAACTTCATTCAGAAGAACGCATATGCCTGTGCACACCGTGGTGTCATCACATATCACACTGTAACAAACGAAAATTGACCTAGCCAGCTCACGCAACCCTAGGGACAATAAATACACAAGTAACAAGTCACAATAGAAGAACAGTAATGAAAAGCTCAGTTAACCGGAAACTAAATATTACTCGACCATTATATCTTGAATTCTGTACCTGAGAAAAATGGATTGCATAGCAAGACTGCAAGACCACAGAAGTTGGGCACACTTGCACAGTACTTTATTTCATTCATATGCAGGGACTCAAAATCAAAGGACATACCACAGATCTGGTAAAGGAGAGAAAAAGAAATGGCTTCCCCTACGAGGCTTATCACGGAGGAAAGCAAGATGGTCGTGTGTAACTGAGGAGGAAGTTATAATGTCCTGCTAACATGTGAGCGCATGACACGAGGTCTCGTAAACTGCATTGCTCTACACAGAGCCTTGTAAAAGGTGACAATGGTATAAATAATGTGGGCGAGGCATGACAATTTATCAAACACAAGTGATTGATGTCTCGTGTCTTGTACTTAACTATTTTCTCTAAGGGCACTATTTACAATTTCTATGCAACGAGATGCACCCATGGTGAACCAATGAACTATGAGATACGAATAGCCATAATTTGCATATATTGCCAATCAAGAACAAAAACAAGGGGTAATGCCAAATATGTGCCCTAAAGTATCACCCAGTACAGCTTTAGTACCCAACATTTCAAAAGGTACAAATCAGTAAATAAAGTATTATCTTTGAACCAAATGAAACCGAAGGCCGATGGACGCTGAAACCATTAAAAAGTCAAAGGGTATGACCATCCATATGGACGAACGTTATAGACAGAGATCCACGTGGCCGTCCTTTTCTCTTCCCCTCTTTTTCTCTATTTCATTGGTCCACGTTATCGTAACATAGTGACAAAGAATGAAAAACGAAAAAAGGAAACACCCACCACTCCTAGCGCTAAACCCCACCACCACAGCTTTGACAAACTCACCACCACACCAAGCCCTTACATCCCACGATTCAACACTAAGACCGCCCCCACCATCACGCCGTACCACTTCACCATTCGACACCACACCTATAACCACCAACCTCACGGTACCCAATACCACCGCCCTCACAGAACTGACCCAACACCACTACCATCAACATATCCAACCACCACTTCCCTGCCGCCATACCTCCTTCACCAACACCACTACCGACCCAACCACCATGCCTTCACAGATCTGACGCAGCACCACCACCCTCACCATACCCAACCACAACTCCCCTGCCGCTATACCTCCTTCACCAACATCACTAGCAACCCAACCACCACGCCCTCACAGATCTGAACCAGCACCACCAACCTGATCATACCCAACCATCACTCCCTCGCCACCAAACCTCCTTCACCAACACCACTTCCGACCCAACCACCACGCCCTCACAGATCTAACCCACCTCCAGCTTAGTTTTGTTTCTGTTGGTGCGATGACAGTTTGCTGTGTGTGTGTGTGTGGTTGGTTGTTTGGTTTGGGGGGGGTGATTAAGGCCTTCGCTCTTTCTTTCAAATTACGTTAGAAATTCCTTTCTATTGTCCATTCAATTTCGTAGTTGCCCTCAATCCCCTCTTCAAGTTCGAAGGGTAGAACAAGGGAAGGCCATTTTTATCGATTACTCTTTCCACGGCAAAGTCAGCATCTTAGCCCGAAGAGTAAGAATTTCTTCCTCTCTGCTGATTTGTAATTGAAAAATGGTTATTCTAGTATATAAACTCCATGCTGCCCTTTATCCACAAACAAAGAGCCTAGTAATCTGAAAGAAAAGACTGTGTCTGGATGGAGAAGGTGGTTTGGTGGCGGTGGCGGTGGCTATTGGTGGCTGTGGACTGCGGTGGTGATGGAAGTTACGATGAAGAAGAAAGGTGACAGAGGGTGAAGGTGGTTAAGGATGAGAGTTGTTGGAAGAAGACGTCATCAGGGATATTTTTTGATATTGACGGTCATACCCCTGGACTTTTTAACGGCTTCCACCATCCTCCTGCCTTCGAACTCATTTGGTTCAATAATCATACTTTAGGTACTGAGTATTTCTGAAATGTTGGGTACTTAGGTTGTATGGGGGTGATACTTTCGGGCACAAAGTTGACATCAGCCCAAAAACTACCAACTCTGAGATTTCAGTTAGAACAGTAATTAATATAAGGGGTAAATACAAATTGTCTCCTTATGTATCCAGGCCAAACGTATTGCCCCCTTTGGGTATATCTTTTAAGCCCCCCCCCTCCTCTCTCTCCATGTATTGACCCGTTAAGAGATGTCCCAAATTTCCGGATCTTGTCTTGGTACTAAAATCACTTAACATTACTGGTAATGACCCATGAAAGATCAGGAATACCCTCAAAACTTAAGACTTCAATAGGTACTTGTACACGGTTAGCGAAGAACAGACGATCCACACTCTCTTCTTTGTGCTGCTGGGTTGCTTCATATCATGTAATTTATTTACATGGTTCTAGTCTTATGCATGCATAAACGATTACGTTATATCACTGTTGAACCACTATAGTATGTAATTTAAATACTAAAAGCAATTATTGGAATAAAATCATTGAATTTTAGCTCTTTGGAATGTAGGAGGATGAGATGTTAAAGGATCTAGAATCTTCATATTTGAAGTTTCAGATTGTCGCATTTGAATCTTGCGACCCACTCACAAAGAAGATTGGGACAGTTATTGATGGGTCTTTGACCAAATCTACAACTTCGTTTACAAATTAATCTGAAACGATAGTGTCCAGGTAGTGCAATTTGCGATTTGCTGCTGGCAATGGTGGTTTGTGGGGTTGATAATGAATGATGATGCGTTATGTCATGACTTATTCTGGTGGAGTGATTGATAATGGCAGTAGATGGGTAGCGATGCTCAGGTTGAAGATGATATGTGTGGCATTACACAGTATTTTTAACAGAAGGGCGGGTTGTAACGTGCCAATTGTTGAAGGAGGCCAATTGTAAGAAAAAATAACCAAGGGGGGCAATACATACGGAAACATGAGGATGGGAATTTATATTCACCCATTAATATAAAGTAATACTTGGACTAGACAAAAATAACATTGAAACGCACCGCCGAGATAATTCGATCCTTTTGGATCAGATTGTTAATGGTTCCCGTATCTTTGTGGTTACTGCCTGTATCTGATGAATCATCTCTCACCATGATACTTGTGGCTAGCATCGACTTCCCGCTGTTGACTGTTTCTCGAATCAAATGTGAAACAACATGAAATCGAGCACCATCATCCAGCGTTCCATACTCGGACCTAACAGCAAGCAAGGCCCTATGCACAAAGTCAACATTTTCACAATCATCAAAAGTGACGCAGATGAAGGCAAGGCTCAGATAATATCCAGAAAACAGAAAAGATCTAACGAGTACAAACAATTGCTCCAATACCATATAAACAGCTGCAACCTGCTCTTGCTTTGCTCATCATCAGCCGTCAGAAGACATGGCAAAAGGGGAATGACCTGTTGGACACATCGAGATGCTCTTTCAAGTGAAGATTTACATAGATATAGGATCACAAGTCGAAAAACAATTCTTGGGCATTTTTCCCCTCTCAGTAGCATGGCTTTATCAACATTTTTGTTTGGCTTTCCACCAAGTGCATTGCTAATTCCTCCAGATACGACAACAGCAGCCATTTCTGCAGCAGGGATGTTCAGTGATTCAACCAGGCCACGTGCTCTTTGGCTCAAAGTTGGCCCCACTACTGATGATGATTTGGGTAACATCTTGCTTGGCCCCCTCCCATTCAACTCACTAATAATTATCCACAGATTGTCATATATATTCCACCACTCTTCGTCAAATTTTTCATCATCAACTGTAGCGGGCTCCTTCTCTACCCTTGAACTCCTAGAAAAAAAAGTAATGTGCTCATCATATTGTCTAAAGTACCTAGACCAAATCATAACTTATATTTTGAAGGAATCTCAAGATAGTACAAGATCAAGGAGAGAAGCCATGACTTTTTTCTACAAGTTTTATCCCAGAACAGAATGATCCAGCCTTACCAAATCGAACGCAGAGAGGAAGTTCAACTCCTTATTGGTTTCTACACAAGCGACCAAGGAAAAGAAAAAAGAAGAAAGAAAAACCTGTTTGCATCTGAAGGACAAGTCATTCAGACAAGATCATGTGTGACAATTAAAAAAATCCTCAGAAGAAGCTAATAGTTCCAGCTATCTGAAGCATATCACAGTTCCAATCGGATATAGTTTCCATGAAACAGCCAATTAAGTTGTCATAGAAGAGAGTCAAGCCATCAAAGCGGATTCAGATTGACGCACGCACAAAAACAAAGATTTTCTAGCAAAACTGTCTGCATTGAAAATAAAACAGGCAAAAGTATTCCAAGACATATACCATAAATTTCTGAGACACCATGTTCTAGATAATGCACGCACACACACGGGACCCGTGCAGGGTGTTCCTGCCCATTAAAAAGTTCACTGATCTTCCAGAAATAAGTTCCAAGCAAAATGTCCTATCAAAGCAGTTAAGTGGTAGTCATTAACTTAAAGACTTATGGTAGACAAAATATTGTCTTGCAGAAAATACATTATACCAATTTGGCCCATTTCTTCAAAACAGCAACACATCCAGATCCAGAAGCACCTTGTTAACATCCAGTAGATATATGAGGGGAAAGATCACTAGATAGTTTGGCTTCAGTTAATGTGTGCTGGTTCACATATAACCTAATTGATTATTTCGTTAAACTGGCAACCTCCAAACTAGCACCCACTTCTTATGTACTTCTGCTTGAAAACTTTCATTTTAGTTTTCTGTTGTAATTTTGTACTTAGCAGGTTCTAAAAAGCAAACAAATCTTCATATCATATTTGTCTCACTGAAAAACAAGAAACTGACTCAGTCTATCTGCACCTGCAGCTTTTTCTAAAACCAGTTTTTCACTCTCTCCGAGCTCCAGGTACCTCCTTGAAATCTGAGGCTTTCGTTAAGAAAGAAAAGCAGGGCAACTTATGTCCAACAGTAATATACTTAATTGGCTTCATTCGACGTAATGTACAGCATCCGCTTCCTCCTCCTGAACACAAATGGTTGGTTACTTGACCAAACCTTTACAAAAGTCTTCTTGGCTCTAGATACTCAATTCTTCATCTTAGTTAAATGGAATGATAACTCCCAGTACATTTAATATGTAAGAGCAGTCCCAGTATTCATCATCATCATCATTTATCTTTGTCCCAAACTAGTCGGGGGTCGGCAATATGAATTCTTTTCTTCCATTCCCCCTCATCAAAGCTCTCTTATAAATTCAAAGCAGTCAAGTCTTTTCCTACCAATTCTCCCCACATTATCCTCGGTCTTCCCCTATCTCGTCTTACGCCGTCAACTTGGCAAAAATCACTTCTTCACACGGGTATCTGAAGGCCTACATTGGATATGACCAAACACATTCTAGCGTTAAAAGGAAATAATTCAACATTACTTCTGAGACTCTACACCTACAGAAAAACAGTTTTGCTTAGATCAAAGAATTTTACTTCACTAGTGGTGTTCAAGTATTTTATTTCGCTCAGTGACAAAGTGCATCACTATATCTATTTCAGCTGGTACATGACCTAGAAGCTTCTTCTCGCTGCAATGCAGGATTGAGAGAGGGGATGTTAAGGGAGGCAGAAGAAGCCCCACCGATTGTGTTGCCAAGGCCGCTAAGTTTGGCATTCATAGCCAAGTGGCCAAAGCTCGAAAAGAATCTCACTCTTAGTATCCTCAGCATCAACAACTAAACAAAACCATAATTGACCGTGTACTATATGTCAAGATAAAAGAGTAACATAATACTCCATCATCCCTAAATATTTGATCACATTTCCTTATTCGGTTGTCCCAAAAAATTTATCACTTTCCAAATTAAGAAGTTTCCGTAGGTAAATTCCATGTTTACCCTTCTTACACTTTTTTAATTCTATATTTCTCTCTCCACATTTAATCCTCCACCAACCCATTTTTCTCTTTCCTGGCCTCTCTCTCTCTCTCTCGGGGTATAATGAAAAACTCATAATAAAATATAAATAAGCGTGCAAGTCAAAGACGATCACTTAATTAAGGACAGAGGGAGTATAAGGAAACAACATGCTGTCTCAAATCTTTGCCAAAGCATTATTGACTACACATAACAACTATTGCAAAATTTTGAAATTTTCCAATCCGATTTAGACCAAATAAAACAACTTTGGACAAGAAAAAACACAAAATGAAATGGCAGTGGCGACGTCATTAGATGTAAGATATCAAATGAAATTTAGCAGCACCTCGACAAGTGCTCATCGGGTTCTCCTTGTAGGGCCTCCTTTAAAGCAGAGCCAAATGCATTCCTTTCAAACTCGGATGACAGGTCTGTGCTACTTCCCGGAAACTGAGAGATAATTAAGGAAAAGAACATACGAGTTAAGTTTTTGCATGAGTAGCAGAAACCAATGCAAATTCATCATTAACGTCAGTACGTCACAACAAGTCGAGCGACTAACAACAGCTAACAATGACTGCAAACAAAACTTGAACTCTTCAACAGGAATTGCAGCAACACCTAGTAATAATGACCTAAGGTAAACGAATCACACGTGTCCAGGCAGAGGAAGCATGAGAAAAGGTATTTACTAAATCATGAGTCTCAAAGCACTTAATGGTCACGCGAGATGAAGACATGACCATAATAAGGAAAATGATGGCGTGACTGCGACTAAAGATGATAAGATCCTACAGTGATCATAGTTAACAAGGATTTTTATAAAGGAAAACTAAAAACTGCTCATAAATTCAGAAACTTCGCAATGAAACCCAGAGTATACGCTGGGGGAATCCTAGCTCTCTATATTAGATAACCTGATTTGTTCTTGTTATCCGAGATTGTGGGATGCGAGATATTTTTCACTACCTGGCTCGTCTCCTGGCAAAGCCTACCCATGACCCGTGGTTAGACCGGCCCCGGGCTAAAAAACTGGGTATGGGCATTTAATTTGTTTACCGGTAAATTTGGGAGTACGTTACTCGTACCCACACTAGTTGGGTAAAAGCGGGCGGGCACAGGTATACCCGCGGGTAAAACACTTAGGATGATGAGAACCAGTTTTCGAGGAGTTTGAATTCTTCATAAATGATCATAGAACAGATACGGCAAGGTGCAATGCAACATTGCAACATATTCCATAAAGCATTCCTGTGCAACTTTAGATTTGAGAAAGCATCTTCGACATTGTCCAGCGAAGATGGACATTTAGGGACTAATTCACCAAAATAGTGTTTCCAGTTCATGGTTCGAGGTTATGTTTAAGTTTAATTTGGTTCTATTGTGGTGAAGTTGTTTTAACACTTTTCAGAGTCTTGGTTGTGTAAATTTTTGGCGAGTTGAAAGTATCATGTTCAAAGCTTAAGTTGCTTTCGTTTTGTTTTGTGTAGCGTGTCCAGGAAATAAAAAGGAAAGGCCAAAAGAGGGGAAAAAAACTTGGGTTACCCGCGGGTATATATACCCGGCCGAAGGTGGTAACCGTTTGCCAGGTCTCATGTGCAGTGGTCAGAGCTGTCTCATTTTTGTGCTGATGAGAACAAGTTCAAGGGTTATTTTGCCATGTTGACTGCAAGTCCATGGGTGGCTCTGCTGGGTTAATTGCATGTCCATGGCAGATGTGTAGTGCTGTTGTTTGCATGCTAGTGGAGGTCACTGAGTTGTGCGGAAAAGGCAGTCTCAGCAGAGTCGTAGCTTTGCAAGGCTGCAGGGTGTAACAAGAAGATTTCGTTTATGGATGATTTCATTCGTTCCTCGTGATGCTGGCAGTAGAATGCAAAGATCACGTTGCCATCCTTTTGTGGGTTAATTTTATTTGGTTGGATCTTGCAGCAAACTCAAAGACACTTCCTCAGAACATAAGACAATTTTAGATGGTTACTTGCAAGGGTGTTTTAGCCAAGTTAGTCATGTAATTATTTCCTTAATAAGTACCTATCATTATTATATTGTCCTTCCTACTGTTCTCGCTGCCTTAAGCTATTTAGTTGGTCCTCCTTAATAAACCAGCTTCTTTACATGGGGGAGGAGGAAAAAAGTCAAATACCGAGGTAAATTCATATACCGGAAGCTTATTATCAACTTCTGAGATCAGCAACTCATCAATTAGCTTCAGAAGATATAATGTGTTGTCTCGACATGGCTGCAAGACAAAGATATTTTCCTCGGAAGATAAGTCTATCAGCCTCAGAATTATATCCATATACAAGTCTCGAAGCAAGCAGCGATATGACATGACACCCTGCGAAAAAAAATTGCTCAGGTAAATAGGATGCGAATTTATTAGCAGTTTTATAATTTATGTTATGGGTAAGGTAGGAAACATACTTCTTGTTTGCATTGCATAAGTAGAAAATTCACAGTCTCTTCAAAATGTTGCCAACCACCTTTAACAGAACGCATATAATGACAATGAACGACACAGAATAAGTTCCTCACAAAGTACTGCTCATTCATCTCGATGTCACTCTGAACTTGTGACTCTACTTTGTAGTTTCTTAACACAGTAAGTTTCGCAGATTCAGTCAGCCATGCGTTCCACCCATTTTCCTATATAAAAAGGTCAAGGACATAAAGTACAGTATAATCCTATGCACAGAAACAAAAATCATAAGAAATATCCACAATTTTCATACCATAAGAGCTTCAATGTTTGAGGGATTCGAATCGAGCAGATCAAGAAGATCTCCCATTATTTTTATGCTTGCAGTTGCATCTTCACAGCCTGACAAGAATCTGAAAATGAGACCCAATATCTGAGGAAGAATAAACTGGGAGTTATTCCCCCTGCTTTTCTGCCTATCAAGCTGGTTATTATGCTTCTGTAAAACCTGCAAACACCAATTTGGAAGAAACCCATTTTACTATTAATTATATAGCTTTTAGCTATGATACAAAATTGCCTTAAAGCTGGAAAAACACAGCCAGAACTATACAATTGCCAGATGAAAACAAAGGAGAAAATAGTTACTTGTTTTGGGCTGGCACCACCAAGGAGAACATCAAACAATGCTGCACACAGAAAATCTGTCTGAGGAAATCTAAACAGCCTATCAGATATGGCCGAGTAGATAGGCTGCATCCTCATACTGACTCTTTTATGGTCATCTGAGAGAGATTTGGATCTTCCCACAGTTAAGTTAAAGAACTTTAATCCCTTCTTCTCTGATGGAAGACCAACCAAAAGTCTTCCAAGGAACTGCAAGCTGAGCAATCTGATGGGCTCATGACACCTGAGACAAAAAGGTTAGCAGACTTAAATGCTGAAATTAGAGTTATCCATAGGTGATGGATTTCCTCGGCCTCCAATAGCAGTATGACTAATTAGTATAAAGAGCGTATGTAAGAAAAAATCAATTAGAATAAAAATGCAGAAAGGAAACTTCCCAGACCACAAACTAAATTGCAAAAAAAAAGAAAAAGAAAGAAAGAAAAATTGTCACATGAAACTTCTCCTGATGAGGACCCAAGTATAATCAGTAGTGGCTATCTAGTAATGGTACAGAATATGCATAAGCACAAACAAATTTGAGCAGTCAACATGATAACATTCAACAAAATGGCCAACTGTCCTGACACCGCATAATTTGCCACATTGGCTGTATTTACACCCAAATGAACCAACTAATAACTAAAAAAAAACTAGAAAATACAAAAGCGGTACTGAACTCATCTATAAGAAGAGAATCAAAAACACCATCTGCTATACAGAAAAAAAATTGCCCCATATAATCAGAAAAAAAAAATGAAACTTTAATGAATTTTCCTACTAAAAAAAGTAACAAAATATGCGAAAAAGAACCTAAATGCCAACTACAGACAATTCTTTCCCGTGAAACTCCCCTCTTCTTTTACACTAGATGACACAAATAAACACAACAAAGACCAATTCCAAATCTTCACTTTCGTCATTCGCAATTAAAAATCGCATCCTAGGTTGCAAACTTATCCCTATCTCTTATAGCCTAGAAGGTTGGAAAATGTGTGGTAGCAAAGACTCATCTCTGCTTCTCTCTTTTTAGCATTTTCGTAAAATTCCCGTTTCTAGCTCTATAAAGTCCAAACTGCATGAAAACTGTATCCTTCAACTTACACAAACTAATATAAAGTGATTTTGACTTGCTAGTCAGGGCTGCTAGTATGTCAGATCTTCTTGGTTCCGATACGTCTTGCCATAATGTTTAAAAATAGAACAGTGGCTTTTCCGCATGTGGCTTATTTGTTTTTGGTTAAAGAAGCTCCTACATTTCAAAATTTAGACCACCTTGAAGTCCTTTTCTCTTCTGGGTACAGTTGTAGACATGCTTCAATAAACATGATGCTAGTCCCAAAACATCAACAGCAAAAATCATTTAATCAAACTGAAACACCATGACAACGCAAAAGAGAGAACATCTATCTCCACATTCACTAGTCCAGCACGTATACATTCTGGGAAAAAGCAAGGATGTGAACAACTGGAAACAGTGAATAAAATGGCGGAAGAGTGTATGTCTCTGGTCCTGCAAAAATCGTGCATCATGTACGACTGAAACTCATAGGACAAAAGTAAGAGAAAAGTCAAACCTCTGAAGCAGATTGACAAATATGTGGCAGCCACCGATCAGATTGACTTGCTCCAGAAAAGAAGCAAGTAACGGTATCTGAGAAACAGCACGAATAACCATATGCAAAACATCTTCAATGCATGACATGTCCTGACTTGTCTCGAAAAAAGCTATAAGGGCTTTAATATCTGACATGACAATGTTCTGCCTGCAATATAGCCAAAAAATTTCAATGAAGACATAAACATGTAATCCTATGTCCACAGCGACACCACAGACGTACTAAAATGGAAATGATACCATCTAACAGAGGGAGACTACCTGAGACTCATCTCACCAAGACTTAGTAGAAGAAGACGAATTTTATGTATCTCGTCTTTACTAGGTCTCTCTCCAACTACTTGGTTTGTTATGGGATGAAGAAGAGGTTTGCCTCCAGTAACAGAAGGGTATTTACTACTATCCGAATAATATTGCCATATTATATCAAGAACACGAGGAAGATGACACAGACTCTTAAGCAGTCTCGGATCATTATCAAATTGCTCGATGAGAAACATGTATAATTCCCGCTGCACTTTGTACACAGTGTACACCCAGACAGGAGGATTAAGGAATATATGAGATATAGCATCCTTCACAAGTAGGTCAGACAAGCCTGAAAGCAATTAAACAGACAGCAATCGGGTTAAGCAAGCTCCTAGAAAGGGGGGAGGGGGTGTTTGGAAGTATTATAAAGCACAAGAAAGTTTAGTCGCAAAATAGAACAAATGATTAGTTCAATTACGTACCACAACTTGCAACAACGTTGAACAGATGTTTCAAAGCTGAGAGTGTGTGTAAATTAAGTTGCTGGGATGGAACTGTTTGCAATAAAAATCCCAGCACTGAAAAACCAGAGAGAAGTATCATCTGTTGTTGATTAGCAAGATTCTCATCTAGGACAGAAGCTATAAGCTCGATAATTTCTGCAGCTAGACGCTCTTTTGTGATGGGTGTAAGCAAATTATGTCCAACTTGTACACTTTCTTCGTTTTCATACAAATCAAACTGGGTGAAAAGAGGGAAAAAAACAGATACACCGCCTGTGCAATATATAATCTGTTGCAGCAAGCGCCGGGAACATAACTGAGTGCCTGCTGTTACACTTGCTTCAAATGAGTTCTTATCAAGTGCATGATCCACCAGCGGCGAAACATTAAACAACATCCTACCATTACATGCCTGAAAATTACACACAGAATCTTGAGTTTCTGAAGCAAGCGAGTATTAAGTCATTCATTATGTAAGGAACTAAAACCTGTGCATTGAGTCCAAAAATAATTTTGGAAGCAAGCCCGTCTTTGGCATCAAGAATTCCACCAGGTAATGGATTCTCCGAATAAACTGCATTTTCACTGTCAAGAAAGGAATACATATAGCTTGGTCCTAAGGAGTATATTCCCAGGACTTGTTCCGACGTAATGGAGTCACAGAACATATAAACTGGACCAATCTGACCGCAGAAGGGCGATGAATCTTTTATGGAGTACATGGCGGCCTCTTCATCGTAGGAATTCAAATTAATATTTGTGCCAATTGAGCAACTAGTCAAAGGCTCGCTAACTTTCGCATATCTGAAGAGTTACATGAATATAAGTCAGTTGAACTTGTAATGTTCTGAGGAGAAAAGAGCAAGCTACAAAAATTTATCTCAGAGCAAAACTTAGCTACTATGGAAGTGACATAGCACCTGCATTTTTCGGACGATACAAGAACCCCATCCAGATAACACCTTAATTGGCTCCCCCCCGAAAATGCTCTACCAATGATATGAGTTAAACACAAGAAATGCCATTTCTTTCTCACTAGGTTGACATGCATTGAAACACACTGTCTTTTCTGATTAATAGACTGCAAAAGACGGAGAAAAAGGTAAACGTAAGTTGCGCGAAAAATATGCAAGACAAACAAAATAAGTCATCAAGAGCCAGGGACGGGGGAGTTCATCAGTCAGAAACTAAATCAGAACAATGCATGCAAGTACTTAATGGAGTATAAACAACATTATGAATGCAAGAGTTACAAGCAAGAGAAGCTTTCCAGAAAAACTAGACTTTTACCTCGTAAATCAGCCCGTCTTTCGCAAGGACAGCCAGGCAGCCTCTTCCATTTTCTGTAAGAAAACTGAAAAGACCCATTGTTCCTGTTCTAGGAAAGCTTTCTATTCTGAGCCAACAAGAAAAAGAAAACCCCTTGCTCAAAGGCCACTGCACCGGCGTTTTAATTATTATCCCCTGCAATATGAGAAACTTAGTTACAAAAACATTCATGACAGTAATTTCTTCTACTTTCTTCCCAAGTGCTTTTCTAAATTTGCTAAATACACCATGTTTAGCATTATGGTGTAGGGGCTACAACAGCTTTACATTACTTGAGGTATTCAAGACCAGCATTACTAATTTCTCCAATTGCAATGTATGTCTAGCAATATTCATAGAGCCCACAAAATATACATGCAGCCGTGAGGAACTCTTGTTTAAAATTACTTCAAAAAAGCCAACCCTTATACTTACAGAATCATTGCCGTCCAGATCAAAAAAGGCTGTTGGTCCTTTCTCGTTTAGCATGGACAAAATGCTGGTTAGCAATAATGAGCAGTACTGTTGTTGAGTCCCAACTTTCTCACTACGGAGTAACGCAAAGATTTTACGAATATCCTTCCCAGATATGCTATGTCCCCCAATGACTTGAATTAATTGGGCAATTTTGATGACTGCACTATCGTTATCTTCGAGAGAGAACCAATCAAGAAGAAAATTGAGCATGCCTGCTCTGACACATGAAGCTCGATTGGATATGGAATCTCTGAGCAGCTGGAGAAAGAGGTTGAGCCCATGATGCCGCAATGAGTCACTGCTCTGCCCAGTCATTAGACGACACAGTAATGACTTATAATGAAATCATAGTTAACGTATATAAGGAAATTGTATCAGCAAAATCCCACAGAAAAACAATAAAAAAAGAGAAAAAGGAGAGATCCCTTCATAATGGTAGATAAACAAACTACATAGAAGAGATGAAGTCTGAAAACGGAAATAGATTACCAACCTTCTGCAGAACACTAAGATAAAGTAAGATCACGTCCTCATTCTGAAGTTAAAAGAAAAATGAAATACAATTCAATTAGAAGAATGAACATGCATGTACTACGACAGGGTCATTTATTGCCTATTATAGTGATAAAAACTGAATTTACCGAGAATACTATTCAAGTTACCTTTATAACAGGGTTTGCTTTGAGATCAAACTTTCCATCAACAAGCATATCGAGTAGAGCAGTTAAAAGTCCTTCCCTTGGCCGCCATCGACAAAAGTCCAACAGCAAACTTTGCAATGTCTGATAACCCTTGCCTACAAGAGATCTAAATGCAACCTGTAATGGAAGTGGGAGAAACGGTCAGCTTCTCCTCCAAGCAATGATATACAATTCACTACAAACGTACATATGCACCAACGTACACAGCTACTCTTGTGCCTACAAACAATACGGATAAGTTATAAGAAAGCAAGGGTAAAGCAAATCGATCATAACCTGTTATAAGAGAAAAACATGATAGAAGACAATTACCATTGTTCAAAGAAAGAATAATAATAACTAACTGCAAATACTGATCTTCCACAGATCAAAAGAAAGCCAACATTTGATCTCAGAAACTTCCTTGTTTTTACAAAATTAAAATTGTAAGTTCCACACACACACAACACACATACAGGGTACGTAGTATACATAAGTGGTTGTTCGCGTTCGATGCGACGTCTGTGTAGAGTGGCTTACAAGGTGGGGGAGAGACTCATCTAGGGGATTCCACTCTCTTTGTTCCCCCATCCCACCACTTCTTTTGGGGGCGTTCCTGGTCTATATATATCTCATAAATGAATCTGCAGAGAGATGGAACCAGTAGAGGAGGAATACAAGATAGAGAGAGACGCGGGGGGGATGATTATATAACTACTTTTTTATAGGTCAACTTCATTAAACAATGTAGCAATTTATCTATGTTTTGGTGTTTCAACGAATCTACATATTCACGCATAGTTTCACGTGTACATATAAGGGGGTGGAGAAAGAGCCAACGTAGAATAGAAAAAACAATAATTGCACGCTTCCAGCTTGTCTACAGCGCAAGGAAAATTTCACAACACGAGCGTTCACCAAAGACAAGATATCAAAAGAAAGGAAACAGGAAATGGTAATCAAATGCTTTAAAAACTACAAATTACATAATCTCAAATTACAGAAAGATAGCTTCAAACTAACACTAAATTCCAGCAACCTCTTGCTAAAGCTGACTGAAAATAGTTCAAATTCAAAAGTTAAACCAATTTAACAACTTGACTTCACGTTAACAGAAGTTGGTGGGAAACTGCAGATGGTTTGGCAAACTAATGAGATGATTAACCACAAGCTACAGGTTAGAATCCAACAACTTTTTTCCATTTGACAAGCTGATGCAAGACGATTTAGCAGTATCCTAAAGTTTGTCGCACCAAGAACAAAAACAAGGGACAAGAAAAAAAAGAGAACCTTTGAGGAATCGTTCCCCCTAAGCAGGCAGGTAAGAGTCTGGAGGACATTCATGACCAACTTCTCACCATTTGCCTCATCAAGGGTCCCATTTAACAAAGAAGCAATATGCAAAAAGCACTCGCCGTCACGAAACAAAGCCTGATAGTACTGAGAACAAAGGAACAAGTCAAACTACCATATAAGATAACTTCCCAAGTTGCAAAGCGTACTGCCAATATAAAATAAGGTCATCCAGAAGAAAGTACCACTTGATCAGTTAGGAGCATATCTCTTATCCCGACCAAAAGATCAATCGATAGTTCCACAAAAAATTTCTCCCGCTCCTTTATTTGGTTAAATGTTTCTAAATACTTGGAACACATATACAACTTCTCTTTTTGCTCTCCCTCAGAAAATGGAATGATCTGCAAAATAATTCAACCCCAATCCCCACAAAACAAGGGTAAACAAATAATCAAGATAGTGAGCAAGGGAGATCCCAGTTAAATCAACTTTTTCCAGTCAGTAGCAATTTTTAAAGGAAGGAAAAACGGAGAATGACACAATACCTGCATGAGGTCAAGAATATAGGCAAGGACACGTTTTCTCAAACCTTCTTTCCAGAATAAATCAAACAAACAATCTATACAAGTAGGACTACGCAAAATCAGACATTTGGCATCGTCTATAGCTGAAAAGTACTCTTCGAAGAGCTCCATCAATGATTCCATGCTTCTGTTCCAAGTTTGAGCTGTCTCTGATGGATTGGATCTCTCACAACTTTCCAAAGAAATCACTTCAGCACAATTACTCTCAACATAAGGGCTTAGCTCCCCAGGTCTTCTAGACTCTTGGGCCTGAATACATGCAACTTTGAGCACCCGTTCAATTGCATCAATTGTCTTAAAAGAAGAAACAGTTTTTTCAGCTGAAAGTTGCAAAATCCGGTGCAGGCTCTTTGCTAGAACATAAGCAATCTCAGGATTACATGCAGATTGTTCGAGGGCATCTATCAAAACAGAACACTCAGGCTGCAAAAACGTAAAAGATAAGTAACATAAGCAAAACCATAACAGAAGCTAAGCCAGAGTAGACTTAAACAAAAGGAAGCCTGGTATTGTAAGAAATTCCATAACAGCCCATGAAAGGCAGAGGAAAAAATATCCAACTGTTCGTTCCTCGCTTTAAAGTTACGCATTGTCACACAAACATGAAACCACCAGACTCACAAACACGAAAGCAGAATTAGTTACACAAATCTTTATATGCACAAATGTAAGAGCGAATACCTTGCACAATCACACACATACATACTTATATAAACTTCTGGGAGATGTAGCAACGGTAGCATCTTAAAAACATGCCTAGCTCACCTTGATTCCTTAAAACTGATGAAATGAAAACTATTTCATTTCTAGAATACCTTATCTATTTTGCACAGAAGAAATTCAGAAGAGTTGAAGGCACGTAAATCATGAACCAGATAGCAACTGTAACTCTTGTCAAAACCATTTAACGCACTAGGATTACCATCTCTTACAAAAATACGGAGCGAGGACCAATACACAAAATAAAGAGGACGAGAAATTCTAAACTTCGATTTTTAAATACAGCAACTATTTGGGCCTAGGAAGCTGTGGTTCTTCAGCAGAAGAGCAGGCCTATTACCAACTCCTTTCTTCCATTTTTAAGGTAATGATAGTAAATAGATACTGGATCCTAAAGTTTCTAGTCTACAAATTAGAAAAAGGGGAAGATTCTATGTAGCTATAGCCTATAACTTCTTTATGACCCCAAAAATGCCATGCTTAGCTAAAACAGCATACACTAAGCAAAGTGCTTGACGTCTAAACACTGGGTAAGAAAATGAGACCAGTAGGGGACTTTCATTTAGCTATAGCCCGTAGATACAAAGCAAAGTGCTTAACATTTTTAAACACTGGGTAAAAAAAATGAGACCAGTGGGGGGACTTTCATTTAGCTATAGCCTGTAGATACATTGTGATTCTCATTTATAATGCAAAAGCTTTAACCATAAACCTAATCGCCTCTGTTACATTGACTCTTCAAAATGCAGCAAACAGAAGTGCTTGCTCATTCAATACTCTAGCACGGAAATGGGACCAATGGACTGCACCACACGCCTCTACTTGAAAGCCTTGCAACTCGCCAAGAAAGGTACCGACCTCTCACGTAAATTAACCTATTTTGATGCCGCACAGGCACATTTCTGTAGCACAAATCCATGCCAAACCGGTTTGAAGCAATGAGTGATGAGGCACTCAAATTGTTGCCTTTTCCTTCCTTCATAAACACCTTATACCTAAACTGGAGGATTATTTATAGTTTTCTCTGAAAATGTATATTCATGTATAAACGTCCAAGCTAAACCCAGTGCTACCAAATAATCCAGGACACAACATAAAAGACAAGTGAAGAGCAAAATGACAATCGAGGAGGAGGATGGCACACAAAAAGAAGATGAGAACTCACCAAGTTATGTGAACTCCCATTTAAAGTTGCTGCGAATTCCACAACTGAAATTAGTTCTACTTGAAGAGTATCAGATTCTTTGGTGTTTATTCGACTGGTGGTGCAGTTCGAACCAAAATAACTTTCAGAGATTGAAGGCAGAACCTCATTATATCTACAAAAGTCTTTAGGAAATTCCATCGGAGCTGGCCCAGAATAGAAAAAATTCTCCGAGAAGACAAAATCCCACACCCCTTCACTGCGGAACACGTCGAGCAATGGCGGTGACAAAACGAGAACCTTCCTCAATACAAATAGGACATAAAGCTGCAGTGTATACACAAACATCCTGCAGATTGAAAAGTGCAGAGAGAATGAAAGGTCATGAAAAACAGAGACCACAGAAGCATGGCAGAATATTCTGTCCCAATAATACTGAACTAAGATATAATCTTCTTTTCAAAATAAATGATGAGGAAACGTCTTATACAGGTAACATTCACCTTAAGTGATTAGGCAGCTCATTTTGGTCTGAGCAAGCCTTAATGCATGGGAAGACCGTAAGAAGAACCCTCATGATCCACTTTAATGAAAGTTCCCCGTAAACTGAAGTCACAGAAGTTCTACCCGCTGGTATTTGGTGATGGTGGGATTTAATATCTTCTGTTGAAAGAAGGAATGAAGAGAGGACTCTGCTCAACTTGACAGCATACTCATTCCAATACCGAAAGCAAGACGGATTGACTCGAGATGGAGCACAATGTTTCGAAACAAGAGCGCTTCCATTATTATCATTCTCAGGGTCAGAGACACGCATCACTAAATCATCCTGCACAGACAAGTGATCACCTTGCTGCATGTACTCTTGAAGTATGAAGGCAGGTGAACAAAAGCTATTTGCAAATTTATGTACTCTTCCATTCTCACATAAAAATTGCAAATTGTTCAAATTGCCAAAGCTGGAGACTGGTTAAGGGAATCATAATAAAGAGCACTAATTATACAATAGAACAACTTAATAGACGCTTCAGAACTGATAAACAGAGAGTTTGAGGTCAACTTTGCCTTTCAACTATACATCATAACAAGCTTTAGCAGGGACACGCTCTTCTAGGTGCAAGAGAAACTCTAAAAGTCGTGGTAAAGGATTAGTTGCCTAAGAACCACCTACAGACATGAAAGTAGCATGCTTCCATGTACCAGTTCCTAAATTTATTTGCATGCTGAGAAAATTAATTAAAAATTCATGACTTGAAGGATACACAGCCTCCCTAAGAACCTCCAACGAAAGAACATGGAGCTCCAATATATCCAGCAATGGATTTTCATCTCTGCAACCACCAATGAAATCAAGCTATTAGAGACAAGAAACTTCAATGAAATGGTGAGAGAATTGAATAATCACATTATTAAACTCATTCTGTCAGTTCGGGGCCAAGTTAATGAAAGGTAGGCTCTAAGATGTAGCGACTTGCCTACATATTGTGCTTCGCACCAACCAGAACTTGGCAAAAGGAAGGCAGAGCACACTACTTACAAGTTCAAGGATATGGAACAACCAAATATATCTTTAAGCATATGGAAAATCATATACACTTTGAACCACAGTTTCAGATTTAAGGAGGTGGATATGTTGCAATTATGTACACACACATATAAAAAAAGCTAAATCCAAATCCCTAGTGCGAACAAGAAAATGCTTCACACAGAGGCACGTAATAATTGGAGAATATAACAGTACATCTAAAACCAAGAGAAATAAAAAGGGTTCACAAAACAACTTCAATAGCTTCTCATAATTCACTCTCGCAATTGAAAGAAATTTGAACCATGATGAGGAACATGCAACCCTACATCCATTGCTCTTTATTCTCCCTCATATGAGAAAGAAATAGAGGGGTGCTGAGCCACAAACTAGATGAAAAAATTAAAGACTCGTCCCAGCCTGAACCTCCTCCTCATCATCATCATCATCATCATCCAAACCTTGTCCTAAACTAGTTGGGGTCCACTACATGAATCCTTTTCTTCCACTCACCGCTATCAAAGCGCATGTTCTCTCATAAATTCATGGCAATCAAGTCATTTTTCATTACTCCCCAAGTTCTCCCCTGTCTACCCCTACCTCGTTATACCCATCAACTTGGCTAAAACCAATTCTTCCTACAGGGCATCTATAAGCCTAACAATACCATATCAAGCCCGAACTTTCTGATACATAAAAAGATGTAAGGCAAGCAGACATTTGGCAATATAACAAATAACCCAACTTTTAAGTGAAATCATTCATAGCAAGGTAGAATCTCAGCTGAGATGATCAAAAGACAATTTCGCTGTTGCCACTAGTGGTGGAATAATTCTGAGTGCAGTTATCAATTGAAGTCTGTGGCTCTATATCTCTCAATTACTAAAACTTCTCAAATATTAAAATTCCCCAGCCATATTGGCAAATTATGATTATACTGCAAGCTTTTTTAAGCATCTACTAGAAGAATGAAACGCATGACATACTCTAAAGGTCAGCCACTTGATCTTGTTAACTGGTGTCCTCCAGTTTCAAATATGAGCCAATAAGGTCTTTGTTTTTCCCTTTTTGTTGGCTTAAACTTATACTGGGGTAACTAGACAGATGCATCTATCAGCAGGGGATCATTATGCCTCGACTAAATAGAGAAAAGAGAGCTCAATAGGTAAGATTGTTTATGGTTTGTTCAAGTTCAAAAAGCCTGGTCAAGTTGAAAAATAGATAGTAGATAGATAAAGGTTAGACGGGGATAAACCCTTGACCTCCTTACCTGTTTTTATCAGCACAAGAGATGTTCTTGGATTTTACGGCACTACTTGAAGGAACTCCTAGTCCATCCAACAGGACTTCAAGTCCTCCAATACTTCGAAAATGATTTTGACCACGCGGGTTATCAGCTAATGCTGATAGAAGAGTTCTTAAAGTCAAGTGCTGAAGTGATATATCTGTCCACTGTTCTTTCATGTTCAGCCTTCTCATGACACGCAATAGCTCTGAAATAAAATCAACTTTTGTAAGTAAACCAACTACGAGATGACACAAGGAGTGTAACAAGTAGAGATTAAATGCGGGCAAAGATAATGGTGTATGTACAGTTGAGATAATCTTTTTTAACAGCAATCTTCCACATTACACTCTCAAACAAGATCGATGGACAATTGTCAAGTGAACTTGGAAGCTCATGTTGATATAGCCACCAAATACAAAATCTTGGATAAACCAGAAATCTTGCTGCTTAGAATTTGAAAAGTACAGAGAACCAAAAAAATAAGAATCTACTGAAGAACATTCCTTGATCTTAGTTTATGCTTCGCTAACTTACTTCTACAAAGCACCCTATATAGTCTTACCTCTTACGGACCACTCTTGCATTTACTCACCAATGGCCCGCAAAGAAGGGTATTTTCCCTTTATTTGGACTAGTTACAGTAGCACACGCATTGCTTGCGCAAAAATGAAGTTAACAATATGATATTTTTATAATATCAAGCTTCGCCTTTAGACTATAATTATATTTTATAATGAATATTAAATTCTGAAAACCAACCATGTCCTTATAGGTAGTTATTTACTATTTAAAAATATTTATTTTGCGTCACTTTTTAAAAGCTTTCTTAGAATGCCAAGTGTCATAATTTTAGATAGATAATTGTGTAGCACCAAAATGGGTGTTCCCTTTATGAGTAGCATAGATACATAATCATATGCTTGGTATTCTTATCCTTCATATTGCATTATCCATGTCTCAGAAGCAGCAAGGTCTAGAAGGTTTCTGATGTAACAGCTTCTTTGCCAAAAGCAAAAGAAAGAAAGAGAAAAAGGGCCCAAGAGTGTTAAAACCACAATGACAACTGAGAAAGCATATACAAAATAAACCCAAAACCTTGAAAAAAAAGTAAAATGCACAGTAACTACGCCAAACAGGATGCTGAGTGAACTGTGGCTATAGGCCACATTACTTACTAGGGGGAAATCCAAATATATCCCGCCAACAAATATGTAAAAGAATAATCTGAAGAGAAGTACAAGGAATACTTCTGAGGGAAAGAAATGCTAGAGCTTTTGAGGGTGTGGAAAAATCCTCGGAGAATCTTATGAGACTATTTTTGTCTATGCTTGCTTTTTGTGCCAAGGAAAAGCTTGATTCCAGTGATGCCTTTTCAGGTTTGTTGGATAGCTTTTTGAGGTGTATATGTGGTTAATTATGCATACCTCTTATGTACATCGGTTCGCCCCTTTTGGGTTTAGTTTTTTTAAAATATACATTTACTTCTTCACAAAAATACTTCGGAGAACTTTATGCCCCATATAGTAACCTTTTCTTTTATAAATTTCCTATTTGAAAAAACGATCGGATACTTTTCACCTTTTTTTGTTTTGCAGATTGCTGTCAGAAATGATTTTTTACCACACAAGAAGAAAATGTTTGGTTACCAGCACTCTGGAAGCACTTTGAAAGTGAGAAGAGAAATGAGAACGGGCTAACAAATATTGACTTCATTACCAGAATCAAACAAGCCTGAAACTGATAAAGAGAAGACAAAAATGAAGGGTTACCACAGAGCCCTCTAAATCAATATACTTTTCCAGCTAACATTGATATGGATCAAGTACTATATCACAGAGTAATCTTCTAGTGGTTCTTCTCATCGCCACAAGTCGTATTTAGGTCATATTCCAAAAAAGTCTAGTCATACCCAGTCATGAAAATGGTAAAATTTCTCCCAGGCAAAGAAGTGAGATATACAAAACCAGCATCCATGTCACCTAAACTTGTCATTCTCCGCTGATAATCAACTATTTTATCACACATATTCATGTTGAGGCCGTGAAGTTCCCCTAAAAGGGCATTTCACCACTAACAAAAGTGCTACGCATGTCAACAACTCAGATTTATAGATCTGCCGCATAAGAAAAAGTCAAAAAGCTAACAGAAAATGAATTGCCTACCTTACCTACTAACCAATTCAGGCCACCAGCTTCCATCACCGACACAATTGCCGTCTGATGCCAGCGTAGCCCTCTTTCAGAAAGAGAAGCCTTCATACCACTAGAAGGTTCAATTGAGGTCGCACCTCCCCTTGGTGTAGAGAACTCCAAACTTTTGCTGTTCGATTGAGCCTCTTTATATACATTAGACTGTGAATCAATGAAGTTCCATATTATCGACACCACATTTACAAGTATCTTTTGCAAATTTCTGGACGTCTCTTCCACAGAGCTTGATAAACTTTCGTCGGTAGAAAGTGTGCTAATAAGGGTTTTGAGTTGGACAACGGCCGCTGAAATGTAAGACTGATCAAGTTAATTGCCAAGCATCAGAAGTTATACAAGTTATCATGCTCATGCAACTGTGCCAGCTCATTGGGTTAAGGCAGAAAAATACGATGCAAAACAAGAAAAAGACAAAGTGCAATAAAAACAAGGAAGAGTATTTGTCAGTAACTGAATCATACTAACCAAAATATATTGCAAATTAGGAATAGAAGTAGAATACCTCTTGGACAAGGCTGTAGGGTATAAGAAGATGAGTCAAAAGTGTGAGAAAGATATCCGCAGAGCTAAAAAAGTGTACTATATCACAAATAGCCATTTAGATAAGTAGTTCAGTATCTCATTGGTGAAGCACCTTCTTTGAATTGTTTTCCTTTTTTATGTACCATTACCACTTCATGCCTATTGTGCCCCACTTGGTTAGTTTACAATGACAAAATCTAGATATTTTTGCAGAATTTGTGTTAGTCTTTCTGCACTTCGATAAAAGTTATCTCATCAGACCTCAAAGATCTATTCCAACCGCCAACTAATCTTTGTTAGGGACAGGCTGTGAGCCGGTGACTCTAGTGACTGCTGGTTATAATATACTGTTTTCATCCTTGACCAGTTCTTCTCATCAAAAAATAAAAAAGATTGTGTCCTCTTTATGTTTCTTTTTTCCTTGTTTTAGCCGGAGGACTATGCATTTGAAGAACACAAAAACAAGATCTAGGCATCATGAGATATGGTCTTCGGTTGATCACGTACTACTGCATTACAACTTCGCTATTTGGACTCTTAAATGTGTATTGGTTGATGCTGTGTGGTTGTTGCGTAACTTATAAGTTGGTGCCTGTATTAAGGAGGGAAGGACGACCGGGGGGACTGATTCCATTGTGCTTGTTTTCGTGCATATATAGTGGGAAAAGACATAGGAGTGCTTTTAAGGGTGATGGCAGCCTTTGTCGAATTTCAAAAATTTTAAATTTTTCCACTCTTTTCAGTTGGACTTTATCAAAGTTCGGAAAAAATTAGGCTAGTAAGTTAATAACAAAAGACTTAGTTGGTCCAAAAAAACATCAAACTAGAGCCTTATAGTACCTTTCACTAATGCTGTGAGCTTTTGAATGCCTCCATAGTACCCAAAAACTCTGCAATTGTGCATTGACCGAGTAATGATGGTCAAAACATCCAAGATAGGCAACCCCTCAGACTTTATGGTCAAGCTCATTAAGGGCCCTAGTTGTTCTGTTGTTGGCTGCGTCCCGCTGGTGTTAACTGATGCAAATATGAGAATACAGCAATCTTAGATAACAGAATATCAAATATTGACAACAGCCTAAAACCAGCAATTTCTCAAAGTGTGGTGCATTTAGGATGAAATAAATATAATGAACAGATATCATAGTTAGAATCACGGCTATGACAAATTTTATTGGTCTATTTTTAGGTTTTGGAGGCTATACAACATATACTGCGCCTAGTCAGCATAGAGGCAGAAAGTCAGAAAATAGGCCGATAAGGCCATGTTAATGGTGTCAAGAGGATATTCTAGCTCCTGCTCGGACAAGGTGTTGATTGAAGTCTTCAGTGGTGAGATTCAAATACTTCCCAGTTCTTCTCCTTTTTAGGTCTTACATTCCTCTCATTGACTTCCCAGGAGGCTGTCTTTTCCAATAATTTCCATTTTCCAATATCAACGGCTTTCTATGCAAAAAGGGAATGATCAACAGAAAAGGAGTCGGTACTCGTGAGGTCGTCAAAGTTATATTTTCAATTTGGTGAATAATAGTGAAGCCATCAAGGCAATGTAAGAGCCCAAGTGCCAATTTGGCTTTCCTCTTCTTGTTTTTTCTTTTTCTTTTTTTCTTTTTTTCATTTTTGGCTGGAGATATATAATCAAATAATGAAAAGTTTTCAATTGGTAATATTCGTATAGAAATCAATTGGAGGATGAAGATCTAAAGGAGAAAAGGCAGGCAATTTAAGGTTCTCAACAATTATAAACCCTAGTCAACATCCTATCGGCTGTTCAATACTTTTGCAGAAAAGGTAGGATTCCTACTACACTTTGCGGGCGATATCCTGTCTTCTGCCGGTAAGCAAATAACTTGGCTATAGTGGCAAGATATCAGTGACAACTGTAGCTCGTGATGTAACAGACTGGGATGCTGTATCAGTTAGGTTGTCTTCGAAACCGAACCACTACGAGAAACATAGATCGTCGAAACTTAGGTCACTTATGAAATATTTAGTTTAATATATATAAAATTCTGAACCAGAGATGCCTCGAATGGGCTTTGATTATTGATCAACTGGTAGTATCATAATAACATAGGATCAGGTCCAATCTCTGTGGCTTGATTCCCTTCTGGCTGTTCTGGTGGAAGATTGGCTAGGAAGGAAAAGGGTGTGGATTCTCTTTGGTGAGGCTAAAGTCCTCTTCTGCACTCTCTTTTGCGGACCAGTGAAGCCTTTCATTATTCTTGGATAGTCTGTTGTGTATATGCTTGTAAACTCTGTATACCTAGGTGTCCCCCATAATGGGGCTTTTTACTAATATATCTTTATCAGAAAAAGTAACCAAAAACTACGCAAAGAAGAAGAGCACATTTTTATTGAAACACTTCACAACATTCTAGTTGATGATTTTGACAACGCTACCTCCCATGCCATCTCATTCCACTCACATTCCAAAACAACCTGCACTTCAGCCAACACTTTGTGCCAAGTTGTTGGGCCAGGAAGACAAAGGGAAAGATGACTATCACAAGGGTACAGCAGAAGAAAACTTCTGATATGCAGTAATGCAGGAAAAGGGTTCATGTGGCCAAAGTTTGGGACTACTCAAGTTGAGTTCAGTATTAAGTATAGCAACAAAACTGGTTCCACGATTTTGCCAGATGTGGAGGCGAAAGGAGAAAAGTGAGTGCCACAAAAAGGAAAAAGTGTAATGCATAGAGTTATAGTGAAACTAAACATGTGGAGAAAAGCAACAAAAATTGCTACATGAAAGTGAGGCAGACCCAGGATACCACAGCGAGGGGGACCAAAAGTTGCATGTAAAAACTTTAGTCACTATTGTTATAAAATTGATATAGCATGACCACATTTGGTCGACATGGGATAAACTTGAAGCATTTATAGTCTTCAATTGCATGAGATGTGCAAAATGAGTTATATTTCAATGTGCATTAGTACTAGCATCACATGATTCACATCTATATCGAGGTTACATCATTTGTATGCATTTATACATTCTAGTCTTTGCACAATAGTACAGAAATAACTCGACTAAATGCTACTCAAATACAGCATTTGTGACTATCAATTGTACGTATATAGAAAATGTATATTTGAGATTGAGTAAAGAGAAAAAGTATTAGTTGAACTTTGAGTTTGTCTATACAAAACAAAAAGATTAAGCAGATTTTCTTGTGGATTGGAACTAGAACAAAATATAGAAAATCGATAAATTCACTCGAAACTTAAATTCTCCCAAACTCCAAATGGTTTTTTGTGACTCTTGTTGACTCTTTTAACCTTCAAAGACAAAAGTGAAGTGAAACTGTGAAAGTGTCCAAATGTGATGTTGGTAACATAATAAACTTTTAGTGACATATATGGGAGGAAGGTGGGAGAGGGGTGACCATGGTCCCCCACGGCCCTACATCAGGTCCACCAGTGCTTGAAAGCAACACAAGGGTAGCCATCTAACGTCCATAAAGTTGTTAGCCAGGTTACGATCCATGAAGTAAAGTGGTCATGTAGGGTACGTCCAGCTATTTACAAAATAGGAATATTGAGAAATCATTTCTCGCATTCAACTACTGTCATCAACTCATAAAATTACTCCACAGCCCCTGATTCCCTTATTGATAAGCTCTCCATGCTTTGTTTAGAGTCCAGGCAAAACCTCCTTCGCAACTGACCACCGGCTCTTCTACGTCAACTAATTGTATAAAATAAAATGAAGCATCAATGCAGCGTTGAAAATCCTCTCACTTCTAAGCCTTTTAGTATTTTGTGCCAAAAGCTATTGTCGTTGTATGCTTTTCCGATTTACACTAGAACCTAGCTTTTCTTTGTTGAGGTTAGACTGAAACTTTTTAAGGTTATTTCGCTATTCTTTGATGCATACACTGCATTTGTTCTTGATTTCTACCATGAAAGTAACACTGCTCACTAATTGTTATCTCATTTTTATATAGGAGGCCCTTCGTTTAAACACACAAAATCTTATGACAGTAATACATTTGGACAACGCTAACTTTAGCTACATTACTGTGATGAGTTATCTCCTCAGGTGCGACCTTAGCTACTTGTGTTTAGCTATGTATGATGTTTTTTTTCATTTTAGGCGCAATGAATCACATGGCTAAAACAGATGGTGCATTTGGATGCAACCCAACAAACATCAGACGTACAAGCTCCAAAAAAAAATAACTCCGCAAAACCGTTTAAAAACTTAAAAAGGGTTTCGCGAAATTCAACTCCATAATCTAAGAAAAGAGAATATATAAAAAGGGATGCCTGTTAAAGGTTTTTCTCCCAACCAACTGCACCAGAAAAGGTCCAGAGACAACATCCCCCATAAATTCACCCTCCTACTCCTCTTAGAGAATGAAGGGCTGAACTGCTTAGCATAACCACTGGATCCAACAAAACAACTAATATCTCGCCCCTCTTTCCCCCATAGATTACACTCCACATGAATTGCACGTGAAGAAACAAAAGGCCAAAAGAGCCTTCACGAAAAAACTTAGCTGTTAAACCAGGCAGTAACAACTTAGCTAGAAGATCAGGTACAAAAAGATTACCAGAGGCAAAACACACACAATGACGAGAGGTAACTTACATTCGTTGACCAAAGCAGTTATATTGATTACTTCTTCAATTAATATCAGTATAATTTCGGCAGGATGACCAAAAGAACAACCAACCACCACGTCGTCAAAATGCTGTGAATACTCTATACGTGGGATACCAGACAAAGCAGCATCTGGTGGTTGGTGCAGATCAACCGGCTTCCAGTTCTTGTAGATGGTTAGGAACTCCTTAAGAAAAATATGAAACAACCGTTTCCTTTCTGCCTGAAAATAAAAAAAAGCAGAAATCTTGTAGACGGAGAAAAAGAAGACATTACAATATGCAAACTTGAAGGCATGCCTACACAGCAACCACGGCATTCATCTGACCAGTGTCTTGAGACAACATAACATACAAGGAAAGCAATACCAAATACACAGGACAACCTGCCAAATTTTTGGCAAAGTCTTAAAGTAACATTTAACAAATTCTTACTCAATCTAGTAAATGAAGTCATGACCAGCACAGGTAACAAAAAAGAAACAAGTTCCAGCAATTTGGCTCTTTCGTCATAAAAGATCAACAGAAAACTATGGAGAGCCTTATAACCAATTTTTAAGCGCAAGTCAAAAGTTTTAGGAAGTAATCCTCACTGTCTTCTGTCATCGTCTAAATTGCACCTCCATGACACGGTCAGAAATCATTTCAGTTGCTAATGCGATCTTACTGCTATCAAAAATGAAGAGAAACTATCACTACTTGCACACACTTCCCAAAGCACCAAAGGTTTATGCGTTTCTTCTGTCTAATGTGATCATAAGGAAATAGGGAAGCAAAAAGTTCGTTCATGGTTCCACCAAAACAAATAAGAGAGAGGAGGAAGACATAACCAGAAAGCAAAACAATTGATCTTAAAAAGATCCTCTAAAGAAATCTGTAGATATGATAAGGCTACAGTAACATGGTCCAGTTAGCCATGCCTTGGAGAACATTACTCTTATGTTTTGCTGGCTTTTTAGTCACCAAAAAAAGCACATTCAACGCCAAATTACACCTTCTCAAATCCAGACATACCTTCTCACGGGCATTGTTAAATTTGTCCAAAAGCGTGTTCAGAATTGCCTCATCACCAACTTCGCTGAAGAATAAAAAGAAAAAATAGGTCAAGTGCAAGTAAAATGTAAGATACGGAGATTAGACTGTTTATTGCTTAACCCATAAAGAACAAAAAGAATGAAAGCAGGAAGACATACAACTATGCTCACAAGAGCCTAAAGAAATCTGCATCGGCACTTGATAAGTATAATACAAGCAAGGGAACACTTGAGACCAAGAATGACTTCAAGAGGACTCATATAGTTCAACTTGTTGGGACAATACAGCTTCATCCTGTTTCTGACCCAACCTCGACATGAAGCTAACAAACCGTTGCAGAATAAATCTTTCTTAGATATCTTAATTTCATGCAAGGCATATATACACTGTTATACAACTTTTTGTCATATGAAAGCTAAACAAGACTACATAGTAGTGAAACCATGGCATATATAAAAGGTAATTGTGATGTAATAGCTAACACTCAAAGCAAAATAGCATATACATAAATCAAAATAATGATAAGGACACCAATTCTCGTCATTCCAAAGAATGATTAGACTTTCAGGAAAAGAATAAAGAAGAGAGATAATTTTGTAAAAACTGCTACATCGAAAACCACAGGAAATTTATATAGATACATATTATACATACTTTTATAACAGAACATTAAGCAGACATGAGAAGTTAAGGCCACTACAATTCCACATTAGCAATCTTTCTATTCTCTGACGGTTTCAATGTACATTCAGTTTTCTTCCCTTAATCTGGCAGTCTAACAATCGCTTAGAGGGTTACCGATATATTTTAGTATCCTAGCAAGCATACATACCTGAAGCGGATTCTCGGAGTAGGAGCGGAGAACCTCTCCTGTTGAGCGCCTGAACCAGAGTCTCCGCTCTGTCCACTAGACGTCCTCCGGATAAGATCAGCCACACCCTTCACTATATTCATGCTTCCCCGCCAAGATTATTGAATAAATTCAAGACTTCAGAAGCCAGGAGTCAATGCAGGAAAGATAGTTCCACCTCATTACTCTAACTCAGAGCTCACCGCTATAACTAAAATCAAACAAATGGGATAATAAGCTTTAACTGTTAACTTGACGTATCTGATAACAACTCAAGTCGTGGACCAATTCAAGTGAAAGTAAAGCTTTACAGCTAGGATACACAAGTCAAAAATGAGGAACCAACATCTGAGATCAAGAGGAAGAGTACAGAGCTAGTAGATCGCTTATCTGATGAAATTTCACTTACGTTCGCTCCTAGATGGCTTAGTTCCAGCTGGGCTGGAAGACTTTCGATCTAATCGATGGTGGTGGACTCCCCCAGGCTGGTTTCCGGCCGGTGGAAAGAGGCAGAGGGGTAGTCAGGGAGTGCAAGAGACTTCAAAAGAAGCTCTGAGGCAAGATTATAGAGCTCTATCGGCTAATTTGCTTCCCAATTCCGAAGGGAGGTTTCTGTGGATTGAGGGACTTTTGGTTGCAGTAGTAATTGCGGTCTGAATCCTGAATCTCACCGGAAGAATCGGTCAGTTTATGTCGCCGGTAAGGTTAGATGGTTCTCAGGTGGTAATCAACTGTCTTCGATCACGTCTCCTCCCTTGGGGAAAGTCCTTTCTGGATGTTGCGAGTATTTCTCCTTTGCGTCAAACACAAACCTCCATCAAAACGCAAACCTCAAATTGGTAGCAAAAGGCTACCCTGCCGACTGCAAGTTCTTTTTGCGTTTTCTTTTTCTTTTCTTTTTTTTTAGAAAATCCTAAAAATAGCGTTTGAAAAATGTTAATAACATTATAGAATTATTATTATGTTTCAAGATGAAAAATAAAAGCATCTAACTTTATCTAGTCTAGCTTTAAGAAGACATGATTAAATTAATCTCTAAGAAAGACTTTTGACATGAAAAGCAAAAAAGAATTTTAATTGATGTTGACGATGATGCCTTATATTGAATTTTTTGAAAATATTTATAGTGCAACAAAATAAATAAAATAACTATCAAATAGAAAATAACTTAACAACTGCGTAATTACACTTTTGAAAATAGACATGCATTTTTATAACCTAATTTATCATGTGAGAAAATAACTTCCAAACTTGCATCAATTATCGTCTCTTTTTGCAAATTATAATCTGAACCCTTACATCCATTTGGTGGCAATTAGGTAAGGATAAGTCATTAATTTCTATTTGCGGTCATTGACGATGTTTAAGTCAATAACCTGTCGATTAGTTTGTGTGAGGTCGTACTTATACCAATAGCAAATAAATTCTCAATAGAACCGTAAGGAATCAAGCAAAACGGCCAGTTTGGCGGATACCAGTCCTGCATGAAGACCATCAAAGCCAACATCTATTACATGATCTTTTTTGTATTTCCATATAACAAGCCAACTAGATGGCTTTCTTAAGGTTTTGTTGCAAACAAATGCCCATGAAACTGATTTGTTCTAATAGATGTTTGCAAGTTTTTCTTTAGAACGAAAAGAGAGAAAAAGAAAAGAAAGTGACTCATTTCCTCCCTTCTCTCTAATTTTTTAGTTTTTTTTAAGGACAGAACAAAAGATAAAAGAGAGAAAAGTTTGGTCATCTTTTGTCTCTAAATATTTTCTCCCAAAATTGGGAAGAAAAACAGATAAAGGAAACTCTCATAAGTAATATTTTAACAATGTTCATATTACTCTTAAGATTATGATGACTGAAATTTTTATGACTTTTGGGTGACAGAATTTCTTACAAAAACCTATCATAGCAAACAAACAAAAGTCGAGGGCTTTATTTGGCTGTCCACCCAAGAGGCGCAAGCTCGTGTTAGAAAAAATGATGAGAGGTTCATTCTCGCTGATAGGATATTTGGGTATTAGACTTGACTCATGACTGATTGTTTTGCTTTTGGTGTGACATTAATTATATTTGGATGGTCGGATGTTTGTAGTAAACTCATGTGTGTTTTTTTATCGGGGTATTGACCGGTGATGTGAGACTTATCACATTATTATGGTATTAACTTTCTGTGATGTCCTTGATGACTAGTTTCTTTCTATGTCTGAATTATGTTTTTAGTTACGAACATACTTTAAAGTTTTTGTCTGAATTAACACACTGTTGTATAAAGGTATATATGAAACGTTGTATCTTTCTTTTCTTTTATTTTGAACTCGCAAATACGAGAAATGAATTATACTTTCTTTTATCTATTAAACTCACAAACAAGATAAAAGAAAGTTATCTTCTCTTCTCTCCCTTCCTCTTGTCTTCTCTTCTGTTATCTTGTCTTCTTTCATTTCAAAACTCACAATGAGGCTATAAGAGATCAATTGGCCCATGTTTCATGCCATCTAACTCACAAACATGCTATAAGAAATCAATTGGCCCATGTTTCAGGCCATTTAATTCACGTGCTTATGTACACGTACATGTATCTTCAAAGCACAATGATACACCTTTTTTTTCACTGCTTTCAATGAGAATTTAGCATAGAACAAACATTGCCTTCTACCCGAATCGTAGGAATTTTTTTCTAATCACGTATTTAGTGACAATTAATAGTTGCTTAATGTTTCTAGTGATTTTTTTCCTGACGCTTTCAGCAACAATCTTTAGCAGTATTTTTTTAACGTTACTAAATAAAAGCCACTAGAAACATTTAGCGACGACTGATTGTCGCTATCTAGGGGGTAGGAGGAAGAATCCTCTAACCGGAGTAACAGCAACAAATTTTCCTTTAGCATAAACCTAAATTCCTAATCTAAAATTACCATTATGTTTGTAAATTTTGTTTTAATCTGCCTTAAATGGCTTCATTGTTCTATGGCTAGCCACATAAATAATATCCCTCGCAAACTTGTATACAGCGAGTGTAGCCATTGTGTTAAATTGTGCATAGACTTGACATACTCGTCTACAACTAGCCAAATGATTCTCCTTTACATGCTTGTCTACATCTAGTTATGCTAAACAATGCCATAGACTCGACATACGCGTAGTCGCCTACTTTAACTGTGCAATAAACTCAATATACTTGTCTACAACTAGCTGTTGTGTTAAGCGGGCCATATACTCGACATTCCCGGTATATGATCACTGTCTACATATCTACGACATTCAAAACACAACACAAACCTATTGAGCTGCATCATGGTCCTATCAAGCCAGTCTACTGTCATGTATATTCTTAGTTGAAACTCGATCGCCACAGTGACTATCAAAACTATCTTCAACGACGAAACGATCTCGTGCCACGGCATAAGCATGCGACAGATATACCTGTCTCAATGACGATAAAATGCTAAAACAAATTCATATTGAGTTGCACAATAATTATATAAAACAAGTATGCAATCACATTTTCGCATACATTAACATGCAGTCGAACATTAACGAGTGCAATCCGAGCTGATAATGAAGCAAATATGGGTTTTGATGGGTTGGATGGAGGTTCTAATGGAGGTAAATGGTCGACTAGTACATGTACATGCGTCATTGGTTCACCAAAAATTTGTTCTTGTTTGTTTGTACAATAAATGAACAATTTTTTTTTTTAAGTTCGTTTATTGAAAGAGCTGAGCATGAATATGTGAAATTGTTTATGAATATGTTCATGAAACGGCTCGTTGAGTATGGAATGCTTTATAGGGTTTTTATGTTAATTTTGGGCTATGTATGTACTGTAATTCTCAAGAAAGATAGAACCTAAAAGGCCTAAACCCAAATAAATTCAAAAACTAAGCCCACATAACACATCAATACCAGAGCCCACATAGATGTTAATCACCTAACCCAACATGTTTACATATGCTTACTCAGCCCTAAATTCGATGTGTTTACTAGCACACACAGTACATCACGTCGCCTCCCTCAGTGGCGCGAACACACGCTCGCGCACCACCCATCACGACATCGCAGGCACTTCTAAACGCTAGTCGAATCTTTGTAAATCATAGATTTATTCATGTATATTCAATCTCTACCCTATTTGTGATCTCTCGCAATAAGGTCGACGATGAGGCATGCGAGATTAACCATTCAAGCATTTTGCTATCAATTTGTTGTTCTTCCATCTTTGAGTGGTTGGAAAATGAGATTTGAGAAGTTTTAGATCTAGGAGTTTTTTTTTTCTCTGGTGTTAGTGAACAAGAACACAAGTTTACAAGGCTCCAATTTGATTTGTACAAGTTAAACAAACGAACCAAGCCCGACCTTTATGAACGGTTTCATGAAACGAATTCGAACCAATATTTCACCCTCTAATACGAACTCAATCCGAGCTCGAACATGACCTAAACTAGACCAACCGAATACAAATACACCTATGTTCAGCTCGACTTGATTCGTATACGGCTCTAAATGAGGGAGGTCAACGTGCTTGATATCGTGCACTGTGGAATTATTTCAAGAGTTTTGTAATGGCATAAACGACAAATGGGAGTACCAACCTTGCAGCAAAGAATATACTACTTTCATAAATTAGGCAGCAAGAGTGATTTATTTCACGAATTCCCCCAACTTGTTTCACTTTTACACGACTATTTTGTCGCTAAAATAACTAATATCTTCCCAGCTTCATGTCATTAGTTGAAAATACGTCGTTTTCATCTTTACGTGACCAACACTTGTTTATTCAGGTCTTCATAGAATTTTGAAGGCAACCAAATCTGCAGACAAGCTTGCAAGCATGAAAGCAAGCCAAATCGGAAAATTTGACCATTTGAGCCAACAACCGACAGAGCTTGGACCATTGCTAGCTTATGCTATTCAGGTCGCCTTTGTTAGGGAGTAGAGCGTTATGTTCTGCCTTTACAGTAACTCAAAATTAGCAGATTTCCTCAACCCCCGCGACTGCATCTCCTCCATTCATTCTCTGCCTTTCCATTTTCATCCGCATATGCATCCTCCATTTCCCTATAAACGAACAGAGGTTCAAGCTTCAATCTTCAATCAGCCACAATCTCATTCCATCTTTATACAAAACACTATAAACTAACCTAGATGCCGATCTTACCTGCGTTTCGTCGTCCATCGCAGATCTCTCAAATGGGAGGGGAAATTTGTTTTTACTTAGATTGGAGCCTGCTTATGCATGGATGGTCTATGGTGGTTTGCCTTGTTTTTCCCCAGATATCTCATCCCTTTATGCCATAGATGATCTGAGGAAGAATGTGAAAGCGGAGAAGGTGACGGTGACGGTGACGGTGAAGGTGATGTTTATCGTCGGTTGGGAAACGAATGGCAAGTGAGGGGGGATTTGTCTTGGGATATGTGAGGAAAATGGATAGCTTTGTTGTTTGGCCGAATGGATAGAAGAGAACCGGATAAACAGGCTTTAGGGCAAATTAAGAAGTGATATCAACACACAATTCTGCAATTTTTGTCTTGTAAATTTTTACCAAACATTGTTCTCAAAGGAAATTCAAAAATAGAATCTTTTTGGACGAAACCGGAAAATATGAAAACAAATACGACAAAAATGAACCGGCATTGAACAAAGTAAAAACTTTCTTAAGTTATATTTTACATCACTGCGGAAGGCTAAAAAAGAATACATATGTAGCCCAACGGCAATAAAGACTTTCATTTTTTCGGGTTACAAAAGTAAAGTGCTTCAATTTGGTGTATTGAAGATACACCAAATTGAAGTTTCGAAAGACGTAATGGTAAGTTGGTGTCCAACATCCACTTTTTTCGGTTCTAAAAAGACTTTCTTCAACTCCTTAAATAATTGTTGAAAAATGGTTATCTTCATTGACTTCTCGAGTCATAATCATAAGAAGTTAAATGCAAACTATTGACAAATCAATTACGTTGCACGCCAAATGTCATTCAGTAAGTCTTTTCATTGTTTTTTCTTGCTCACATGCCTTAACTAATCGTGTTTCTTTCTTCTAATCTATCATGTTTTTCCACGTCTTCACGTATCATAGCTAACAAGATTGTCTTTCGTTATCAGTGCATCGATGCTCTTTTTGAGCTAATAGTCTCAAGATAGTGATAGTACTATGATTTAAAGTCGTGCTCTCGCGTTATTCGTGATTTTTCTTGCTTTGTCTTTCAATTATGAAGCATTGTGTTGACTTATACTCCAACAAATCTCATAGCACAGCTTAAAGCTTAAGGATCACCTCCAAACTAGATCCATATAAACTGCTAGACTGAAAATTGCAAGATTTTGAGCACAAAAGGAAGCAACGGAAATGATCATGCGCTAGCTAAGGTAGCATTTGGTAACACTTTCAGTTTTGATTTTTTGTTTCCAAAAAAATAAAAATCAGTTAAATTTTTTTTTACAAAAACAAATGGGTGTTTGATACCCAGTTTTTATTTTGAGTTTTTTCTTTTTAATGTTTGATTACTTAGTTTTTATTTTAAGTTTTTTTCTTTGGTGGTGGGGTGTGACAGTGGTGGGGTGTGACGGTGGTGGCCGGCCGCCGGAGGAGGCTGCCGGTCACCGGCGGTGGTCGCCGCCGGTGGGCAGTGGCGGGGGGCGGTGGCTGCCGGCGGTGGGAGGGTGGTGGTGGTTTCAAAATAAAAACCAAAACCGAAAACTCATTTTTTGAATTTTCAAAAACAGTCCTAAAAAAATAAAAGGAAAACTGTGTGTCAAACACGTTTATTTTCTCCAGTTTTCAAAACTTGAGAAAAAATTGAAAAAATAAGTGTTACCAAAGGTAGCCTAAGATGTTGAGACTCTTTGTTCTCCTGTTTTGGTCAGTATCTCGACGCATCATTTGAATGTGTCATCAAATCGTCGCTATCTGTTCAAACACTTGATCATATGAAATGTGGATCTTAGTTGCTGCTTCAAGGGGACTATAAAATTCGTATGAGGCATTTCATTGTTTTCTACGATTAGATTTTAATGACAGGGCCAAAATCTCGGGTTAATATGAATCTTGACGACATGCAGGCTCTCGCAACAACTCATAACAAGCTTTTTCTTTTATCCGGATTAAACTACTGCTCAAGCCTTGTGTAAGGCTAAGGGGCTAAGGACCATAGTCTCCCTTCATATTTGCCAATAAAAGTTGCCTAGATAGTCAACATGAGCTTAACGTAAAAAAGTTGAAAAATCGTAGCAGTTATTTTGGAAAATTGGTAAATTCAATCCAAATTTGAACTCTCTCACTCCACTTTTCTCACTAAAAGTTGAAATTATGTTATTAACATGTGCAACCAAAAGTCATTCGGAGTTTATGAGAGTTTAAATTTAGTAATGTAAACCCAAAGTTTGATTGATACTTTTTCACTCTATTTAATCTTAACTATAACTTCCATATATGTATACTTGATAGTTACGAGCGAATATAAGTTAATGAGGTTATTTCACTATATCGTGCATGTCTGAAAATAAGAAGTAAGTGAGACTAAAATCTATAAAATATACGTAAATTTATTAGCGGATGTGTGATTCTAATATCAATGCACATTGACATACAAATATTTTCGCACATCCTACAAAATCCAAGATTAAAACTACTTCATGCTCGCTAAATGCTTCTTGTTACACCAAATGTAAATACAAAAGATTAAAAACTTTTATTATACATATTATTTCTGACCCCCTCGACACGATATCCGGATCCCCTCTTTAACTAGCTGAGGTGTTGTGGCTGAAGCAAATGAGCTACGCATGTCAAATAGATTCTTAGAAGATGTATATCTCAATACAAAGTTGGGAAAATTGTGTCAAAATGCCCCTGTGATTTGGGGTCGTTGCAAAAAGTCCATTGGGGTTAGAAAAGTTGCAAAGAGACACTTGAGGTGACAAATCTGTTACAACTGTCAAAAAAATTGTCTAAAGTTAGTAGCAAGTGAGTGTGTTTGGTAGAGATTAATTCAATGAATTGACTTAAAATGCCCTATATTTCTTCTTTCCTCCCAAAGTCCTAATTTTCTTAACTACTCTAACCAACAAAATCTTAACCTCCGCCTTCATAACTCAGCCCCATCAACCACCGCCATCCCTTTCTGCCACTCAAACTAGTCCCATACAGTGTCGCCGCCATCAGCAGCACCCACAACCGGTGTTGCCATCAATCCGTTCCACAATTGCCACTGTCATCTGCCTGACCCACAATCGCCACCACTCATGCCCACCACTAAAACAAGCCCTAGATCTATGTACCATAAACCCTAGATCTATGTACAAACCCTAGACCTATGCATCGAAATCACAAATCATAGAAAACCCTAGACCAATGTTGACGTTGATCTAAGGTTTTGTGTGGGTATGAGTCCAAGCATGCCTCCGCCCCTTGTTTGACACTTCTGTTGCACAGAAACACAAAAGTGATCTTAGGATTTTTATAAAAGGGAATTTTGGATAATTCATTAATTATGTAATGGGAACCGAATTTGTCATCTCAGGTGTCCTTTTGCAACTTTTTTAACATCATGAATTTTTTTTTACAATGATCCCAAACCACAGAAGTATTCGGTGCAATTTTCCCCGCGAAATTTCTATATATAAATACATAGGAAGTCATTCTCAGCATAAAACAAATAGTAATTGGCAGCAAGTACATACTTTAATGATTCTAAAGGCATACCAATTTGGCTTTTATAGAACAAAACTGTGCTTAAGATCTATTCCATGTTTCTTTAAGCAGTAATCAACCCCTTTTTAAAATGGAACCTTTGTCCCAAAGCATGCTTTTCTGTTCTGCCTTCCAGGAGCCAATCAATTTAGCTTCATGTGAAAGTGGAGTTGTTTTATTTAGAGGAAAAATACTAAGAGATCTACCAATGGGGAACTATACACATTCAAAGGTGCTCCACTTAACAGCCTCACTGACCTTCATTATGAGTTATGACTGGTACAGCATAACATCTAGTGGCCCATTTTTATTTTTATTAATTAATATGTACTGTATGAATTCTGTCCTTTATGCTCAATTCTTTTAGATAATATATATATATGTAGCAATTAGCTTTAATGAACATGGACAGTATAATTCCTAGTTAATTTAGGAAATTGCTAACCGCACTCCACATTTGGCCTTTTACACTACATTTTTATCTCAAAAAGCTTTTGAATGCTACTCTCTAAAGTTCTTCGTGAAGTTTCTTTGGTCTTTTGACAGAAGTGGAATATACGTGTTAAAAAGTGAAGAATAATCATGAGTTCTCTTACTTTATTTTTAACAACGAATCTAATCTAAAATAGGCATAAGCGGTGTTATAAGAAAAAAAACATTTTCGCATCACTCAACACATCTGATGATTAGTCTGGAAGAAGACGCATTCAATGATCAAATGAGCCACTGTACATAAGAAAAGTGTTGTTTCATTTTCGTGATGTATTATGATCTATGACCAATGCAGATTTTACTTGCATTATCAAAACAAAGTATAGGCTTCAATAATGCTTCGCACATTAATTAAGCTGAGTACATTGAAAGAATCACTAGTTGTGCTGCAATCGAGTTACATGGTGCAAGGCCATTTTAATTCTTTTATGTTTTTTTCGAAAGAATCGGATTTATTTCATTCATTCTGCAAAATCACATATATTCATCACAACAGTTTTTATTACATCGTGCGCTTTACTCACCTGCTGTCATCAGACCTGTTTAATCCGATAAATATTAACTCACGACCACGAATTCTTATGTCTGCTAATATAGGGTGTTGAATGTTCCTACATACACCAAATATCCTTATGTTCGTGCCCTGTCAATGCATCCTTTATGGCAAATGCTTCTGCCTGCTCTAAATCGAGGGCTTATTTTTTAAGCTTAATTTTCATTTGTTGTTGGTCTTCCTTGAGAACAATTCAGATTCCTTCGTTTGTTGATGTAGCTTTTCATGATGCATCTGCAAAAGACTTGAATCTGGTCTTGCTTGTGAACTGGTGCCCTGGACTGCACAGGAGAGATCACTCGACAATTTATTTCTCTGCATTATACTAGGTTTTGCTTGCAATTTTTTCAGGATAGATGCAACGTCCTCCATTCCCTTTCTTTTTGCTCACATCGTTTCACGATCCTTAAAGGATCAGGCATTTTTCCTTCAAATACTACTTCATTTCTAATTTTTCAAGAGTGTCGAGCAGATGGCTACTGAGAGTACGAAGACCTGCTCTTCCTGTTTCCGGCTCAAATTTGTTTGGTTTATTACCTAAAATGTTAAGCCATTTTCCCATTGAGTCCAAGTTTGAGCCCTTGAGTCGATTGGCAAACTCAGTGGCAAATCAAATGTAATAATTTGAAATTTTGCATTTAAAGAACAGATGAAAAGTATCCTCCTTTTTCCTCCTGATCACAAGGTTTTCATATTGGGTTCACATTGAAGTTCCTTTTTACTAAAGTGACTGCTGTTGCTAGTCCATGTTAGGTGGTTATTTTAATTCCGTGATGTCCAGTTTGAAACTAGCACTCAACACATGATTACTTTAACACTTTCAACAAATTGCACGACCAACCTTGAACGAATATATTAATTGTCATTGTCCAAGACAAATCCCACTGGAAAGTCATTTTTCTATAAGAAAATAGTTCATCACTTCAATGTCCAAATCTTCGATTACAATTTAAGCAGTGACTGTCTTCCTGGAAATTATACAGACCAGATGCACACGCTTACTCTTTTTTATTACCAGCAAAAACAGCGCAATCATGGCGTCTTTCCTTTCTTTTTCTTTGTGTGTGTTGGGGGGGAGGGATTAAGCGGGACTGTTACATCACGCACCAAAACTTCAAACAGACCCTTTCTAACATGTATCAGCCAATGTTTCGGCACTTCACTACTCGTACTTTATATTTACTGTTATTAATATATATAGTATATGTTATCCCGTAAATGTTATATCAGAAAGCTTCAAACGCCAGAGGTTGTTTGCAGGGTCAGTGTTGCTTTTTATTTCTCGTTGTTTATTGAACCAAAATGATATTGATTAAAAATTCAAGAGAGAGTTGCTTCTTTCTTTATGTGCAAAATTACAACTTCCAGTCTCAGGATAAGTTGATTAACATATAACTGTTAAACATTGTCTTAAATTTATGTACGGGCGTGCGCAACGCAACATGTTATAAACTTCAGATAATGTTTGAGATAATAAAATGAAAAGAAATGGTTGGCTTCATGAAGAACTGGAAATGAATATATATAATGAATAATACGATGCATCTACTTTCACTTAATAAAACAAAAGAAAAATAATTGTCACCAAGGCAGATCTCCGAAGCACTCGCCAAAATTTATAGCTGAGAGACTACGAACAGCTCCCATCAGCATCACCAAACAAAAGACCCATGCTCCATCACATGTCCCCTTTGGTTTAGATTAAGAGTATCCCAAAAAGTTTTTTTTTATTATTTATGAAAATGAGAAATATATACCATCTAAAAGGCAACCGGAGATCAACAACCTTGATCTCCTGAGCAAACATCACGTGTTTATTTACACTAGCCAGTTCTGACCACTATAAGAGTATCCCAAAAAGCTAGTCCAACAAAACGGTTGGATCTCTATGTTTATGTTGTTATTGTTATTATTAAAGTTCAATTTCATTAGAAGGATCAATGTTATGTGGTTAATCCCTTTGGTTGGAACATTTATCTTGCATCATGCTTATTCGATAATCTAAACTAATTTTCAAAAGGATGGTATCACACGATGCAACGTACAATTCATCTCCCGACAATATATTGTTTTTACCCGCTTTCACGTGAAATGTTAAATTATATAATGACTAAAAACATTGAGAACCTTGATTCATATGACAATATGAAGATGGAAATAGAAGTGAGAAGTCTGACTCTGTTATCATGTTAAAATTTGGTGTTCTACGCAAAAATATGTTGATGCAAAGAATAAACTCACCATATAAGCGACATATCTACCACTTGTTTCGGGATAATGTGAAATACATATTAACTTAACAATCGAACTTCTTAACGACACATGGAAGTGTTAACAAGTACAATAAGGTGCAAAAATCAAGCCTTTCCTTCTCCTTTTTTGATGCTTAATAGGCTAAACACCATTTCATGCTATTTACATAAGTTATGGAAATTATAACGAATTATGAGCGGCTTCAAGCTTCTTCTTCATAGTCGGTGCCGTTTTCACTTTAAATTTCTTTATATGATAGTATCCACTTTTGTACCCAAAAAAAAAGATAGTATCCACTTTTAGATGTCGATATTACCTTCTTAAAGTTTTTATTTTCCTTTGATTTTTTTTGGTATGGAAAGTGGGATTTTAACTTTGCCCATTTTTTGTGACAAAAAAAAAAGGGAACTTTCCCCAATTTAAAAAATGTACCACAACTCGAGACGAAAATGCTTACACTTTATTCGGTGTTGCTTGCATGCTCTCTCTCTCTATATATATATATATACACACACACACACACACACACTTTTTCCGTCCTACATAATTTAATCAACTTTTTTTTTTCACGTAAATTAAGGATTAAAGTGATATACTGTATGTTTTTTATTCCGCCCTTTAAAAAAAGGATGAAAATAAAGTAGGCTAGGTTATACACACACAAACACACACACACACACTTTTTCCGTCCTACATAATTTGATCAATTTTTTTTTGCACGCAAATTAAGGATTAAAGTGATATATTGTGTGTTTTTCATTCTGCCCTTTAAAAAGATGATGAAAATAAAGTAGGCTGGGTGAGAGAGAAATTAGTGGATTGTTAAATGTGCAGAGAAAAATAGAGTAAAAAGTGTAAGAAGATGACCATAAGAGAGAAAATGAGTTGGTGTATAATTAAATGTGGAGAGAGAAATAAAATAAAAAAGTACAAAAATGGTAAATATGTTAAAATATTTATATAATCTTTCTTAATTTGGAAAGTGACCAAAATTTTTGGGACGGTAAGACGGTTCGAAAAGAAATATGATCAATTTATGTGGAACGGAGAAAATAATTATTTAGAGTCATGAAACTTTATTGTGTGACAGAATTGTGTTTGCCTATTCTATTCTGATCATACCCTAAGGGTTCGTTTGACAATTTTGTTTTTTGGTTTTCAATTTTTAAAGAGCAGTTTTTTAAAGTGCAGCTTAATTTTGTTTTTACAAAAACAAGTGAGTGTTTGATAACCCCTTTTTTTTTAGGTTTTTTCTTTTGGTGTTTGGTAACCCTTTTTATTTTTTTTTTTTTTTTTTGGTGGTTTGCGGTGGCGGTGGTGGGGTGCAGCGGTGGTGGTGGTGGTGGCCAGCGGCCGGAGATGGCTGCCGGCAGTCGCCGGCGGTGGTGGCCGGCGGCCGGAGGTGGCTGCCGGCAGTCGCCAGCGGTGGTCGCCGACGGCTAGAGGTGGCTGCCGGCAGTCGCCGGTGGTTGCCGGCGGCCGGCAGTCTCCGGCAGTGGTCGCCGGCGGCCGGAGGTGGCTGCTGGCAGTCTCCGGCGGTGGTCGCCGGTGGTTGCCGGCGGCCGGAGGTGGCAGCCGGCAGTCTCCGGAGGTGGTCGTCGGCGGCCGGAGGTGGCTGCCGGCAGTCTCCGGCAGTGGCTGCCGGCAGTCTCTGGCGGTGGTCGCCGGCGGCCGGCGGTGGTCGCCTGAGGTGGCTGCCGGCGGTGGGAGGGTGGTGGTGGTGGTCTAAGAAAAAAAAACCAAAAGTGAAAAAAAAAACCAGTTTCTGGAGTTTTTTTTTTTTACTCTTTTTTACTCTTGAGTTTAAAAATTTGTTTTTAAACTGAAAATAAAAATGGTTATTAAACTTTCCTTTTTTTTTTGTTTTTAAAAACTAAAAAAAAAGAGGAATTTTTTGTCAAACCTAGCCTAGGGTTCGTTTGATAAATTTTTTTTTTTTGTTTTCAGTTTTTAAAGAGCAGTTTTTTAAAGAGCAGCTTAATTTTTTTTTTTTTATAAAAACAAGTGGGTGTTTGATAAGCCTTTTTTTTTTGTTGTTTTTTTTTTTTTTGTTTGGTTATCTTTTTTTTTTTGACTTTTTTTTTTTGGTGGTTTGCGGTGGCGGTGGTGGGGTGTAGTGGTGGTGGCCGGCGGCCGGAGGTGGCTGCCGGTGGTCGCCGGCGGCCGGAGGTGGCTGTTGGTGGTCGCCGGCGGTGGTGGCCGGCGGCCGGAGGTGGCAGCCGGCAGTCTCCGGCGGTGGTCGCCGGCGGCCGGAGGTGGCTGCCGGTGGTCGCCGGCGGCCGGAGGTGGCAGCCGGCAGTCTCCGGCGGTGGTCGCCGGCGGCCGGAGGTGGCTGCCGGTAGTCTCCGGCGGCCGGAGGTGGTCGCCGGCGGCAGGAGGTGGCTGCCGACAGTCTCCGGCGGTGGTCGCCGGCGGCCGGCGGTGGTCGCCTGAGGTGGCTGCCGGCGGTGGGAGGGTGGTGGTGGTGGTCTCCGAAAAAAAAACCCAAAGTAAAAAAAAAAACCAGTTTCTGGAGTTTTTTTTACTCTTCAGTTTAAAAACTGGTTTTTAAACTGGAAAAAAAATTGGTTACCAAACGCTTTTTTTTTCAGTTTTTAAAAACTGAAAAAAAAAGAGGAAAAAAACTTTGTCAAACCTAGCCTAAGTCAATAAATTTTTTAATTATAGTTTTGACTGATATCATACTGTTGTCACATAAATTCAATGTGTAATTTCAGCATTTAATGTATACTAGTTTTGATCCCGTGCGTTACACACGTGAATAACAATTATCAAATTACTTATTGAGAGATCAATTATTTGTATAATTAATAACAATTACAAAATTGACAGTGACAATAAGATATCAAAATTTTAGTTTTACCTTTTTAAAAGAGTTCTCTTATCAATTTTTATCGTTAGAAATGAACTTGAATAATAATTGTTTATTTTTAGTGACAAATAAAGATGAAAAAGTGTATGAAATAATAGATGTAGTCTCTCCTAACTAATATCAATTGCAGTGATAATACTAATAATAATAACTCGTGTGTTGAGGTTATATTATTCAAGACCATCAAGAAAAGAGTAAGAGTACATAATAAATCATTGAAAAAAATGAGAGCATAAATTATATAAAAAACTTGCAATTAAACAAAAGGAATGAGATTAGGGTAGTCTAAAAGAAAAAATGATGGAGAATATTGTGTTTTCCTAAATAATAAAAAAGATTTAAGATTAAAAAAGAATATATAGAGAGTTACTTTTGTCAAAATCTAGAAATTAATGGAATTGTAAAAATGTAAATAAAATTTTTGAGTGGAGTATGTTGACGTAGAAGAGAGAGAAATTTAAAATTTATATAATTGATTGAATTTAAAATAGAAAGAAGGAAAGTTAGAAAGAATGAATCCAAATCATTATTACAAAGGTTAGTAAATTTAAAATATTTTACAAATTCAAAATAAGAAAGTTCATATGGCGAATTAAGAGAGTGTCCAAGTAAACGATGACTGGACAACATTCTCTCACGTGTATATATATATATAATTAGATTCCTGAATAATCTCATTTTTCAATCATTTCATGGACACGCTTCGACTTGCTTGCTCCTACGCTCACGTAGTCGCGTCCTTTGTTTTGCACCCGCCGCACGCCTAGTGGCTAAAGGCTCACTGTCATTAAACCCATTGTGAAGGCCCTTCGTCGTCATTTCAATCTACTCTGGACGTTCTTTCCCTATGACGACACAGCCCAACGCCCCCAACTAATTATAAACCCCACAAAACCCGCGGCTCCAAGCTCTCCTAACCTACGCCCGGTGCACACTGCGCACCCCCCACACCCCCGAAAACTCACGTGTTGCCGCGCCCGCACCCCAAAATCTGACATGTCCTTCAAACACCAACACTGCACACTCTCCCTCCCTCGCGCACGTTAGCCCCGTGCCCTCCTTTCTTCTTCCAATTTCCCACCGATTCCGTGCTTAAAATATTCCCACCTCTATATATCCATTTCACCGCCTTTTTCTCTCTCTCTAGAAAAAAACGACCTTCTTCAGTCTTCCAAAATCCTAATCCCAAGAGAGATCTTTCAAGCTCAAGTTTATTGGTTACTCGTAATTCATGTCGGATTTGTATTCAAATCTTGCGAGATTATACGGCGAGGAAGTCAAATTACCGAAGTGATCGAGCTTTGATTTCGTTGTTTCAACGTTCATTGTTGATTCCGATCAGTAGGAAGTAGAAATGCGTTCGTTGCTTCGTTTCATCAGGTCCACCAGCCGGAAGAATCTGATCCGGTTGTACGGTCAATTAGGTTTCGCCGGCCGAGGTAGATGAAGAAAGCAGTTCGAATTTGTTAGAGAGATAAAGTGAAAAGAGAGAGAGGGGGAGATTGTGATTTTGTGGTGTTGTTTGCTCGTTCACGTGAAGGCTGTGTAAAAAATGCCGCACCGAACGACTTACTTTTTCCCGAGGCAATTTCCAGAGCGTGGATTTCGTCAGACTTCGTTATCGTCGTCATATAATCACGAGAAGAAGCAGAGTGCCAAACAGAGGGCTAGTGATGGTGACAGAAAATTTTCTAATATCACGGCTGCTGGCGACACGGTTCACGGGAAGCAGTTGGCCGCTTTTGTCAATTGGTTGGCGGAGAAAAAATCGGAAAGGTCAGGTCACGTGAAGTTCAGATTGGAGGCGAACGATGAGGATCACGAGCACGACCTATTACTTCCGCCTGTTGGGGTGGATTCGCCGCCGGCGCCGGCGCCGCCGGTGACGGAAGCAATTGCCGCCGGTATGAACTTATCGGGTCAAAATAGCTATGCTGGTCCGCCGATGACGGAAATTGTTTCCATTGGTAATGACCGAGACGTGTCGTTCAACAGGCTGCCGAGTGAGGGTAGTTATTACAGGCAGCCGGTGGGGACGGAGGTGGAGGTGGATAGTGTTGGTAAAGATCTCGGGTATGACCGGCAGGTGGTGTGGAGTGGAAGTAGTTACGCTGGTCCTCCATTGGCGGAGGCAGTTGCCGCCGGTAATGACCGGAGTTTTGACCGACAGGTGTCGTTCAACAGGCTGCCGAGTGACAGTACTTACTATGGGCAGCCGGTGGGGACAGAGGTAAGTAGTGCCGGTAAAGATCTCGGGCTTGACCGGCAGGTGTTGTCGAGTGAGAGTAGCTATGCTGGTCCTCTGGTGCGGGATGCCGCTGGTAATGACCGGAGTTTTGGGCGACACGTGTCGTTCGACAGGCTGCCGAATGAGAGTAGTTATTACAGGCAGCCGGTTGGTGCCGGTAAAGATCTCGGGTTTGACCGGTCGACGTCCTTGCAACGGTTGTCAAGCGGGAGTAGCTATGCTGGGAGCTTGTTTTCAGGAACTACATTGGACGGGAACAGCGTTTTTAAGGACTCGATGGTGTCAACAACGACAAGGGAAGGTGAGGAGGAAGACGGTAGGTGGTCTGGTTTGCTAAAGAGGACGAGGGAGAGCTATTATTTGCAGCTGACCCTCGCAAAACGGCTGACCGAGCAAGCAAAGCTTGGTAGCGAGCCTATGCTACTGCAAGATGGTCTTGGTGTATGTTCAGATGCAGAAAGTGTCTCATACCGTCTGTGGGTATGGTCTTCTTCCTCTCAATCATAGATATGTATATGCATTATCACACTTATGGTTGTGGATTTCCCTTCTTTAGGTACTCTGCTTGTGTTAACTAGGAGTTAGATAAAGTCCTCCCGTAATAAGCTCCACTTTAGGGCTTAGCCTGGATTGCGAACTTACAATGGCAGTACGTCTAAGCTCAGCGTAACTGTTTATTCTTGCTTCTATGGTCAGATGCTATGTAGTTGTTCTGTCCAATAATGTATATTTGAAGGCAGTTTGGGGGTGGTTAACTAATTGTTAAGCTAAACTTGGTGTTTGTTTTGCAAGTTCTTGGGAATCATTGAGCAAAGAGCAAGTTTGGGTACCCCTCGATTTCAACTTACAGTATCCACCATCTTGAATACGTTATCCATAGGGAGACATTTGACTACCTCCCCTGTTACTGTCGACATGGGGAATGTAATGCCCTTTTTCCATGTGGATGTTTTAATGCTTTCGACAAACTTTAGCAATTAGAAGTTGGTGGTTGACGTTCAAAACAAAAACAGCGGATCATTGCCATTGCTCTCTTCAAGATGGTGGATTTTAGTCAATTATCCGTGCAACTGAAAGAGCCAATCCAAATTGGAGGGACGAACAACTTAGATCAATATGTTTTTCCTCTTAAGGAGTTTTATCTTCTTAATCATGTCTTGATGCATCCAATCCTCCATTTTCAGGTTACTGTTTCTCTGATCCCATGCAATCCTCTAATTTTCAGGTTACTGGTTGCTTGTCTTACACCGATAAGATATCAGATGGATTCTACAACATTTTAGGAATGAATCCGTACATGTGGAAACTGTGCAACGAGGAGGATGAAGGTAGACGGCTGCCATCATTAACAGCACTTAAAGCTGTTGAACCTAGTGATACTACTATGGAGGTGGTTCTTGTTGATCTACGTGAAGATCCGCGGCTCAGGGAGCTACAAGATAAAGCACAAGAACTATGTTTTGCTGCGGAATGTACTCGAGTGTTAGTGGAAAACCTTGGCAAACTTGTTGCTTTTTACTTGGGGTAGGTTGAAATCCTAGGTTGTTAATTAGGCTTTCATCTGCTCTTTTACATGTGTGTTAAGTCCATTTTGGAATTTAAGGGGCTCTTTTCCGGTGGAGCAAGGTGATCTTCACATGAGCTGGAAACTGGTTAGCGAGAGATTGAGGGACTTTCGGAAGTGCATTGTGCTCCCTGTTAGCAGCCTGTCTACAGGACTCTGCCGACATCGTGCAATTCTTTTCAAGGTGATGGGATATGCTGCATGCTTCTTACTTATCAGAGAGAAATCAGTAGTTATCTTCCTTGATGTTGAATTGTGCTTCCTCTGTTTCTCGCAGTCTTTAAATACACAAATATATAACACGCACGTGTGCTTGTTTGTGCTATAGACTTTTGGTTGGCAAGTAAGGTATCCTAGCCTACCTTCCTCCACCTCCTGTCACGTGCCTCTTCAGATTATCCAAGATGAATGAAACATGAGTCTTTATAGCATTTAACATGGTGGAATCACATGTATAGTAATCATTTGATTTATTTTACTAGCTTAAAATGAGGGGATTGAATCTACTTAGTAGCTACATATCGTAGGACAATAGTAATGAAATACATAACTTGATACAGCTACAGAACGACACTTATTTTGATTAAGTGACGATGGTATCACCTGTCACCGAAGGGCTTCAACCAGAAGTGAGTTCATTGTGATATTAGCTAATACTTATACTTCCCAGTTCCCAACTTCCTCAATTAGGAATTTGTTACTCATTCACCTTTTGTCTCATTCATTTGGGCCTGTATCATGGAGAACTTAAAGTTAAGAACCAAAATTGCAGCACAAAGTACTACTAGAAAGATTATCTGTTTGAAGGGTTAGTGATGGTGTAATTGTATTGTAGTTATGTAGATTCCTCCGGGCCACTATATTAATATCACCTTCTTTTTCTGTCCTGGTTACAAGCAGATTTTGGCAGACTACATTGGTCTACCGTGCCGGATAGCTAAAGGTTGCAAGTATTGTGTTGCAGACCACCGTTCTTCTTGTCTTGTTAAAATTGAGGACGACCAGAAGTTAAGGTAAAATGTTGGTGGTTCTTCTATCCTCATTCTTTCGTCCTAATACAGTTTCCAAAAGTGAAAACTTCTTTGAATAATTAAATACAAGTCAAAAGATGGAAAATTATTAGAGTTCTTCGAAAACACGCGAATCCATCCAGTTTTCCTTGTGCCGAACTTCTGTTCTCTTCCTCATGAAAAAGAGTAAAACAGCGATAAAAAGGAGAGAACAAAGGTTGCGTCGCATTTCACTTGCATAAGCTTATTAAGCATAAGAAAAAAGGTTCGACTTTGTAAGTTAGTTTTGGAATTTGAGTTAGTGTCAAGTCCATCTTTCGTTCATTGACTTTGGTCCAAGTTAACTTGCTTTTAAATCTATTCTTTTGATATTTGACAATTGTTGCATGACAATTGTTACATGCCGTAACTGTTCTTTCATGACAGTAGGATCTTGAAGAGGTTGAGATAGGAGCTGAAAATGGACATGGAAGTTTTTCCATTTTTAGATGATGGCTGTTATACGTTCCCATGTAGTTCTTTTCTGTCTCTTTTCGGTTCTCTAATCACCCTTAATACAACATTTGATACTTTCTAACAGGGAATTTGTAGTTGACCTAGTTGGGGAGCCAGGAAGCATCCATGGTCCGGACTCCTCAATCAATGGAGGTCTACTTTCTTCAGTGCCCTCGCCGTTTCAGATATCTCAATTCAAAGGAGTTGAAAAAGCTTACTTGGGCAACGCATTATTCAGTCAAGCTCGAAACTCAAAGCACATACAAACTCTTGCTGGCAATCCTCTGTATGCAGGTATGTTTATTTTATCTGAGCAGGTTAAGTCAGTCGTTCAGGCTCTATATGCTTGAAGGACAAAGGCCGGATAGATGATCTTGAGAGACTAGAGTCTTGAGATGCTTGGATTAAGTAACTTAGTTTTCAAGTAGGAGTAGAAGTCATTCCATTTTCACTGAATCTTATCTACGCCATATGTAAAAGCACTGATGGAGTTAAATGGCAAAAATTTCTCCCCCTTAAAATGCTCTTTTTTGAATGAAGTGTTGTATAGAATTATGGGTGTTTTTGCCTTACGATGTTTTCTTCCTTAAAATACCTTTTGGATTAGAGTGTTTACAGAAAACTAAGGGTGTTTCCGACTTCTCATAGAGTATCAAGCCTCTTTGCATAAAATACCCTTATTGACATTTAAGCTTTTGTTTGAATTAAGGGGTTTTTTGACTTTTACAAAAAGGCCCTAGAAAAAACATATAAAATCATGTTAGAGCTCCCGCATGTTCTCTGTGAAGATTGCCTTTCGAGGTTTAATTTGTTATTACTCATCCATGGTTTTGTCTCCCCAAATATCCTTTTATATAGCAATGTTACATCTTAGCTTCTAAAGGTTGTAAGGATTTTGTTGGACCTTTGAAAAGTTGCAATTGTTTTTTAAATTGCTCATTTATTTTTCCCCTTTTGTATCACAATGTCTTAACTCCGCTTTCGAGTTGCTAAGGGTTCCTTTTCTAATTATCCTTTTAAGTTTAATTTATTACTACTTACCCCATGGTTCCCACTTACTACTTACTATAGAAATGATCCATAATTGTTCACTGCGACAAGAGGCGAAAAGAACAGTAAAAAAGAGTAAGTCTTGAACGAAGCAAACAGTTAATTTTGTAAATTTCAAAAATCTAAATAGTATCTCATGTATTCATGAGTTTTGCAGCTTTTCCATCTTTACCTGAGGGAGATTAATTCCTTGATGGTTACTGTCAATGAAGAAAAAAACGATTGGCGCCAAACCAAATTATACTATGATATGTCATTGTGAAGTTATAGAATGGAGCTGGCTAGGGTCGAGAAAGTTGGGGGTCAACCCTGTGTTGGATTGTCCCTTGGTGATATGAGCAAATTTGTTTAGTACCCTTGGCCATTTTTGTACATCAACATTTTGAGTTGCCCAAGCAATTCAATAATTAGTTAACTGAAAGGAATCTATAATTACAACCCAAGACGTGGTGGGTTATATTAGGAATATGTCCTAGGATCCAGTTTAGATGAACCAATGTTTTTTGACTACCTATCTAATTTTGTTCCTTGTAGAATTTGGTGCGTTAATGATCAAATACGTGTCTTTGATGCACAGTAGTTATCAAGCATATATCATATCTCTATATTGTTTGCTATAATCGATAGAGAGATGCTATTTGCACCCTCTAAATCCTGTTTCTCCCCATTTTTGTCTCTAAAAATGCATTTTGTGGACAATTAGGGGTGTGAAAATAACTTCTTTCTAATGAATAGGTTTAAATATCAAATCCTTTTATGTAATTTAGGCTCACAAACTTATAAATTAAGAATTTATTATAAAAAGCATAAATAGTGAGGCATCCAAGATGAAGGGTAAACCTATATGTTGTCTAATTTACTCTCTTATTTGCACACATGCATATTACTAGTTTTAAGAGAGAGGCCAACGACTTTTCCTCTTACCTCCCTTTCTTCTCTTTGTTTTAATGCAATTAAAAGACATGCTACCAGGTAAAGAACCATGCGACTGCTGGTCGCTTTGCGATCCAACAAAAATCATGTCTTTTCTTTGTGGTGATTTGTTACATTACAAGCCATGGTATTTGTAGTGAGGTCAGGTGGAGTGGTTTGTTGGTATAATGAGTTAAATTTATTTCTCTTTATCTAGAATAGAGTTTGTGGCTTTTTGGGCATTGTCTGCTCTATGCCTGAGGACCAGAAAATTGAGACACGTGCATTTCAGGCTTTGAACAGAGAGACCTGCATTGTTTTTGCCCTTCGCCTGTTGTTCCAAGGGGTACCTTGAGTGTTCCTAGGGATACCTTTAGTTTGTGTTCTGGTATCTTCAGACTTAGCATGACAAGTCGTAAACTTGTGGCCTTTTCCTAGGGTACTGGAATTGCACAACAGAGATTCCTTGCTTTCATCGAGTTCATTAATCACAGATTAGGCATTTCAGTGGCCATGTGAAAGAACTGATTGGCTTTTTCGCTGGGTTTTTTCGTTTCCCTGTTCCTTTTATTTGCAGGCAGTGGTGAAGAACGTCATCCAGTGGAGGATTCTGGACTGTATTCAAATCAGCAGGAGGCTCTACACAGTGCAAGCTATCATAGTTGTGCAGGATGCGAGTCAGCCAGAGTTGTAGATGCTGCTGCTGCTGCTGCGACGTCGATGCATCAATCTTCGAGATCAGGTGGAGAGAAAGTAGTTGTTCAACAAGCTTACAGAGAAGATGTTGCATCTGTAAGTCCATCAGTAAACACTATCGTCAGACAACCTAAAGTACACTTCTCTATTCAATCAGGGACTCAAGGAAAATTTTCTGCTATAACTGTCCCAAGATACTTGAGTCTCGAGCCCTCTCTTGCAATGGATTGGCTTGAGATTTCATGGGATGAATTACAAGTCAAAGAGCGTATTGGGGCTGGTACTATTTCTGCCAGTTTATTCTTTCGCTATATCCTATTTCATTTGTTTGAAGAAGTCAAATTGTACAAAATAAGAGCAATAATGTGGGAAGTAATCCATCTTCTTTCCCTTCTCAGGCTCTTTTGGGACAGTGCATCGCGCAGAATGGCATGGTTCGGTTAGTATGTAGATCGTTTTTTCATCAAATTCTTATCCGTAATTTTGCATCCAAGCATTCTTACAGTATCGAGTATACAAATCGTTTTCTTGAGTGCATTCCGCAGAATATTGTGATTACTCTTGAACTTGAATACTAACACCATGTGATCTGATATATGATGATCTGATTCTTATTATAAGCCTGTATAGGCTCGCTTAAGTTTATCATACTTGTTTAGCAGCAGGGCTAATGCTAATTGTACAAAGAGGCATGGTCTTAATGGGTCTGATGCAATGCTAGACGTACACAGAGATTTACCTCCTTTATAACAAAATCTGTATATAGTCGGCTTGCTGTATTAGGAAAGGCTGCCTTACTCTAAGTTGATCATATGCATGATTATGTTGTGGTCTTTGTTCAAGTGACAGGAGATGATTATTTCCACTGCACTAAAGAAGCTCTAGATTGAGTCCCAACCAATCCACTTCAATGTTCACTGGTTTAAGTGAAATCATATTTTGCATATTCATATCTGTACGGGAGTGTGTGAATGTGGTTGTTACTGGATATCCATTTTGTTATACCATTTATGCATCAATGCTACTTGATTATAGAAGTTGCTTTAATGGCTCTCGAGTCTGCCCAGTGATTTGTTTCCATAAGTAGGCCAGTAACTCCTTTAGTTATTGTCCATCCTCACATAGTAGTTAAGGCTAATCTGTTGGCCCCTTGTTCTACATTTGCTACGTTTACCTCAGTGGGTTTATTGCTATAACTGCAGGATGTTGCAGTTAAGGTTCTAACTGTCCAGGATTTTGATGATGACCAGCTGAAGGAGTTTCTGAGGGAGGTATGACTACGATTCGCAACATTAGACTTGCTTTTCACCACATCCCTTTTCATTCCATTTGTTTGTCTCCCTTCCTTGTACGCTTCTCCTCCCCGCCACCTCCTCCTCCGTGTGTGTATGGGGGTCCATTCTACAAGTGTTACTGTTTTATGAAGCTATTTCCAACTTGGTGATAGGTAAAGACATTTTATTTTATACAAGTAATGTATCAATGCATTATGACTAAGATATTGTTGACAGAGCTTTTGGTCTATTGCAAAGTATGCCTAGAATTTACTGTTCTTCGCGTTTTCCATGCATAACAAATCGTCTCTTACTAGACCCATTTTCCTTGGAGACCAAATATTGAGTGCACAACCGCTTGAACTGTGATTGACAACTTTTTTGAAGGTTGCAATAATGAAGCGTGTCCGTCATCCAAATGTGGTTCTTTTCATGGGTGCTGTCACAAAGCGTCCGCACTTTTCAATAGTGACTGAATATCTACCTAGGTAAAAGCTCTTTGGTCTTTTGGTTCTGTTCAAGACTTGACTATCTTGTATCCAAGCTTCACATGCTGTGGTTTAATGGAACAGAGGTAGCCTGTACCGCCTCATACACCGTCCAACTGCGGGAGAAACTCTGGATCAGAGGCGGCGGTTACGCATGGCTCTGGATGTGGTGGGTTTTGGTTTCTTCAATCATCTGTTCTTTATGATTTCTGGCAGGAAAGGAAGTTTATGATTCATAATATGTGCAGGCGAAAGGTATCAATTATCTTCATTGTCTTTGCCCACCTGTGGTGCACTGGGATCTTAAATCCCCAAATTTACTGGTTGACAAAAATTGGACTGTTAAGGTAGAAGACAAACTACTATTTATCTAGTTGGTTTTCAAAAAGTTCCTAGCCAGTACCTTAAATGCATTTACATGTCATGCTCAGGTATGTGATTTTGGGTTGTCGAGATTTAAAGCGCATACCTTCATATCGTCAAAATCTGTTGCTGGAACAGTAAGTCTCTCTCTCTCTCTCTCTCTCTCTCATGCACCATGTGGGCATGCTCAACCTAGCTCCTCGCGAAAGCATTAATGCCGTCTTGTAGCCCAAATGGTGCATCCTAGCGTCTTCTGAAGTTCACCGAACCAACTTCAACTGCTGCCCATACTTCTGAGTCAAATGCTATGTAACCAAATAAATCCAGGACAACCTTCTTGGGAGTGTGGATATGTGAAATATTGCTCGTTACAGATCTGGGTTAACTTGTTATTTACCAAATTTACTAGTATTTAAGGAGGGTTGAACTCCCAATCTTTATATTTTTGATCTACTTCTCTGAATTATCATCAGAATAGGATGTGATAATCCTTCCTTTATACTGTTGTGTCATGCATTTTCTGTACAAATAGACCTAAGTTTGAATGGAACTACGCGAGGCTGGAGACTGGTGATCTGACTCAACATGACTGGAATGTGGTGGAAATTGGATGGGTTTTGTAGATAGTTGTCTTTGCTATGTTACATGGACTCGGTACGAGGATCCGAGTTGGATACGTTTTCAAGTGTCGGATTCATTTAATTCTCAAAACTTAAGACACGGGTACATGCCAAAATATTCTTATATATTGTTATTTTTTTACTTATTTCTTAGGTAATATAATGTTTTTTGTGACGCACATTGTTGTAGTTTAAAACCTATATCATCAGAAAGCAAGAGCGAACTAAAAGAGAACTGTAAGATAGTGTTCTCAGTGGCATATCCTACGGGATGCATCGGACACATATCCCATACCCATGCCCAAGTATCGAGTGTCCGACACGGGTATGTCATGCATTTTGAAGAGGCCACGTAACATTGGTCTTCTGCAATATTGGTTCTTTATTCTTCTAAGAGAAATATGTTTAAAGCACTCTGGCTTCAATAGTTTACTAGTCTCCCACCAACCCTTTTTACTCTATTTTGTCTTGCTTGCTCATGCCCTGGTTTAGTACAAATAGAAAGATCATGTCCAATCAAAGTTAGGCTGCTACTCCACCCATGTAGAACATGAATTAGTAACTCGCCAGTTGAACATTTCTTTCACATCAATTAGCATGTGACTCTTGCTTTCTATTTCAGCCCGAGTGGATGGCACCTGAATTTCTTCGTGGAGAGCCCTCAAACGAGAAATCCGATGTTTATAGTTTCGGAGTGATTTTATGGGAACTTGCAACTATGCAACAGCCTTGGAGTGGACTTGGCCCTGCCCAGGTGGGTTTTTATGAGCTTCTGAACTATATTTTGTTAATCTTGTTCTGGTTGGTTCTTTGGGCTCTTTCTCCTCCTATCATTAACTGGAGTGGTTTTTGAAGTTTTTTGGTTGGAATGACCTGGTAAATCTCCAGGTGGTCGGAGCTGTTGCTTTCCAAAACAGAAGGCTTGCTATTCCACAGAATGTTTCCCCCATGTTGGCTTCTCTCATGGAATCTTGCTGGGCAGAGTAAGAATTTCTTGCTGTCAAAGCAAATGTTCCCTTTTCCTTGTCCCATTTTTTCTATTAGGGTCCTGCACTATGATTTTGTGCTTTGTGATGTAGGATGTATACTAGACTTATCAAATGTGTAGCATCGGAAATTTAAGGAGATGGAATCATAACAATTCAACTCATTTTGTCTTGTATTTTCCTTGACAGCGACCCTGCTCAACGGCCCTCTTTTGCAAGTATTGTCGACACATTGAAGAAGTTACTGAAGTCTCCTCCAAAGTTGATACAGATGGGAGGACCATGAATAGTCGTCCAGGACTTTTATGGTGTGAACCACTTGCCATACTCACTACTGACCTTGGAGTTCTAACTGATCACATTAACTTTGATGGTTTAGTTTCTGCTACAACTGCAGATATGTTGCTTTTCTAACCCATTTTGGCAGGACACTTGGCCAAGGCTATTTATTTTAGCTGAAGCCTCTTTTTCTTCGAGCCCGGAGTTGTATTTTGTATAGGAAGCTCGAAGGCGGTCTGGTTGGGGAGCTAATTTCCCCGTATGCCTAGTAAGTCTTATATTTGCAGATTCAGACGAACTGACATGTAATATTGTTTTTCACTACTACCTCTGTGGACTGTAATAAACGCGGGCTTCAGCAGCCTTCGGACTGCACGGTCGAGATCCTACAGTATAGTATTTGCCACAGGTTGCGGTGCTATTAGTTTTTCGGGTGGTGCTGGAAATTAGAGGCGTTATTTTATGATTTTGGGAGGCTGATCCTCTAAATGGTACTCCAGGTCATCTAGACGCAGATTATCAATGGCCTCAACTCACATAGACTTGCGTGTTCACTTTCCAAGACCGTGTCATAAACTAGTAGTATCGATTGACCATCTGAATCTCTTTTTCACTTTCTCCATTTATTGAACCTACTCTTATTTAACTCGTGGCATGTCCATCAATCTCTCCCCTTATACTCAGATGTGAAATTCGGGGCGACGGCCTGGCCATGAACACCTTCGTATTTTGTTGAGAAGAGGTATACTTGCCCTCAAAATGGAGGGCTAAACCGTTTGAGTTCACCCCTTGATCAATTGGAGATTGTTTGGTGATTATTATGGTCTTACTGGGCGGGTGAAGATTTTAATAATTCACGGGATTGGAGACTATCGACATCCCTCTTGACCAGTACACGGGCTTTGCTCGGAGGCTAAGAATATTTTTGGGGCCTCAATATTTGGACCGTTTCTGGTTTGACTGTGCATGTTTGGTCAACTTTACAACCAATGTTCTCTCTTCAGACGTTCGTTGAGAAGATCAATATGCTTACTTTCTCATTAGTCTAGAAATATATGAAAATGACACCTTAGTATTGAGATAAGAAAACTTTTGCATCGATGGGAAAATCTTTAAAATTTGCTACGAAGGCTAAGCCTGTATAGATGATGATTATATGGGGACCATATTTGAACAGCTGACCCCACGAGACAACCAATATAAACTTAAGCTATTGCAACATCGTCTGTTAATCGGGGCATCCCATGTCGATTGTCTCAGCCAGTGCCGTGTCACACCTCCTAATTAGTCCATTTAACATAAACAAGAGTGGCGTTGGACGACCAAAGGGTTGGCTCCATTGGTAATTACTTTGAGGTATATTTCTTGAAGTTTTTGGTTGAGTTTGGTTTGTTAAGAATCATAACAAGCGAGTTTAAACAACTATTTGTTGTTTTAGATGCACTTGCAACGGAAACTAAGGAGGACATACCTATGGGCAAACAAAGTTCGGTTGGTTCAGTTCGAAGGCTAAATATTGAACTGAATCGACTAACCTTAGTTAAAACCAAAAGATAAAACAAAATTTAAACCATTTGATTTCACAAGCTTGGACCAATTTGTGCTCGTATTCATTTTTGAATTTATTGTGTTTTTGTAACTTTTGGGCATAATCCCAAAGTTTGATCACAAACTACTATGTGATTTACTCGTTTATATGGGTGGTCAAATGACAACCACGTTAGATTGTAACTAGACGTAAGGGGTGATATAAAGTACAAATAATTATGATATTCATGTATTTGTTGAGAAAGAAGGCAGATTTCCTACCTACAATTATAGCCAATTAAATATTCAATCGATTAAAAAAGCTAAATTTGCTGTAACTTTGATAGTAAGAATAACTCACAATTCTTCATAAAAAAATTAATTATAGTTAAGTATTACGAGTTTTTTCCCTAAATAATACAAATTAAAAACTTAATAACCTGTTTACCCCATTTTTAAACTTATTTACCCGCATACCATATTTTGGGAAATCGTGGTTCCAAACCACGACTTCTCCTAGAAAACGTGGTTTGCAAACACGTTTTCATGTTCTATATATGTTTCCCATTTTATTTTTCTAATTTAAACAAAATTGAAAGAGAAAATTGGAAACAAAAATATATTCTGTTAGGAAATTAAAAATCGTGTTTTCAAAACGCGTCTTCTGAATAAATACAACCTTTTGGCACGACAAAAGTTGTTCAAGACACGTTTTATTAAAAACGTGGTTCAGAACCACGTTTTTCTTGAAAACCGTGGTTTTGAACCACGTTTTTCTTGAAAACCGTGGTTTTGAACCACGTTTTTAAGAAAACGTGGTTCAGAACCACGTTTTACTAGAAATCGTGGTTTTGAACCACGTTTTTTTGTCACGATTTACATTTTGCTGTTGCTGGTTTAATGAGCAGAAAACGTGTTTCATTCCAAACGTTCGTCATTGGATCGTTGAAAACCACGACGATTTTTGTTAAAAACATTGTGCAATTTCAAGTGAATCTTGGTTTTTACTTCAATTAAAATTGTGGCTGAAAACCACGACTTCTATATAAATCCCTTTTTTTTAACAATGATTTCTCGTAAATGCGTTGGGTACTTTCAATTGACGCTTGATTTTCACTTTAACACTACTCGTGGTTGCAAAGCATGGCTTCTATGGGCAAATGTGTGCTTGTGTGGCTCCTCAAATATGGGCACTTAGTGTGCTTACTTGGTGATGTCAGCGTGTGTGGTTCTCTCCTATGGGAAGGTGTTCATTGTCCGTGATTCTTTCTTTCTCTCCTTCTCAGAGTACCACTGGTTCTCCACAATGTTGTATCCTCTTGATTTCATGTTTCTGTTCTTGGCCGTGTAGCATGAATTTGCTCTGGGTAGTGGGTCTCTTTTCAGATTTCAAGAAAATATTTTTCGTTAATGAAATACACCTGCATAAACCACAGTTAGATCATGTTCTTTAGTTTCTACCTGTGGCAAGTAGTAGTATATATAGTTATGATTATTGCCTTCATCAGTTAATGAAAGTATACCTATAGCTGCCATAATTGGATCATGTCGTACATTTTCGAATTGATGCGGCCTCTTTGAACAATATTTTTCAATCAATGAAACTACACCTGCAGCTGCAAAAGTTAGATCATGTTCTTCAATGTTCCTACATCTTTGCACTGTTTCCTTTCTTCTAATAAAGACGTGCCCATAAACCGGTCATGTTCTTCATCTGAACATAAGGAAATACAACATATAAATTTTACGTGGTATTTCTTACAAAGAAAGCATCTTGGTTGAAATGACCACGCTGATAAACCGGTCAGCCTCAACACTAACCATTTTTAGTCATCTTCATCAGACATTGGAGCATCAGAAACTGAATCAGGTTCAAAGCTCATGTTCCAATATAAACGTGCTTCGTTGTTGCAACCATCTGCATAGCTTTCACGTGCCATACGACGTAGGTTATGCCTACTTTGACGAACTCTCATTCTATTGTTTTCTTCACGTATACGATGCAGTGCCCTTTCAAGCTCCATATGTGTATTCCGAGGCATGTTGATTGCTTTTTGGCGAGGTACGGGTATATTCATGTGTCGTGAATCAGCTACAAGGACATCATATTCATTCAACCGATAAGACCATTCTGCATGTAATGTATTAACATACCGTGATGAGTAACGCAAATTTGGACGCAATGAATAGTGAAATTCATCTTCGCCCGCCCAGTAACGACCCATAGCTTCAAAAATGTCTCGTGGAGTATATGTCATTTTTAGAGTTCTTACACAACAAAGAATATAGCAGCTAGTTGCCCTTTACCCTTCATCCACTACACATACTTATATAATGCTTGACAAGGGTCCACTTCAATAAATGCAACGTGTTAATATTTTTTGAGATGTCACAAGTCGCTGCAAGTTTCTTTAAAGTAGTTGATGAAAAGACTTTACAGATATATTAGTTGTTGAAAGGATAGTAGCTCATTAACAGCTTCATCAATCCTTGAACTGTTAATAACAGATTGAAGGACAATTCACCGTGAAAAGTCTACAGTTATAGCAAAATCAAAGCGTAGTTGTTGCTCGTCAGCTTCATATGGCGTGCTAGTTTGGAACTACCTACGTTTGTCTTTTTAGGGGTTTAGGACATGCCAGGCACGTCACGTTACTGCAAAAAAAAAAAAAAACATGTAGCAACGATTTGATTCAATTTTTTTTTTTTACCCAACTCATAACTCTATGTGAAGTTTTAAAAGTATGTAGCTAAAGTACATATGAAACCCATAATCGGTATTGAGCATAAATGCAAAAGCGCAAGAATGATGTAATTGCTTAGCAGGAAAAGCCTTAGAATACCTCAACCACTAAGAAGTTATGGGCGAGTAGAGGCTCATATTTTGGTAATAGATCATGGTTGTGCCTATTTTCTTCTCGCTCATTCAAGACAATGTCCACCTAATTAAATAAGCTACTTGAACACAAATTTCCCATCGACAAATAACCTCTTTGAAAGCCTTCATATCTTTTACATGCTAACGTACAAATGAGCAAAATGAGATCGGATATTACTTTAGACAAAGTAACGTGGTTGATGTAACATTTCACTGGAAAGGCCCTGGTCTACCAAGCATCACATGCAGGGTGTAAGTGGCCAGTAACTTGTCTTGTCACTGGCTTGTCCTTTTCCAGTTCTCACAATAATGTATGGTGTCTACGTGTGTGGTCCTGGTTATATAAATTAGTGGTGTTCAAAGGGTGAGAATGAGAGTCTCTTGACTAGTCAAGGGCATCCCAAGTATATTACGTTCAAAAATAATTGCGACAGTCTTACCACGTTTGTTGCTTAAAAATGAACTACATGCAAAAGCGCAAGAATGATGTAATACTTCGCTGGAAAAGCCTTAGAATACCAGAGAAATAAGTTAAAAATACTTGAGAGAAATAAGTTAAAAATACTTGAGAGACCCCCATTAGGTGTGAGTTTGTAATGATCACGCACGCATAGCCCCCATTACTAATCAGAGATCAGAAGAAAAATGGACTGCCAAGAATTTTGAGAGACCTCAATCAGGACGTTCTGGAAATATCACCAAGGCGTGGTCGGAAAATTGGCTAAAAGCTACTACGAGTATTGATGCCGAGCTGCAAATATGCTTTAACCACAGTCATCTAGTAGGAAAGGCAAGCCTTTAACGCGAAACGATTGACTGGCGAGTTACTACAAGATCCCAGGTTCGCCGATTAAATAGCAATTGTGTACCAAATGGAACTTGTGTACGTGTTCAAGAACCGCAGGACTTTATCGGTCCACGGAAGGTGATAAAAAAGGACCATATGATTTCAAAAGTAGTTGGATATAAGCATCTTTTGTGTATCTTAATAAGCAACTTACACCCGCATGCCATTTTCGATAACTATTTGAGATTTTTGCTGTCTAAAATAATTAGTAGTGGTAGAGCTGCTAAAAGACATCTAGAACATGTCTACAATTTTCTTCGACTTGTTCAATGCTGCTATCGGCAGAGTGCGTACGTCAATACAGTCAGTTTCAGGCAACAAACAGCCAACATCCGTGGGAAACTGGTATTTGAGGAATGGTGAGGCGGCGACACATTCCCACCTGAGAAGCACGAAAGCAGCCTAGGAAGGAGCATCCAATGGAATCCTTACTTTGCTCTTCCTCCATTTTATATTTTCTTACTCATCTGTAATGTTGGGCATTGGCAATGCCTACGTTTTCCTAATATTCCACGGAAATGCCTCCTAGTCATATGATATACCTGCATCGACCTTTTAAGGCAAGTATGCAGAACAGGCTCAAGGGCCTTATCAATCTCAGATTGTAGAATTGTCGTACTGTATGAAGTATCATCCGAATTTGTACAATCTATGTGCACTGTGTAACCATTCAGTTTAGAAGGTCATGACAAAGTAACGTTCTCGAAACAATCGTTGAGTTTAAAAATCCTATTGACCTTCCAAAACTGCAATTAATATCTCACTGAAAAAGATAAAAGAAGCTTTCTAGTAATTTTACACCAAGATCGAGGGTTGTCTCTTTTAGAAAGAGAAATATTTTCATGGCAAAATCTGTACTGTGTCACATTCGTCCAAAAACTAAACCCTCCTTAGGAGTGCTATACATTGATGGGGCCGATAAATTAAGGGTGCCTGCGGTTTGTTTACTACTTGATTTGGTTAGTCGTTTACAAGGATCTTAATCATCTTATCATTATTTTTTTCCTTTCTATTTTTCTCATGCTAATCTTCAGGTATTTAAATAGAGTGTCTGCCTAAATTCTACATTTTGTGGTTGTAGGGCTTCTTCAAATAAGTACTCACCTTTAAACTGGTCGGACTATTATGACCGAGAGGACGATGTTTGTATACCGAATTCAGATAATGTTGGTGACCGTTTTCTTTCTCCTTTGGCTCTTCCAGTATACATGAAAGTTCTTCTTCTTCATCTTCAAAATTACCTTTTTTTTATGTGCTTTGTTATTTTAGGTCTTTCACGTATATATGGCAGGAACTGAAGGACCAGTTGTTTTTTGTCTACATGGAGGTGGTTTTTCTGGGTATGTAAGCTTTTAACTCCAAGTAAGATATATATGCATGTATGTGTTGTATATGTACATATATATAGAATTCAAGAATTTTTCTGGTGCATCAATGGTATATTGGGTAAGTTTGGTGCATGTGCAGCCCAGTGCGACGTTCCCTTTACTGCACGGTTGGGGAGTGGTTGATGGCTTACCCCGTTTTGATAGAAGAGCTATATTTGCGTTTCGGAGCTGTGATTTTTGTTCACAGTGGAGCAACCCTACTGTTGCACCCAGCCTCCTTAGTGGTGCACATGGGCAAACTAAAGTTCAACAAGAGCCAATATAGTATCTATTGGAGTTATGCATTATTAGAATTTGACTGTAATCCAGATTAATATTGATAGTTAGTTGGAAGGATGGTAACAAGTTTGGTAATCATATTTCTAGAACTTAACTTTGAAGGTCCCTTTTTTTTTTCCCCTCAAATTTTTGATTAACTTAATTAGCAAAAGAGCTCATATGGTTGACTTCTTCTAAACCCTTTCCTTTGGTTTCATAATGGCATATTTTAATTATAGAGTTAACAGCAAGCCAAACATCCTTTTCTACTTCTGTTATCTACTGCCTAAAATTGTCTTGAAATGCCCAGCAGTGAACAATTTTTTATGTCTCTGCCGGTGAACACCAACAGCCGAACTACTTTTTACCTTTGCTATTTCATAATCCAAGCTGCTGGAAGCCACTTTATGTGATGAGTACAAAATTAACAACTAACCACCACTTGCGGTATGTTCCAGAAAAATAAAAAAAGATGTACAGAATAATAAAGTATAAGATATTCAAAAAGTTATTAATACTCTTCATCAAGCAGCCCCTAACTTTAGATTCTTCTCGCTGCCTACGCTCCCCATCCCTGCCCCCGATTTGCACAACTAAGGTCTTTATGTGCAAAAGAGGTGGTCATGCAGTTAACCTGAAATATTTACGAGTGATATCTTCTGAATGTTCGTTTGTTATGCCCTTATGTTCTTGGGTGTCAATATATTCATTTCCATTGCAAGGTGTGTTTTCAAAAGCATTTCTTAATTTCTTGGATGTTAATTTGTTTTTGTTCGATTATGTTGATTGACTTTTTTGCCGCTGTATCTTTCCGTGCTGGGCGGTTGCTTCTGCATCTCACTACGACTATTTAATAGTTTATTTTTGTTATGTCTCTCAGAGTCTATGTTTGGATATGGATTAAGAAATCAAATTTTGCAGCATTATGAGTTACAAACTACTCTATTTATGCGTTAACAAGGTTGTGGCACCCTTGTTGATACTCCTTTTGGTTCCAAGTTTTCTCTACTGTAAAGCACTTTTGTGTGACTTGGCTCCATCAATGATAAATAGATCTTGAGGATCCTATTGTAAATTCTCATTTCCATCACATTGTAATTTTTGTTTAATGTCATGTTCTCGCATCTTTTAGGTAAAAAGAGAATTAAAAGGGCGGCCTAGTGCACAACACGCACAGGCCGCTGCGGGGTTTGGCGGGTTGGTTGTGAAACTTGGGAAAGCATATATATGAGCTCTAAGGATTTTCATTTATGCTTTTTGATATATGATGTATGAACCTTATCAAGGAGGTTATTGTTTGATTGCTCATTGGTATAACGAAACTGACAGCTAAATGTTACAGTACATGGATATATCATATACCCCAAGGCTGTGTTTGGCCACAACACCACCCATCCAAACCCATCCAAACCCAAAAGTCAACTGACGGTGACCCCGGTGGAGATCGCAAATGGTTGCAGCGAGGTGGTAGGTTTCATTGTAAAGAGAGTAAGAGGGGAAGAGAGCCTATCATCTTACACACACAAGGCATATCATATAAGGAATCCTATACACATGGTCTTATACTTAGAACCAAAATTAAGATTGATCCCGTTTCAATAGACATTATCAAACCATCTTCTCCTACACCATACCAGCTCAGGAACTAATTGAATAACAAAATCCAAATTTCAATAACCATGACAGTAACAACCTTTAAAATTCGTACAAAGAAAAACAGAGAGGAGGACTCACGTTGCTAAATTGGGAGAATCCACAGATGTTGCTTGACTGGACCTCCGAAATTTTGCCCTAATTGCGCAATGACTGAACTTTTGCCCTAAATTGCTTGACTGAACTTTTGCCCTAATCCGAAAATCGGAATACCCAGCTGTTGTTAATGGAAGACGCAGAAGCAAAATGGAAGAAAACAGAAAGAAAGGATAGAGAAGAGAACTCACTTTAAGGCCCAGCCGTGAGCAAGGGCTGATGAAGGAGGAACAAGGAAGGAAGAAGGAGGGAAAAAGAAATTGGCTCGCAGAAGGTAGAGGGAAAAAGAAATGGGCGCGCCTGTTTTTTTAGCCGTTTGTATTATTTTGTTAAGTTTTGTTGGATTTTCAGAAATGAGGCTAAAACGGAAAAAATTTCAATTTGAAAACGTGTTTTCAAAGAACGTTTTCAACTTAGAAGACGCGGTTTGGAACCACGATTTCCCAAAATGTGGTATGCGGGTAAATAAGTTTGGAAATGGGGTAAACAGGTTATTAAGTTTTAAATTTGTATTATTTAGGGAAAAAACTCTAAGTACTACTCTATATTAATTATTTTTTTACAAATATCTGTATTCTTATGACAATTCTTACCGCGCTTTTGGAGTACCATTAGTTGAAAACAACTGAACATATTTATTATCTTTTTTTAAAATTCGAGTTGAAACTTTTAAATTCTTTTCTGAACATTTAATTCTTGTCGACCAAAACCAATTAGTATGTTTAATCGGTTGGATCGGTTCCCCGTGCTCACCGCTTTTATTCTCTTTTCTTTTACCCTTTTTTTTTCCGCCCGCTGGTAAAAGTGAGGCGGCTGCTGCATTATTGAGTTGACTCTCCCGGTCCCCAGTATGCACAATGGAACCAGAAGCAACTTCATATAACTAACTTTTTTCAGCTCATCCCGTTTCCATCACAAGGCCACGAGATCCAGAAACTTGCAGACCCCAAAAATGGCGTCAGACATGGTCAAGGACCTTCTTCTTCAAGCAGCCCTGATCCTCCTGGTAGTCTTCTCGTTCCTCTTCATGTACAACGTCCCCCAAAAGTACTTCTCCAAGCTCCGTTTCCGCAACCGATCTAACCTCCAAGCCAAGCGCCACTTCGTCCTCGGCGCCCAGCTCCTCGGCCAAGCCAGATCCGCCCCCGACCGAGCCGCCGCGGCCTCCTTAGCCAAGTCCGCCGCGGAGGAAGCCGACAAGTCCATCTCCCTGGACCCCAGAGACGCCGCGGCTCACATCCTCAAGGCCCTGGCGCTGGATCTCCAGGGCTTCAAGACGTCGGCGCTGGACGCGCTGGACGTCGCGCTGTCGCCGCTGGCGGCCAAGTCGCTGAGCGGGGAGGAGAAGGGGGACGCGCTGTTCAAGAGGGCGGAGCTGAGGGTGGCGGTGAGCCGGCGCGGGCGGGTCGACTCGGCCGCGGCGGACCTGGTCGAGTCGGTGAGGCTCAAGGGGGACAACGCAAAGGCGTTTTGTCTGTTGGGCGAGTGCTATGAGAGGATGGAGAAGAAGGACGAGGCGAGGAAGGCGTACCAGGGTGCGCTTGGGGTCGAGCCCGGGTGCAAGGTGGCTATGGAGGCATTGGACCGGTTGGGTTCATAGTTTAGGTGTTTTCTAGCGCCCTTTGCTGTAACAAAAAAATGTCAGCGCACTCTATGGCTAACGCCAGTGCCCTGTTTTGCTAACGGTAGCACAACAGAGGACGTTGTAGGGGCAAAGGTTCCTCAAACCATGAAAGATGTTGCACCTCGATTTCTGCTAACCTTGTTTTTGGATTTTGTTGCTGCCGCGAGATACTTTTGTATTGACGGAGCAAATCCTGCGTTTTAAGCTTTGTACTACTTTTGCTTGAATCTCTTTTTTGGGATTTCATGTGTTCATATTATGCTTTTGTTCTTTTACCAACGTAAAATAAAATTGTTTCCAGGAAAGATGTTTTCGGGCATATCTATCTAGGTATAACAAAAATGTGCAAGGTCAAGCAATTTTCTTCGATTCCCTTGGGAAGTCGCTTTGGTATGTTTTTTTATCTTGGTTCGTAATTTAACCGACGGGAAACGAGAAATTACGCCCTATGTGTCACAGACAAGAGAAAAACATTGACCATTTGTTTTTTCAATGTCCGAGTGTCCGGCCTATTTGGTTTGGTGGACCAATGGGGATAAAAGCCGACCTTTTTTGGCCATTCTTAGAAGTTTGGCTTATTGTTTGGCTCAACAAAACTCCTCACACCTTTAAACATCTTTACCGTAACTCTTATATTGCCTCCACCATATGGCTCATTTGGATAACTCGGAACCATCTTTAAACAAAACTCCTCACACCTTTAAACATCTTTACCGTAACTCTTATATTGCCTCCACCATATGACTCATTTGGATAACTCGGAACCATTTTATTTTCCAAAACAATAATATCCAGCCAACAACCACTATTAGCCAAATTAATCATATGGGGCGTATGATAATCACTTTTAATACCTCTCGCCGAAAAGTCAAATCCAAAGCCATGTATCAAAATGTTGACCCCCCCCCCCTAATCTTACAAAACAATATACCTCTGTGCGTGCTCTCCTAACCTACAAAACACTACAAATATTTCCCTAGCCACTTCATATAATAAGAACAACCTTAGGACTAGTATTGGTCTTACGTGTATAAATGCAATGAATAATCGGTGTGGGTCTACTGCCTTCTCTTCCTTAGCATCTAATCCGTGCTCTACAGTTGTGAAAGGACTGCTTCTTACATCAAAATGGGCTCTCACAAAACAGTTGCTACACATTAATTTATTCACTGACTCTACTTTTTTACTCTCTCAGATGTCGGATATTGAAGACATCTTGGACTCGATAGCGGCTATAATATATGACTTATGCTATATGCTTAAAGACTTTCATTATTTCAGTTTGTCTAGGGCCTGCAAATCACCACTACGGGAGGCTAAAGTCCTAGCTTCTTTTGTTTGTCAAGCAAGAATTGATGTACATCAAGACTGGATTGACGATAGTGTGCTATCACGTGATGCTTATCCATTACCCAGCACTCTTTTGGTTTAAATGGTTGACATTATTTTATAGCGGTTGAGTTTTGGTTTGTATGTTACTATGTTTGAATGTTTTTCTTTTTGCTAAAGCTTAAAGACTTTCATTATTTCAGTTTGTCTAGGGCCTGCAAATCACCACTACGGGAGGCTAAAGTCCTAGCTTCTTTTGTTTGTCAAGCAAGAATTGATGTACATCAAGACTGGATTGACGATAGTGTGCTATCACGTGATGCTTATCCATTACCCAGCACTCTTTTGGTTTAAATGGTTGACATTATTTTATAGCGGTTGAGTTTTGGTTTGTATGTTACTATGTTTGAATGTTTTTCTTTTTGCTAAATCATGGCATGTCATGATTAAAACAAATTCCTCCTGTAATATGCTCACACGTGAGCTTTTTATATGCAATTCTCAATCTTAAAAAAAAAAAAAACCGTTCAACTGTTGACAACTTTAAGGATCTTTTTTGCTGTAACAGCTTTAGCAAGATTACCACTAAAAATGTTTTATTGCTGTTGCTAAATTTTTTATTAACAATCTGTTGTTGTTAAAATGCATTTAGCGACATGTTTCAATCACAAGTGAGTAACCAATTAGGCCATTGACGAAACATAAACAACACTAACAAACCACCAAACCTCGCAGGGGAATACTGATAAACCAAGAGACGATACTCCCATGGAGATGTCCTCCAAAACATAAAATCACAGCACCACACACACACACATACAGACGCATGATTTTAACATATTATCAAATAATTTATCCGTAAAATAAAGATGCAAGATTTTATCATATTCTTGTTCTCAAATTAAGTAAAATAAAATGTTCCCCAAGAGTCTCCTGTTTAAAACAATACCCAAATCACGACATACAATAACTGGTTGAAGTTGCTGCGTGTACAACTAATTAAGAGTGAACATAGGGAAAAGCCCCTGTGATATTTAGTACCTGAAAATTTAGAGGGAATTGTTCACCCCAATGCGCGAAAACAGCAGAAAAGGTAATCTCCCGAAATACTCAAAGCAATACTTCACCATCAAGCCACTTTAGTCCAGGCAATAACTTATGCAAAAACGACTTAAACTTGTCATCTGCAACTGCATTCCCCACAATATCTAATTGTATCAGATTCAAGTCTCTAAAAAGCGAAAAGGCTTCCCAGTAGTTTGTCACGCTGTCATTGCAGATTCTAAATTCTTCAAAATTCCAGTCACTCCCTACTGTATGAGACAGAGGAGACGTGCACAAATACCTTCTCGTGTCAACAGTATGTGATCCGATCTCATTGTATGAGATATCCAACACTTCTAATGATTTCAGCAGTCTCAAAGGGTCCAAAGCAGTAAAACTTCCGATTTTATTGTTACTGAGATTCAAAAAAGAGAGAAGCTGCATAGCCTCCAATCCTGTTAAGAAAAGCACAGAAGGCAATCAAAACATTCACGTAATGGATAATAAGAATCACTTTAAAGTGCCCAGATGCATCATGAAGTGCGAGCATTGGGCTGGACGTCTTTGAGAAACTAAAGGGTAACCATGACTACCAGGATGAAAGCTGGACCTGATCACTTTATATTTTTCCAGCGTCTTATAAACAGGAATGTTCAAACCACCAAAATAGCAGTTAAGCTGACATACAATTGTATAGTACAAAAAGTTCTCACTGGACTTTCTACCTGCAAAGGTTTTGCAAATCTAGGACGAGGATGCTAGAGGTGTCCACTGCCCCCAGGAATACATGTTTTTGGTCTTAGTTTTCGACGTTTGTTGTTCACCACCCAAATACTTGGTATAAAATTGCTGCAATATAACATTGACATGGTATCCACAAACTAAGGTGATTAATAAACCTCAACTAAGTGAATAACTGTCTATATGGTGAGAAACTGAGATCATCCTTTCTCATTAAAATATCTTATAAACTCTACGAGTAAACTTAACAATCCATACCTTCAATGAGTTGTCCATTTTCCTTCTCTCATGATTATAAATTGGGACCAATTTGAAACCATCATTTGTTTCCAGGAATAAAAATATTGTTCATAAAAGCTAGTGGACTAGTTTGAGTAAAAAAAGCATCGCTTAGAAGGTTTTCTAGAGTAGACTATGTAAAATATAACGATAACTGTAGTCATTTACCTTCAATTGACCGAAGTTGGTTGTGGCTGAGATCTAACATTTGTAACCACAAGAAGTTTTCCACGGACCCAATTCGTGATAGTGAAAGATTGCTTAATCGTAGACATAAACAACCACTGGCGCTTAAAGGAGTTGAGTCTCTATATTGACGGCAGTAACCCAGCAAGGACTCTATACTGGAAGCCACCTACATAAAACATGGCAATTTGAAATTTTCATCAGAACTTGCTAAGATGTGTAAAAGACTAGACAAAACTACAGGCAAAATGTTTTTATGTAACTTGAAATGAACAGAATCAATATTTGCCAAATTCTGAGAGTTGATGCCTCATGTACACATAGATTTTCTCTGTTAATGCTAAATACAGATTTTCAGCAAAGGCGGTGGAATTGCATGCCTGAACACCATAAGATTAGTGGGAATTGATATCAGAGAAGCTTCTCCCCATCCCACACCACAAGAATAGTTAACAGATAAGAGAATAACCTTCTTTAGAAACACTAAGCTGTACTCATCCTTGTAGTATTGAGAATGTGTTGGATCCAACTCTATTAAACTGCGATATAGTTCTAAAACTTCTGCAAAATGGACCATATTCAGAGAATCTGGACTATTGAACACCATCATCGCACCGTGTGCCATCAATAGTCTTGCAAGTGTAAGCTTTCCAATTTTCCTACAACAAAAAACGGAGACAAGATGACACTGGTATAACACTGCGCAATGGACATTCTAAGCTACTTATAAATGAATCGGGCATACCAGGTTGACCATGACAGCAGTTCCCGGCAGTGAGCTATCTCATTTGCTATGGTCTCAGCATTCCACTTGAAAGCTGTTGGATCAATCTCCTCCTTAATTCTTAACTGAAGAACTGAGTTAAGAGGATTTGATTTCTGACATGGAGTCTCAAGGTTACAGAAGTTTTCATCCGTCCATAAAATTCTCTCCAATTTTTGTCCTTCAGCCTTTTGTGAATCATGGAGCGGTATGTAAACTGTAATACAAGAGCGATGGCTATAGGGAATACCACTCGAAGAAATGATTCCCTGAGAATGCCCAAGGCTAACTTTTACGGGATAAGCTTTTGGAAAATTGATTTTCCTATCAGGAATATTTAGATGCGTAACCCAGGCTTGAGCGCACACAGAATTATATGTTGAAAGCGGAGTCCAAGTAAGAATCGTGTCAATATCATACTCAGCTTCAAAGGTAACAGTGGATGCACTTACACCTTCAACAGCTTCACTAAAATAAAGAACGAGAGGAAATTTTCCGGTATGATATTTGAATGTCGTATAACTGAAAAACCCACAATCATCCAGTGTGCAGTCTTTTGGGTTAGAAAGATCATAATCATGAGGTGGCCAAGAAGAAACCAGCATAGGAGCGTCTACTTTGACAGTTTGATCCACAAGCCAAAGGTGATAAAACCAACCACTTTGATCATCAGGATCCGTAAAAAGAGCATTTCGCACAAATTCATATTCCTCTGACAAAATTTTCTCCTTCGGAAAGTAACCTTGGGCCTTTTCTTTCAGTAAATGAGATAGAAGTACACTGCACAAGTTCTTCAGTAAGGTAGATGTGCAGAAAAGCAACAATGGCAAAGAGATCTATTGTAAATAAGGTAGCACATTCATACCATAGTTATCGGATGGTTCAACCGGTTGTTCAAGTAAATAAATTTACATTAATCAAAATTATAAAAGAAAAAAAAATTACTTGATTACAAACACATTATAATGTACCAATATCAAGTTTAACAATAACTAGTGGTAAAATTCCTAGGACTTTAATTTCTTAAACCCCAAAGTTATTAAAAAATGATTAATACGAGGAAAACTAGTGTAAAATCAAAGAGTAAATATTCTTATTTGCTTTATTGTTAGCTAGGAAAGATGTGTGGTTGGTCAAGTGGCATTAGGTACTTAATAAGAACTTCATGCTGGACATTTCAGGTTCAATCCCTAGCGCCAACAACTGTATTATATTAAGGATTTTTTACAAATGTAAACATGTCCATGGGTGTTAACCCGGTTCAACCGGCCGTTTTATGCCACGTCACCCAGTTGAAGTGCAGAACTGGTCCAAATCAAGAAGCGGAACTGTGAAGTCACCGCTTCATGGTTGAACCGGTCCGACTTCGGTTCTGATAACTACGACACATACAAGCGAGCAACACGGCATACGTAAGCTGTAACCATGGTTCCTTGGTTCAGGGGTGGTTTCTAGTCTTTGCCAATTTCATTGATGGTATGGTTCATATTTTGTAAATTGGGGGTTTGGGGGGGGGGGGGGGGGGGGGTTGTTTCAGGTATTTATTTTGTATATATCTTGTGTACATGGATTTGCTCCCTTTGGCACCTCTCTTTCTACTATATAAAAAAGAGCACGTTGTGACAATGGTAATCAACTTACCACCTCAATTTTTCAAAAGAAGATATTTGACCTCCTAATCTAAAGAGTAGAATGCATATAGCGAATATTAGACCCCAACCAAAGTCATTGCTGAACAATGGAAATTCAGTAATGTAAAGCTTTATATGCTTTTCAACAAAAACGATCTACGGAACTAGGCACTACAGATGGCTTTTAGTGGCATTAAAGTTGACACTGGTTTAACCTGTAGTGTCAAAGAGGAACGGACTAGTCCAAAATGGAAGGCGATTATCAATTCTCTTAGTAAAATGTGGACCGATGCTAAGTCCTTATGTTTTACTTTATTGGTGACATTGATTGATGAATGATCCTTTTTATTACTATTCTTTTGTGCAACAATATATTCAGTAGGTTCGCCTAAAGATTACAAAATTAATTACTCTAAATTTTAAGAATAGTAATAAGCATATTCTATTAGTCAAACAAGGGTATCAATTTTTATGCCTTCATTCTACTTAAATATTTGCTACAGAGTCAAGGGTGCTCGGATTTTGGAATGGAGAAATCTTTCATTATCATCACCATAGTTGACCACCTTATAGAAAATCCTAGCTTGCCACTGCCTACATGTGATGCTAGTTTGATGGAAGGTTCATATAGTACTCGCCTTGTTCTCTCTCATCGATCGCATCCCTCATTTCCTTGATGAAGTAGATGATAGTGATGATCAATGGAGATGAGAAAGGGTTTGGACAGAACATGAGAGATGTTAGAATTTGGGTCTTTTTGGCTCAACCAATATTATTCCCACCCATGTTGCTTGACCCATGGAACTAGGATAAATTAGGAAAGAGAGGTTATTTGCTAATTAGGGTTTCTGATTAGCTAAATAAAAGTACATTATAATCATAGCTCATTGATCGTGGTAATGTGACACAATTCCTCCCTTCCGTCATACCACCATTGTCGGTTAGGGTTTATTATGTGCTTTATATAAAAAACCCTAAACTTTATTAGTGAATCACCATGCTATGTTAATTTGACTCTAGTCCTAGGGTAAACCAACATGTGTGGGGATAGCAGTCAAATCGAGCCAAAACAACCCAAATGCTAACATATATAAATCCTAGCACACATTAGGGCTATGATCCTTCCTAGCGACCGTGGCTTTCCCTGTCATACTTCCAGCACTAAATTTGGAACCCTTGAAGCAATTTGGGAATATTAGGTGATTAGTTTGGTTTCTAAAGAGGGACAACTTTTAGTAGACCCTACCAAGAACCAAACATATACCTTCCTGGAAGGGTGAACCCAATCAAAAGGAAACAGAGAGGGCGGCCTTAGCTTGGGTCAGAATCGGTAAAGGCCTAGACTTTATTACTCGTTTTCTTCCGCCGGAGGGGCCAAGTCATTGATATACATATGTGCCAAGGATGTTAACCTACCCACTGGAAAGGCACACTAGTAACGCGCTTTTCCTTTCAAGCATTGGAATTTCTAGATAATGGTTACTTTTTGCACACTCATGCACATGCACACGGAAGTGTTGTGTATACAAGAAAAACTCTGAAGTGCATGCATGCAGTCGTCCAGACATATATACCATGTGAACCTAGACCTACCAACTATCCTTATACTATTTGTAACAAGAACATATTGCTTAAATGTAAGACAAATAAATCTTAATTCCCTCAAACTTTGTGTATGAATATTTTTAAGTGTTTGATTACAATATGCTCTGAAAGCTTAAGCTGCAAGAGAATGCGCCTAATGGTGTACGTGCTTAACACTCCACCTCAAGTGCAAGGCCCCAATTGGACGTGGAGAGACAAACAAAGTGCACCACTACCAAGTGCACAATGAACAAGATTTCGCCCAAAAAGAGCTCCGCTACAATGATAAGTTACTATATGCTCTACGAGCTTAAGGTGTTTGAGAATGGACCAAACAATATATGTCATGCTTAACCTAAAAGCACGCAAATATTACTGAGGTGTAAGGGAGTCACTTGAAAAAATAAAGGGACTTGAGATCTGACTATGGCAGTTTGACGCAGTCTCATAGCCGTCTGAGCCCACTTCATTCTTGTACGGGGCACCCTCCTATGCCTTAGATTTGGTCAATGATCATCTTCAAACAACTTTAGATAAAGATTCTATTTAGGAGTTTCTGATCTTTTCCCTATAATACACTATCAATATTTCGATACTCCATTCTACCAACTCCAAGATTGATTGCTTAGCTGAATGGGAAGCAACCATCATTAAGATTATACTAGACCAGTTTTGCCATGTAGATGATTTATCTCTAGTTATGCATCACATTATGGTTCCATTCCCAGTTTAAGGATATAAAGATGAGCTGTCTTTATCATCAATTTTAGTTTAAACAGATATGAAGAATCAAGTTCTGTACTCCGACTGGCTAACTATTCAGCAAGAATATTCAGACTTCAAAATATCAAAAATTGCACCACGCCTAGAGTTAAAAGTTCAGTAGATTTCAATTGCGATTACAATAGCAATCATTTTGTGCTCAACAATCATGTCAACACAAGTAGACAGGGTTACCAACAAAAAATATTCGGAAGCCAATTTCCAGGAATTAGAGTTGGATCTCATACCCCTCCCCCCTAGCGTCGCACGTATTGGCACCCACAACCCAAAACATGGTACTCTAGTGCAATGGTTCTCTAAATCTAGCGAACTAAAAACTTTATATAAGATTTGCATACAACAATGTTTTGCTTCGAGTAACATCTGACAAAAAATGGACATATTCTTTTCCTCCCCTCACCTTCCTTGGTGAGCAAAGTGTTGCATAAATATATCTCTCTGTGTAATATTTAACTATGTCTATATCCTGCCAAAGGGAACCAAAAAAGCCGTCTTCCGCAAACCGCGACCTCAAAAAGCAAACTGACTAAACCGACCCCACCCCCGGTACCGCATACCAACACATTGATGCACCATATACCTGTATCCTTAAAAGGTACCGAAGCGAACCACGAACCATATAACACTGAATGGGGTAGCCAGCACTAGTTAGTTATAGGTTACATAGTTTAAGGGTTAGTGGGAACCATAGCTAGTGAATTAGATTTTGTACAGATGGGCTGCCATGAAGCGTCACGCATGGAAAATTCACACAATGCTCATGAATAATGTATTAATGACAATAAGAAAAACTCAAATAAGATAACCTACAACCACTAAACATACCTTCGGTTGTGCCAAGCAGAATAATTGCTGAAATTCTCGTTTATCATATCTGTCGTAAATTGTAGTTCCTGCTCAGCTGGTATACTCTTCAATGCCGTTATGAATCTGTTAATACATACTAAATGATATCATCACTCACTTCAAGAACGTAATGCTCTAACTACCCCCATCGTACTATATCTATCCCTCACCTACGGTAATTCCATGCGTGAAAATTCCGTGTGTCCTGCCTCTGGTACAGATTTAGAAGCCTCAATTCCCGGTCTGTTGAAGAATGCCCTTTGCTTAACACCCATTTACGATGATGCCACGCTCCATAGGACTTGTAATTCATTTTCAGTGCACTCTCTACCTACACATTCACTTTTATATCAGATTCCAAACGATTAGAGCTAATACCAATCACGACTAAGTCCTGTCCCCAAGTAGGTGATAAAAACAAACTTGAATATCCATTGAAGACATCAAGTAAACTACACCAAAAAAATAAGTGAAATAGTTACTTCATTCTAGCATTTCAGACTCCTTGACCTTCAAGTGACTTCATAAATTGATACCTGAGTGCACGTGACCTGAACTCAATGTTTTACCCGCATTCAGATTGTCAAGTAGTACTTATTTATTTTAGGGTGGCCACAATGCCCTGGCAAAGTACTGACATTATTGTTGCAACAAGAGTTGTACCTTAAACGCCATGAACTTAAACTTGAAACCACTAAAAGGTATACTTCCAAGGAAGAGATGTGAAGATTGAACCCTAAAATTCATTTCAGCAAACCTTTAAACGAAACAGTACTATTACCTAGAATCTTACTCCTCCCCATTCATTGAATTTTCCCCTTTGACTTTTTGGCAAATTCCTAGGATATATTCAGCAAACGAAAACAATTGAAGTGATCTCAAATAGCAATAAAAATTAAAAATAATTTAGCAAATCAATCTAGGGCCAAAAACAACGAGTAGAGTCAGGGTTTACATGTACTCAGCCTATTATAGAAATTCACAAAAAGTCAAACGAGATAAACCGATGAAAAGGAGAGAGTAGTATTATTGCGTAACATTGTATAGTTGCTGCATTAGAAGCTTTACCTCTGGCATTGTTGGTTCCCAAAACTTGAAGTCAAACCTAGTTAAAAATCAAATGAACTCATATTTAAGCTGCATCATGCAAAATACTACTCAGGCTTAGGATTGTATATGGTGCATTGCTAGATGTACCTCGCTCAGAAATTACAGGTGAAGTCTGGGACCAGTTAAAAAGTCAGACGAATTCAACTTAATCTTTTAACAAATGTTTGCTACTAAGCATAAGCAAAGTGGTGATGCTACCCGAAGATTCAATCCAAAAATTACCAAGCAGCACTTTAACAACCAAATCAGACGCAACTTACAACTCGTAGCTCTTCAGCAAAGACAGAATCGATGAAATCCGAACCGGCTGCCTCCTCCGGTCGACCGAGATTGTGCTCGACGGCGAGTTTCCGGTAGTTCCACCCCGTGTAGTGCTCTGGATTGGCTTCCAGAAGCTTCGCGCTGATCTCTAGGGCTTCCTTCGTATAGCTAAGAATAAATCAAACAAACAAGCGTAACTACACCAATCAAATGTTCGATCACATAGTTGTGCGTGTAGAGAGAGCAAAAGGTACATTTTGCTGTGATGATTTTGGAGGAATTGCGACTGGAGAGAGCATAATTTAGCAGCCTTTTCAGCCGAGCCTCTCTGTTCTTCCGGCGTTGGTGCTTTCCGAGGCCTGCCGTGCATTTTTCCTGCTGTGTGCGCGCGCGCCTATGCGAAAGAGAGACTGAAAAACCAAAAGTGGCCAAATCTCGATGAAGTTAGATGCTTGTACGAGCAAATGAGGGCTGACCATGACCAAACGAGAAACATATAGACGAGCGAACGCGATCGATGTGATCGCCGCACTTAGTAAGCTCGCTCCTGCCCGGGAAATGAGGATGTAATTGAAGTTTTTGACCCAAATGCTATAATTAATAGCTTGAAACCTATTATTTACCGATAGGTCCGAAAAACGCGATTGATTTACGACTTTAGACATTGAAAGTGTGACTACAAATCTTATTTTTTTTAGAAAATCGTTACAAATTGCCGTTAGTTAGTAGAGAAATAGTAGCTTAAACAAAAAATTTCACAACCTAAAATCGTGATTTAATGCAGTAATTGAGTTTTAAAATACAGTACTAGATATAGAATAATATGTTACGATATTTGGGTCAAAAACTCGATGCAAGTGTACTTCAACAGGCCTTTGTTTTTTAAGCAAATTAGTACGGAGCAAAAGATAGGCTTTGTGCACCTTAACTGAGAAGATATAAAAAAATTCCACAAGTCAAAATCTGCCCACCTTATTTCTCAATCCTAACTCTGCCGATGTTTACGGCTCTTTGTTACTTCTTGCTTAAGCAAGCAAAACTTTCGGAGTACTAATTACATTTTACTTGAAAAGTTTATTTGTTTTGTTACGGTACCTTATTCTGCAATTGGGTTGTTTCCTTTTTTTCACCTTTACTCACACGTTGATACAGATTTTAAGAAAGATGGCACTCTTCACCACTGTGGCTTCTACTTGCAAAACATACAAGTGACAAGCAGGATCTTTCCAGTATGAGATTCATATCATTTGACACAATCTACCCAAAGAAAGAAATCCAAGTTAAAATCTAGTAAATCCCTTAACCAAGCAGGTACCAAACACTTTGGTAGCATAAGCCCCGGTGCAAATGAGAGATTCTAGAGACGTAATTCTTCAGCAGATGCTACCAACAGTGACAGGAAAGGTTCACGAGTAAAATGATTGTGTAATTGAGCAACAACCAGTCTAGATTCAACTTCAAACATGTCTATTTCATGACTAGAGGCTAGTATACGATCCGCGTATCAGACGGGAACTTCAAAAGAAATGGTTTAGCTCCCCAACAATGCCTTTCTTGGTGGATTATCACCGATCATCATCCTATGCATCAATTCCTAACTAAATTAATCACCATCTAAACCCCAATCGTACTACCATTACTTTGCGTAGCTTCTGTTCCATTTGCCATTTGGTTCAAGCCATCCCACATGGTAGAATTATTTACCACAGAAGCCACCTGCTCAACTCCCGGTATCTCGTTTACCTCCTTCACCAAGCCAGTAATATCACCTCCACAGATCATAGAAACGTCAAGACTTCCCAGGTCAGGTTGATGAAAACTCAGACCTGTGAAATGCCCATCTTGCAAATCTCCATTCCCAAAGGGAGCGGAAGCATCATTTAGTGCTGAGAGCCTGTTCTTCTTTCCAGTGAACTCTGTTCTTTCATCTCGAGACCAATTCAGAGTTCCTTCCATGGGTTGAAGTCCTGAATTAGCTACTTGAAAGCCAGAGGCATCACTTTGATTCACTGCTCCATTACCAAAGGGAGTCGAAGCATCATTTACAGCTGATAGTCCTTCCTTATTTCTATTGAACTCTGATTTTCCATCTTGAGACCAATTCGGAGTTCCTTCCATGGGCAGAAGTCCTGAATTAGTTACCTGAAAGCCAGAGGCAGCATTCTGATCCAACGCTCCATCACCAAATGGAGTCAAAGCATCATTTACAGCTGATATGGGCAGAAATCCTAAGTTAGTTACTCGAAAGCCAGAGGCATCGCTTTGATTTAACGCTTCATTAGCAAAGGGAGCCGAAGTATCATTTGCAGCTGACAGTCCTTCCTTATTTCCATTGAACTCTGATCTTTCATCTCGAGTCCAATTTGGAGTTCCTTCCATGAGCGGAACTCCTGAATTAGTAACTTGAACACCAGAGGCATCGATTTGATTCAACTCTAATCCTGCCCGGCCATCCATATCAACCCCCAAATTACCCATGTTTTCATCATGAACTCTGTTACCCCCATTACGAGCACGTCTATTCTTCCATGGTTTCTTTTTAAGATTTTTACCTTTCTTTGGTTTGAGCATTGCTGGAGTCTCCAGAGGATCTCTCACCTTTTTAGATGGAATAACTGTGTACATAGAGTGGTCATTGGGTTGTTCACTAGACCAAGATTCTGTAGACTGGATAGCCAATAGAGCAACTCTGGCAGCTTTAATCTCGGCTTCTTTCTTGGTTTTTGCAGAAGCACCGATATACTTGATTCCGCCGATGTCAACATGACACGAAAAGAGGGCCCTGCCCGGTTGCTCAACTTTGTGGCACTCGTACAATGGAATTGCATAGTTCATCTTCTGTGCATATTCCTGCAGTAGATTTTTGCACAATCCCGTTTCGTGCTAAAATCACAGCAGAAATACAAGGTCAAACTAAAGACAACAAATAACTAGTAACTATTAGTCAAGAAAACTGAAAGAAATTAATGAGAAAACGAGTAAAGTGCAAGATAAGGTCTTTTACGCTGAAAGCATAGTTGTTCAATCAAAACTTAATCCGGAATAGGACTCCCAAGTTTTGCAAATAAGAACCAAACTGAATTATTGTAAGGTTTGTTATCCCAAAAAAAAAAAAAATAAACACTAAGGTCGCATATTAATTTAAGCGATACAACGACACTAAAATTAAAGCATATATGCAACAATACAACAAACAATGCAAGTTTAGCCAATGAGAACGGAACTGAATTGAAGAATGTAAGATTTGATGGCACATAGTATGACCTAAATATGTGAAGAACGCATATACCGCAAAAATAAAACATATAACCAACCATATGACTAATATGAGGAAAACACTTGTCTATGTTTCAAAAACTGCATCTTTGGATCCCTCACTGATGCTTCATGCTAACTATGTATATCTGTTTTATGTTGTTTAACACAAGTTTACCCCTCAAAACTATAATTCCATATACAACACGCAGACAGCAACAAATAAAGACTTGCATGTAAGATTTCAATCTTTAAGCAGAGAGATATATTTTGTCACTTCTAGAAGAAGTGAAACTTAAGCAAAAAAATACCAAGAAGTCTTTAAAATAATACAGCCACACAAGAAAACACTCTTCCCAATGCAACAGTAATAAACGAAGGTAATCGAATAAGCTGAGTAAAAAAAATAAATAGCAATTACTTGGCAAAAAACATGTAGCACCACAATAGACACAAAGTCTTCTAAATTTATGTCATGAATATAAATGTAGTGCTGAGAAATAACAAACTAAGTAAAGCATTAAGGACAAGCTAACTAGCAATACGAGAAAAAAAAACAAATAATTGTATAATAACTAAACGACAGACGATCTGTGCAGTAAACTAATACCGAAGTGCGAAGGCACTTCCCTTTTTACTTTTAAAATAACTAAATAATCGCGAGGACCTTTTGTAGAGGTCAGTTACTCTAATTCTCCATAATAGTAGGCGAAAGAGGAGAAAAGCGATTTAGCAGATTGTCACCCGATGATTTACCAATTGACTCCTCGATTGGTGACCATCTTTGAGTGGGCAATAGAATCGAAAAAGTGCAATACAATTTCAGAACTATGGCTGGAAGCATAAGCTATTTGGCGGCCTGTTCAAAATTTGGCAAGCAGCCTCTCCGAGAATCAACTGGTGAGGCTGCCCACCTGGACCTATGCACGGTAAGTCGATAAACTTGTGAATTCGACCAACCATTTCTAGTGTCAAGAGTTAGGAACTCCAATCACAACCACCATAAGGAGAACACCATAAGTGACGGATATGAAAGCTCTACATCATCGTGGCAAAAGATCCCACAGTGATAAACACATGTACACAAGAAATTCGAGTGGAACAGATACACCAACCTAAGAAAGAAGTGCATAAACTGCTCCTCCTACATCCCACTCTTTGTCTAGTTCATTTTTGTTGGGAGGAGGACTCTGCCAATTCCAGTGATGCCTACTTTGCTTTATCAGACTGTCTTTCTTGTGCTACCCTGCTACAATAAATCTCTTAAACTCAGGTACCCTCCATGAAAGACGACCATGATGCTTCCTTTGTCCACGACAAACATCCCCCCCCCCCCCCCACCCCTTCCTTCTCTCTCTTCCAAAGAAGAGTTTTAGTGAAGATTAATTACGAGGTGTCTATAACTCTTAGTAATTAGGATTACTTCATGGCAAACTGTTCATATATATTCTGCTAACATGGACAGAAGCTGTAAAAGCCAGAACTGTGTGTTTTGTTAAGTAATTCTTTTGAAATGGGTGAAATGTATAAATTCAATAATCAAGTAGACAAGTGATAACCACATAAAATGAAGATCAATATTTACCACTGGCTGAGAAATGGATTCATTCATGACACCAGACTTTTCAAGTTCCACAAGAGCAACTTCAGCAGCTGACTGCTCGGCTGACTTGCGACTAGAAAATCCAGGCAGTGAATCATACCTAACCTCATTCACAACCACTGTTGACCTGAATGAAGGCTCATGGGAAGGGCCTTCCTTAATAGTCTCATAAACAGGTGTCGAAAGTAGTGCTTTCTGAGCATACTCTTGTAATCGACTTTTGAAAACGTAACAATTCGACATGCCTGCAGAAGCCAGTAGATATGTGGTTATGAATTATTATAAAGGGATCCATCTTAAGCACATGTGAGGACGTGCTACCTTAACAAACAGAATCACCAAAGAAAAAACCAGCCATCTATTTGTAAATATCTCCTTTTCTAGACCTTAAACCAAAAACAACAAAGCAGTATAGTATTGAGGCTGGCGGAAGCCTTGCTGAGCTGAGTTAATCCCTACGCCTGTAAACACACACGCGGATGTATCTTTCTACCCCACTCCCTTCCCCTGCCCGAGGAATACTTGGTACACAGATGAGTATCTATCCAACGAAGATGAACACTTTGATGTCTCTCGCTTCCCCCATATTTAGCAACAAAGTATCCATCATCCCACAACATGTCCGGCCAATCCTCTATGACAACTTTCACTCTAACCTTCGAGCATCCAACAGAAAGAGTTGTCTGCTGAAACATGGTACATACTACATATAAACTAATGTAGGTACAACCACTGGGAACCATTATCTTAACCAACTCACAAACAAGATTGAAACCAAACTCGACCAAAGTACCCGTTGAAACAGTAATTCATCCTTTATAATTATCTATACAATTATGCTGGTCGTCTTGATTCAAATCATTAGAATCTCAATTAGTTTAGGAATAGACATGCGTTGACACCAAAATCTTCTCTTTGCCCTTAAAAGACATACTTTTATAACAAGATTTAGATGCAGTATCATATAAAAACCCATGTCCCCAATTAGCTTGACAAAGGCCTAGCTGAGCACTAGGTAGCACAGACACAGACACCGACACCGACTGGGACACCGGACACCGCAATTTCCAAAAAACCAAATTTTGGACATCGTAGGATACCGCTGAATTTTTTTTATATATTTTTATTATGTATATATATAGTCATTAAATATCAAATACATTCTACATCTAAAATAGTAAACAATAATCAATAACCACAAAACAAGCAACTTAAATAAAAGTCATACTTAAAAAAATTTAAATGCAATATAGTACCAAAAAAAAAAAAAAACATGGTACATAACATAACAAAGTACTTCACTACTCAACTCTTACTAAGACATGCAAACAGATAACAGAAACAGGGAAAACGCCCTTTTCTTCACCGCCCAAACAGAAACAGGGAACTCTTGCAAAGTCATAAGAAATTACTTAACTCTTACAAAGTCACACATCTATTATCTCTTTCCTTCGACCAAGGACTCAATCTACATTAATAGTGTCATCTTCGAATGTAGCGAAACGAGAGAGATGAGAGAGAAAGAAGGAGACATCGGTAAAGAAGGAAAAAAGAAATAGATGAGAGAGAAAGACGAAGGTACCTGTTGCTGGAATCCGGCGACGGCGGCGAGATACGAAGGCGAGATCCTCCGGCGACCAGTTTGGGTGGGTCGTCTGCTTCGTTCTCTTCCCTTGACGCCGTAAGAAGAAGACTCAGAAGACACCGGAAATGGCCTAAGGGGTCGATCGAGTTAGGGCTTTCTTAAATTATCAATTATTACACACAAACCCCCAAAATAAGTTTGAAAATTTGTACTTTGGCCACATATGTTTCTACATTTCTTCATGAGGTGTCAAAGACGATCACTTACGAGGTAATAAATGTGTGATCATATCTCAGGTGTGAATCTACTAGTCGATCTATCTATCCAACGGTGCCGAGTGGAAGGGTCGTCGCTTAACGGATAACCATTTCATTTTATCAAGTTCAATGTTAGTCAACATTTATCAGTGTTCTTCCCAATTACTTAGAAAATGTGAGCCACTAGTTCAGGTTATTATATAACTTTAATTTTCGTGCTCATCTTAATTGTTGGTTTAGTTTATGCATGGCAAAAATGCGCAAGTTTCTTATGCCTTAATTCAGAATGAAATAGTCAAGGTTTTTGAAAATGTTTACGAACTCTCTACACGTGCATCTGATACATAAGAGATACTTTTAGAAGCTTAGAAGATAACTCTAGAAAGGTAAGGAGACTTGTAAATATCTAGATAATATTGTATTTGGTTCCAGAGACGGAATGTAGACCGTAGATCAAATGTATATCCATCGTCCGTTGAGGAGGTGGAGTAGTATAAATAGCTAAGGCCTCACTAAACCAGGGCATAGAGTGATCCAGGCATTGTAGAGGGCATAGAGTGATCCATGCATTGTAGAGGGCATAGACGATGGTTGCCGAGTGGAGGTGGACGCAAACCGTGCGGGGAGAGGGAGAAAAGAAAGAGCCAAGGAGGCGACGACAGTAGGTCAGCAAGGATTGAGAGAAGAGAAGATTAGAAAAATTTAGGGCTTGAGATTATATATATTTATGGATGAACGACTGAGATTGGCTAGTGCATAGGGTAAGTATAACGGGGCGGATACGAGTCGCGGGGCGGGGCAGATACCGGGGCAGGCTGGACACAATACCATACCCGATCATAACCCGCTACGAATTTGAATAAAATTTACTATACCCGCCCCATAACCCGGTCAAAGTCAAACTAACCCGCTCCTAACGGGGTAGGGCGAGAGATCTGTTGTCTACGAATCTAATTGCCATCCCTATTTGGGAGCTTGTTTGAAATTAGATTTTCCAGAGTTCACCACTCTATCGCCTAGCTCACCTGCCATTGGTGCGTATGGGTTAGTTCTGTAGTGTGGTCACAGCGGAGCAACTTTCCCGTTCCACCAAAGGCTTCCACCATCTCAAAATTTAACCTTTTTGAAAGGGTATGCGTTTATCGATCACTAGCCACGTTAAACTCCATTTCTTAAACCCTAAAAAGTAGCAGCACTTAACTTGTCGATTTGTTGTACACAAAATGCACGAACTACTAGAAGCGAACACAAATTGAGATGAAAAAATCTTAAGAAACCCCAGTTGGTACTATAGGGTTTATTTAGAATACATGGGTACACATTTAGAGAGAGAGAAAGAGAAGAGAGGTACCATCGTTGGTCAACATATCCTCAGTGATTCCTGGGGGTGTGCATAGGGAGAGAAATTTTAGCAACTCTTTTCTATGAGGAGGGAATTCTGTAAATTTTTTGTCCAAATGCATGGAAATCCTCACTGGGATGCTAGTAGCTTCACAACCTCCTCATGAGCTGTTGACCAACATGAAGCCCAATGGAGGTTATGGTCCTGGAGCCGCACAATTTCATCATGATTCGCGGACCAAAAGAAATCGAAAGAAATGGGTAATAAATTATTTACCCTTTTCTTTTTAACGCCTGTCTAGTTTTGTTTTTTTATTTTTGGTAAACGAATGAATAACATGAATGAAGTAAATTTACATGAGGTAAGATACTTTGTCCGATGGCTTTGCCTGTTTAAAACAATTATTATACCATCATGACAACTTATGACCGTTTAAATTGTGCAGAATATCCATCGAGTACAGGCTTATCTTAGAGAACATTCATAATACACAAAAGAAAGAGGGGGTGGGAGAACGTATAATAACAGCAACATATCATGGAGTCGGTCTTTGTAAACTTCAATACGTGCGTGACAAGCAAAAGCTGCAAAGAATGAGATGCACCTACCCTATTATACATATGGAGATATGAAAGTACGTAACATAAATCATACATGATAAATGTCATGGTATCTACGATATCCTCAGTATCAAGGACAATACATTGGTCCAATTAAGGAAGTGGACTTTATTAACACATTGAGGTGTAATAACTTTGTATACAGGCCTAAGTTGTTGCTTTAAGTAGTCTTTTTGAGTATGCAGTAATACTATCTGATGCCATAAAAGATATGACTGCAGATCCACAACGAAGATCTATTCCAACGAAGTATGAAATCTCAATGCCAGCTTTAATTTTGGGTCAAATACACGTAGGTACCCTGGAATTACCACAAAGTCTCAATTAAGGATCCCAAAGTTTAATTTTTACACATAAGGGCCTGTAACTCCAAATTTGCAACAAGTAAGTACATCCGTCCAAATTCCTAACGGTCCAGCCTTTTCCGTCAGGGGCAATTTTGGGTTTCCATATTTTGGGTTTCATTTTGGGCTTCCGTCAAGGGCACTTTTCGTAAGTTGGCATCTCAAGAAGCATCACGAAGCAGAACTTCTTTGTTCGTTTTCAAATAGCATTTCGGTTCATTCAATTTCACTAGAAACTCAAGATGATGAGAGTGAGAGGCGCAGCGGCATCTCATGGGTGACTGATTAATGGCCGTTGGTGGCCCTCGGTCTCTGACAGTGGTGGTTGTGCTGGGAATTACTACGGCAACATGGATGGAGCCCTGATGGTAGGACTTATCCAACAGCGGCCGTGGGTGGGCTGATTAATGGAGGTCGTCTCATGGGTGGTCCATTGGTGGCCGTTGGTAGCATTTGGCGTGCGATTTGCAGTGGTGATTGTGCTGATGTATGTGTGTGTGTGTGTTTGTTGGTGGCGGTAAGTCATCTGCTCTTGCACACCACTGTTGATGTGTGAGTTGTTGGTTGAACAAGGATTTAAGGTGGATCAGGAGGGGTCGAAGAGAGATCGTGGTGATGGGGGAGCGGTGTTGGTCGGTAGTGGATCGTGGTAATGGGGGAGCGGTGTTGGTCGTTGGACGGTATTGGTCAGCGGTGGATCTGAGGTAATTAAATGGTTTTGCGATCGATTGGGCCACCAACGATACTGATCTGGGTGTCGATGGCGCTGCTATGATGGCTCAGTGATGCCGGCGGGCTGTGCTGATTTGGTAGTGTGGTGGTGAGGCCGATCTCATGGTGGTTTTAGGTGGACGATCTGGCCAGCGGTGATACTGCGCGCGATGAGGCCGACGGTGCTAGGTGATTTGGTGGTTTGCCGGTGTTACGGTGGCTGTGTAGTGCCCGTGAGTGTAGAGATGGTGCGACGGTGATGGTTTGTGAGCGGCGATGGTTGTGCACTCAGTGGTTGTAGTCTTCGCCGGTGGTGCTGTGATAAGACGGCACCGGCGGTGATTGTCAGTTGACGGCAGTGGGGTAGTTGAAAGGTTTGGGAATGTTTTCAAACTAGGGTTTTAAGAAAACAAATTTGACTTGACGAAATTGCCCCTGACAGTTTATCTAGATTGTTAAAAATTTTGGACGGATGTACTTACTTGTTGCAAATTTGGAGTTATAGGCCCTTATGTGTAAAAATTAAACTTTAGGACTCTTAATTGAGACTTTGTGGTAGTTCCAGGGTACCTACGTGTATTTGACCTTTAATTTTTCTTTATTGTAGCAGACATCCAAGATCAGTCGGATGGGTTGTGAATTTGTACAGGTGCACTCTTGTAAGCTGGAATGTCCTTACCTTTTTTTGTTGGTGGAAATTTTTGGTTTTACTGTTTTAGGTATCAGAGACCGCAAAAGGTGGTTAGAGGCTGTTATCCCAATAGTTGTATTCTTTATGTCCCGTAGAATTATTAGATTCTCATATTTGCATCTGTCACTGCTACAACCTATGTTACATGGACTCGGTACGAGTGTCCAAATCGGATACGTGTCCAAGTGTCGAACTAGTCTAATTTGAAAATGCAAGACACGGGGACACGGCAAAATGTTCATATTTGTTATTGCTTTTTAGTTATTTCGAAGGTAAAAAGGTGTTTTGTGTTCAAACTCAGGAGTTGCGAATTTTACTCCATTGGAGCCATCAATCTTGCCTCTATGCTAAGTGGTATATTATTTAGTAAAAACAGATATATTCTGCCTCCTAATCACCCCTCTTATCTTATTCTCCCTCTTCATATTGTGATGAAAATGGAAATACCCGAGGACTTGAAAACCTACTCTCTTCTCTTTTTTTCCTCTCCTCTTCATCCTAACTCAATGATGAGCAAGTAACTTTGGATCAGTGGAGTATGATTCAGTTCCTGCTTATTTCAAATATTTGTCGTAACTCCCAACCTAGCTGAGACTAATTCATGTCCCGTACTTGGTTCACAACCTAATTGTATCTTAGTTCTTCCTATTTGGGCCTGTAAAATCATTACCAAGATGGCCTTTTGCACCCGCCGTACAGTTAGCCAAAGCTTTTATTCATGCTTTGCTTCCAAAAATTCTTGATCACCAAGCTCTTCTTGGCCTTCACTCGTCTTACAATCCACTTTGCACTTCAATGCTGTCATAGAATAGCCATTGTAAAGTCACAACAGGACCAACAAGCAGAATCCTAATTAATCGCTGCCAGTGTTATTATAACCAAAGCGCTTGGAGCATAACCACTTAAACTTGTGTGAGTAAAGTTTTCTCCAAAAGTTCAATCGAGTTTGTAATTGACAAACTTTACCAGCAACGTTATCCGATCCAAACATTAAGAACACAGGAACCTCTTAAGTTCGGAAATTAAAGAAGTAATTAAATAGTAGGTTACGGCCCCATAGTGAAATTAGGCTTCTTTAGAAGCGCGCTGCAGTCAGAAAGTAAATGAGGCGGTGTACCTAAAACATTTCAAAACCTTCTCTTGAAGTTAATTGCATACTACTTAGCAAAAAAAGTCTCCAAAACTAACAAAATCATCGCTATGAAAATTTGAAAATCTGATAGAAACCCAGTTTATGGATCAAAGCAAAGCAACTATATAGAGACCTGCATGTTGATATTGTTCATCACTTGTGAGAAAAGTACCATTTAACACACAAAAAAGAATTCACCCGTTTGCCTTTGATATTGTTCTTCTTCAACCCATCCGCAGGAACTAATGAATATATAGCCTTTCTATTTTCAGGGAAGAATCAGTGCTCTCTCTCTCTCTCTCTCGCACTCTGTAGAATTTGGATCTGTCAGCCACTTAATTGGCTCTCTTTTTGTCACTTTGGTTTTTCAAATCGCGGCCAGTGTTATTATAACGGCTAGTTTATTCCCGCGTGTCCAGAAAATCGGCGGCAAAGAGTCGCGACTCTCTGTGTTCACCCATTCACCACCCGTCACCGATCATCCCATCCAGACCGTCACTGCATTCCGATCATCCACGTGGACAGCCCCAAAGAGAAGGACGCAACCTTTCGCATATTACCAAATACGTTTACAGCGGCAAACATTAACGGTAGATAACTGCAATTTTCAAAAGTTCCCTCCACTATATATATAAACCTCCCTTACCCCCCAAAATGCACCACCACCGGCCTTCAGAAAATCCCCGTTCCAGTTTCGCGTTCTCCCTGAAATCCTCTGAGCCATGGCCAGTCCTAATAATGAGAATTCCGGCGATAGCAGCAATGCCGGTGGTAACCAGTCAACGCCGCCACCTGCCAGTGGCGCAACCGCACCAACAACAACGCCCGAGCGGACCCCGTCGCGGACCATTCCCAGCGGTAGCCCCCTGCGTACAGTTGGCCGTGGTGGCGGTGGGCCGCCCACTACCCCGAACCGGTCACCCAGGACGCCTTCGTGGCGGCCTTCTCAAGTCAGGCCTTGGCCCACTAGTGCTTCCCATGTGGGCGGTGCAGCGGGGGGCTCTTCTTCTTCACCGTCGGCCGGCGGAGGAGGAGGCGGTGGCAGAGATGCTGTGGCGCCAGTGGTGGCCGTGGGAGGAAGTTCTGGGGGTGGTGGAGGGATTGTGATCTCAGGCGGCAGTCCTAGTCAGAGCAGGAAGAGAGGCCGAGATGGTGTGATATTCGGAGGAGGACGAGGAGGGGGAGGGGGAGCGGGGGGCGCTTCTTCGTCGTCCAACGTTCCGCGGCCGGAGCCTCGGCACCACTGTCACATGTGTGATCGCTCCTTCTACACTGAAAAGGGGTTGTTTGGCCACATGAGGTCCCATCCAGAGAGGCAGTACAGGGGGATGAACCCTCCACCAGCGTTCGACGCGCAGAGGGAAATGGCGGAACTGATAGCAGGGTTAGCCAAAAATGCCAACAATAACAACAACAATCAGGAGGCAGTAGAGGAGGAGAAGAACGATGAAGCAGCGGCAATGGAGGAGGACGACAAGCAGGAGGAGGACGAGGAAGAGAAGGAAGAAGGAGAGTCTTCAGCAGCGGCCAGTGCGAGGAGGAATATTCCGGACCTGAACCAGCCTCCTCCAGCAGAATGGGAGGAGTAAAAATGAAGCCGAATTTTGAAGAACACCTATTTACTACTATTAATTAATTATTTTTGCAGTTTGTTTTCATTTTTGTTATTGTAATAAAGATGATATATTACTTGATTATGAGCTGTTGGTCTTGTTTTGTTTGTCGTAATTTGTGTGTTATGTTGGCGTTGTTCTCTCTGTAACTTTGAAATATATACAGTATAAATGAATGAAATATTTCTATTTAAATTCATGAGTTTCATGTTTGAGTTTAGTTGATGGTTTCGTTATTTGCCGCCATCTGCATGCTCAGTATTTTGATCTTGTGAGCAGAAATATTCACCGAGATGTCTCGGAGTCTATTGTGTTATGAACTGTATCATGCACTATAACAAAACATCTCTTTATCGACAAAAGTCTTGTAACGGAAAAAAAATCTATCGGTAAAAATGTATTTTAATGATGAACTAGCGAATGGAGTACCATGTACATGCTAGTGGGCTCTGTTATCAGTGAGTGGCAAGAAGGAAAAACCCTGTTAAAATGTGGGGAACAAATGAAGGAAAGATGTTAGATTTTGAACCTCGATTTTTCTAAAATCTAATGTCAAGTTTCTCACAGATTTGCCGGTACTACAGCGGATGATTCTAGATAATGACTTGCAAACTATTTAAAAAACTTAACAATCTGAAGTAATATTTGGAAGCCATTATTATCATCCACTGCATAATCAATCTTTCATCATCAATTATTAGAACAATTCGTTTTGTCTATGGAGCATGGAAGTTGGTCTGGGTGCGAAGTTGACGCAGCGGCAAATACCTTTGTCACATCATGTTTAAACGAAGGCGATACATCACATAAATGAGGTACGTTATCTGATACAGAGAAAGATCACTGCTCAATGTTATGATATCAAAACATGCGGTACAACCACCTTGAAGCCGTCATTATTTTGACAAGTCGATCAGGTTTACTTTAGCAACAGAGCTAACCGAATTGAAGAAAATAAAGTCCTACCTTTGCACAATAAAAGATTATAAAAAAGTTTCAACCAAGTTAGAGAGAGTTTGACAAGTTCATCTTGATACCACTGCAAGCAGTATGGAGGATAATCTGCAATACTACAGACATTAATGTAATCTTATCACGACGTCTTATATAATTTTCTATATAATGGTAACACTTGAAAGTGAGTAACGTGAATAAACACACCCTTTTTTCACTAAAAAATTTCGTGTAAATTTGTAAATATCTAAGATGGATTTAGCACTATGTGAACATTAGGTTAAATTTAAATTGATATCATATGTTAAATAAATCTCTTTTGGCACATTAAGCTCGGGTAAAAACGATGAACAAAGTAAAAGATCTTCTTCCACTAGACTCACTTCCATGAGATTACAAAAGAAGTTAGCAAACCTTTATTCTTACAGAAAATTTATCATTAGAATTCACCGACGGAGAAAGTATAATGAAATGAAGAGATCGAGAGTATTAGTTTCAAATAATTCAACGGCGCTTCAGATTCCTCGGAACTTCAATTTTTTTTTTAAAAAAAATTTAAAAATTATTGTAAGTGTGAGAAGTCTCTTTGATTTCAACTCCTTAAACAATATCATTCAAAATCTAGATTAAATAGCATTCATGTTCACTATGAGAATATCTCTCTATTTATTCAAAGTGAATGACACCCGTCCAAATTGACATAGATCTCCAAAACGCAGAACTAGTAGCAAAAGCGAAAAATGCTGCAAATGAACTAGCAAAACTTGAACAGGTATCCCGAGACTTGTGCAACTGGCAACTCCTCCAGAATTATTTGGATGTCATTCGACCCGAATTGATAAAAATATAATTTTGCTTACCAACAATAGAGTCACTTAGCAAGACTACCCCTCAGCGTAAAATCTCAAGGGTACACTGTGAGGTAGACCCGTCAAATTACTTATTTGTCTTCAGAAAATAAAGAAAGATTGGACAAAATGATATACAACTCGATTACCTGCAGGCAACCCCCGTGACATGCTATGTTATCAATGCTATTCTCATGCTCGTCAAAAAAAAAAAAAAAGATATGGAACTCATGTTCTTGGAAAGTCAAACGAGATTAAAGGGTTGAGTTTTTCTTGTTAAGTTATAATTTTAAAAATTTTGTTTCAAGAACACCAAATTCAATATAATACGAAGTATTTACTTAACAGTCTCACTCTGATGATTTTGACTTATAATTGTATGAGATTGGTATTAAAGCAAAATAAATGAGTTGTTTTAATTTTTATGAATGTTTAATTAATTTTTATAATTTGGTAACCAAATAAGTCAATACATGTTTTTATATTTTCAAAAATAGAATGAAGACATGCAACTCGTGTTCTTGGAAAGTCAAACGAAATTAACGGGTTGATTTTTTCTTGTTCAGTTATAATTTTTTAAAATTTTGTTTCAAGAACACCAAATTCAAAATACTATTTAATTAGTCAATTTTGTCTAAGTATAACTAAAATTCGCTCCACTAATTTTGACTTATAAATGTGTGAAATTGGTAATAAACAAGTAAATGAGTTTTTATAAATTTTATGGGGTATATAATTAACTTTTATAATTTTGTAACCAAACAAGTAAATACATGTTTTTTTTTAAAAAAACACATTTTTTATACTACTGCATTATTAAATAGTAAAATCATTCCACTACAGATTTTGACTTTTTAGTAACAATTAAAATTCGAAAGGATAGAGAGAAAATGGTTGCATTAAAGCAAAGAAACCCTAAGAGATCAAGTGAGGGACCCTAAAACCTAGAGTAGCTTCAACGGGGTTTTTTTAGGTGGGGCGAGTTTTAGCGCCATGCCTGCTCCATACAAGTGTTTGTGGATTTTGGTTTTCGTTCTACAGTTTGTATCACTACAAGAAAACAATGATTTTGCGACGGACTTTTAGCGACGGAATGAATTTCATCGCTAAAACGTCTTTCAGAGACGGATAAACCCATTGATAAATTTCCGTCGTTAAAAACATTATAAGCGACGGAATGCTATCGTCGCTTAAAATTCCGTCGTTAATGATAACTGTTTCCGACGGGCTTTTAGCGACTGTGTAATTCTGTTGCTAAAACTCGTCTTTAAAACAAATCATAATGTCTTCTTTCTCCCGTTTCTCTCTCTGTCTCGAATATCGCACCCACCGGCAACCCCCTCTACGGTGACTCACATCTCCGGCGACACCACCGTCCTCCCCCCAACACCGCGCCACCTCTGGCGATCTTCACGGTATTGCCCACTGCTCAACATTTTCTTTCATCAGTGTCCTTAACAGTTTTCTCTTAATTGTCAGTAGAAAAATCACAATTTATACAAATGCATGCCCATTTTGTTTAGTTAGTTTAATTGTTTGCTTCATAGAGTTTCTTAAAATTTTAGCAGTTACAATGCCGTTGTTACATAAACTTGCTCCACCATGCTGTTATATATAATTATAAGATCCCTTTCATGATTTCTTTGAAGCTAGACTTCAATTGAAAATCCAGTGTAACGGTCTAGGTCGACGTGAAATTAACACAATAATAATAATCTGCAGAATAATAAATAGAATAAAAATGGTCAGAACCAGGTGGAATCGACTGCTAGCACTAGGCCTAGAGAAGATTGAAATTGGTTATGGAGATATATCTTAGCAAGATGGTGACAAACTGGCATTTCAATGGTAACCCCAAGGAATGTACGAAGAGTCCATATCAAAAAGTAATGTAGGATATGTGGTACTGGATTTTTTTGGATCGTCGGGTTAATTTGATTAAACCCAGCCTAGGGTGGTACCTGTGCAAGCGCGGGTGTATTTCGGATTAGCGTTAGACGCGATGCGAGCATTGAATACTATACGGTAACCCCGCCTAGGGTGGTACCTGTGCAAGCGCGGCGTTTGTTTTATGTGTTGTTGCTGAGGTTTATCTGTCCTATCATTTTAGCTACAACTCACTGTGGATTGCACTTTTAGCATCACTTTAACATAATTTTCTACCCAATTGGATTGAGTCCGATCGATACCGACACCGAATTGAAATGTCACATTTGGGCCCGTGGTATTGATTTAGTTACTAAAAGCTTAAAGGTCTTATACAGTGTGACATTTAATAGATTTAATTAAGCTATGAAATTTATGTTCATCAATTGAATAATGCTCGATTGGTTTTTCATGTTAAAGTAGGTTAAATGGCTTTTGCTTCGGTGAACAATGACGTTTTAGTCGGCAGGCACTTCTTCAAGGTCATGATGCCTGGTTTTCATACAGAACTCGTATGCCATCCCTCTATCTTTCTGTTTACGTGTGTGTACGCACTATTATCTTTGGTCAAAAGCTTACATGTCTTACTGTATTATGAATATGTTAGGCCATACCGGTAGTCTTTTGTAGTCAGCTTACCACAGTGAGATCAAAGGAAGCAACTTTAACCAGCCGCAAGGGATCATGGCTTGTTAAAATCAAGAAGAAGTGCGGCCAAGAGGAAATTTGTTTCGAAGAGGGTTGGAACAAATTCGTGCAGCAGCATGACCTTAATATTGGGGACTTTGTTGTCTTTGAACACATGGGGCATATGCGTTTTCAAGTGTTGATGTTTAATCAAAGCACTTGTGAAAAAGCTTTCCCCCAATGTTGAACTCTGAGCCCTAATTAAACCATAAATTAAATTAATCGCATCGGATGTGTGCATTTTGAACAATTTTTTTTCGTTTGAACATTGATTATTTGTTTGATAAATTTAGGTTGTTAATTGTGCATTTGAGAATTGTGATTATTGATTGATAATTTTAGATTGTTAATCGTGCATTTGAGCATTTGAGATATTGAGATTGTTGACGGAGGATGGGACCCAGTTAGATTGAATGTGTGATTTTTATTAATTTTTATTACATTGAGCATTTGAGAATTGAGATTGTTAACGAAGGTGTCGGACACGTGTCGTAGGTGTCAGACACGTGACACGTGTCCAGAGGTGTCGGACACGTATTGGACACCATATCGACACCCTATATGAGGTGTCGGAATTGAGATTGTTGACTGTGCATTGAATTTAGGTTAATTAGGTTAACGCGACATTCTTAGCACCCCCTGGAATCTCATCGTGATTCCAGCACTGTCTATAATTAGTCCTGATTAACCATATTTTAATTAGGTTGAGGATTGAATTTTTTATAATAGGTTTGGGCATTAAAAAATTTAAAAAATGACTTTTAGCGACGGATTAATTTCGTCGCTAAAAGCGTACTTAATTATAAGCTTTTTATGTCGTTACAAATCTTATTTAGCGACGGAATATTTCGCCGCTAAAAATTTTATCCGTCGCTAATTTCACAAAAAAAGAAAATAAACTAAAACATGTAAAACAGAATTAGCGACGGAATTTTCGTCGTTAATTTATAAATAAATCCGTCGCAAAAAGTTCAATATTAGACGACGAATTTTAAAATTCGGTCGCAAAACTTTTAGTAACGGGGTTTTATACGACGGACTTTTAGCGACGGACTTTTAGCGACGGATTTCCCGTCGCTAAAAGATTTATTTCTTGTAGTGTATTTGAATGCCTCTAGTTTGCAATTTTAGGGTTTAAATTGGGGTGAAAAGGTTTTCTCTTCTTTACTCTACAGTTATCTATGTTAGTGGTAACGTTTGCAGAAAATTGTATGAACATGCCCACTTGAGAGAGCGCCCAGAACAGAGACCACCTTCAAGAACTGCATATCTTTGCTATGTTCTTGTTATTTTGGAAATGTTTTACTATTCTTAATTTTGAGTTGAAAATATCCCCTACCCTCTAATCATAATCCATTAATTTGTTTTATATTATATAACATCTGTATAAGACTTTCTTTTTACGTTGGTTAATACGAGGTGGACAACTATGCTGACATGTTCTTGAAGTGCCCTTGATTAAAACAACTTTGAGAAACTTAAAAAAGGAATCATCAATCATTTCCCACTAGGATGATCTTAAGTTCGAAGGAATGATTAGACTTTTTGGGATAAAGAAAGAATTAGGTTGTTACTGTTTTATATGGTGTTTGGGTGAAATTGTAAAATCTAGATTTTGGCGTTAATTTAAAGGCCCGACGGAAGAGAAGCATCAGAGTTGGTTTTGTTTTTAGGTATAATAACTTGGGTGATGAAGTTGGGGATCATCTGGGAATGATAATTCAAGTAAGATGAAAGAAGGAAAACAAAAGGAACAATCTTGGTATCATCTATGAAGCACCAACACCTTATATGGGCGATGTATGGTATCTGACACCTTATTTTCACTATACTGCTTAGAGAATGTTACAATGCTTGGATCACTCTATACCTTGGCCAACTCTATGCCTTGGCCAAGTGACGCATTAGCTATTTATAATACTCCACCTCCTTGATGGACGTTGGGAATACATTTGATCATTCGATGTACATTCATTCTCTAGAACTATATACAATATTATCTAAATATTTACAAGTCTTCTTACCTTTTTAGAGTTCTCCTCTAAGTCTCTAGAATTATCTCTTATATTCAAAAAACATATATAGAGAGTTAATGAACATTCTAGACTTTACCCTAGGGGTGGCAATTATGACCCAAACCCATTTATCCACCCAAATTCGCCCACTTAAAATTCACCCAAACCCATCCATTTAATAATTGGGTCTTGAATTGGTTACTTATTTTAAACCCAATAACTCAGGAGTGTAAGTGGGTTCTAAATGGATGCCCAATTAACGATATAAATCTCTAATATATTAAACGAAGGTGTAATAACATCTATCTTCCTCCGCCGCTCCCCTCCCTCACTAAACTTAAGCTTTTAGAGTTCAGACGAACGATTAAATTCCATTCACCTACCATTCATAGAGGTTGATTCGTACACCATTAAACCATCCAAAGCTTAATTCTCCACCCATATCTCGCTTACTATGCTGAGATGACTCACAGATCTGGATAATCACTTTAGAATATATGCCAAAGAGCAATTGCATCATGGAACCAAAGAGTTTCAACCCAATTTGATTTATAGCTTGAACCGTTCTAGTAAGATGGGTCGAAGGGGTGCAAGACCATCTCGATGCGAGCGACGGATGGTCACCAACAATGTAGGTGGCAGTTCTTAATGGTTTGATGACGGTTGGTTAAGGTGCGGTGGTGGCTGTATCGACGAATATAATGCTAGTGGGTATTATGGAGGGCCAGTCAGCCGCCGTCACCATTGCTGGCGGTCATCGCCGTCAATGTTACTGCCGGTTCGTCACCTTCGCCGACCTTTACCGCCGTCGACGGTTGTGGCGACAGTTTGGTATGGTGAGATTGGTTGTGGGTGGGGCTAGAAGCGGTGGATGAAGATGAAGAGAAACATAAACATAGAAGTTGAAAGTTTGTACTTGGTGTTCTTCTGTAAAAAGAATTAATGGGTCACTATTGGATTAATGAGTGAAACTAACCCATTTAATAAGATGATTAAATTAACCCATTAATAAATGGGTCAATAACCCATATATACCCAACCCATTTAACTTATACTCAAACCCAACCCACCCACCCATCTTGTCACCTTTATTACTCATTCATTGCCTCGTAAGCATGCTCGTAAGAATCCGTCTCCGACACTTCATTACTCCTTACGAAGATGTGTCGAAACGTATAGGGACAAAATACAAAATTTCAAACTTATTCAAGGGGTTTGTGTGTAATAATTGGGGGAAAGTAGGGAATGACCCCCTCTACTTTACACGTTGTGTGTTTTGTCCCCCTCCACTTCAAACTTAAGCACTAAACTGCCCCACAGTTTAAGAAAATGGGCACGGTTGACGGATCTGTTATGAATAGCGTGAAATGATCAAAATACCCTAATTTCCTTACCCTATTTAATTTTAATACCATTCTTCTAACCTCAAATTAGTTTAAAAAATTAGGGTTTGTAACATTAGTCCTTCTCAAATTAGGGTTTAAAAATTTAAATTTCTCATTTCCAAATTTGGGCTTCCAAATTGGGGATTCTCTTCACCTTCCCCCTTACCAGTCACCGCCCTCACCCTCCCCCTTCCCCGTCACTGCACCCACCATCCCTTCACCTCACCGTCGCACCTACCATCCTCCTTCCCCGACTCTACAAACCCCACCCCATCGTTTGTTTATGGTGGTGGTTTGTATGGCTTGACCGGCCGTGGTGGTGCGGGTGGGTATATGTGGCTGTGGTTTTGGTGTTGGGTTAGATTTGACGCTAGTGGTGGGTTGCCCATGGTGTTAAGGTATGACGGTGGTGCGATTGAGGTCACGGCGGCGTGTCTCGGTGGCTTGTCGAGGCAGAGGCTAGTGGTGGGGCGTCGTGGCTGTGGCTCACGATGCGGGTGTTGAGGGAAGATTGGGGTCGCAACTAAGGAAGATGGATTTGAGGGAGGATTGAGTCGGGGCTGTTGCGGCGGCGCGGTAATCGGTGGTTGGAAATGGCTGATATGTTCACGCAGGTTTAAAAGGTTACTAAGAGCAAAGAGAAAGAGAAAGATGGGTTCTTCCCTTCTTCTACCTGTTCTTCACTCCTTTCCGCTTTCCATTCTCTGCATTTCCCCTTCCCTGTAGTTGTGGTTGTGATTGCGATTGGTGGCGGTTGGGTGTCTGGTGACGGGGCTTGGGAGTCATGGTCGCCGGCGATGGTGATTGGGAGTCGTGGGTGGCCGGTGTAGGTGATTGGGTTTGATGATCTATTGGGGTTTTGAAGATTGGGTTTGGTTGTGCGGCCACGCTGATGGAGTTAGAGGTAGAGCGGATGGCTCGGCGGTGCTGATTGATGTTGATGATCAATTGGGGTTTAGGATTCAATATGGTTTTGGATGGTGGCCCACGGTATGCGACATGAATGGTGGTTGTGCGGCGGCGTGTGTGGGTGCCTGGTGGAGGGACTGCTCCGACATTGGCCGTGGGTGGGCCAATCGATTGGTGGCCGCCAAATCCAGCTCGACCTTACTTTTTTTCAATATGCAAACACATATTAAGCACATTGAAAGTTTTGAAGGAAAAGAACCAACCAGTGCGTACAAAAGTGTCTTTAACTGAAGATATTGTTGTAGCATTGTGCCGGAATTTGGATTGGTTTGCCTGAACTGTAGTTGAAGGCTACTTTGACGCCGGCGCCGTTCCGGTGGTGCCGTGGTAAAAGCTGAAGAGGAAGAAATTGAAATTGAAGAGCTAGGAGAAGGGGCAAAATTGTCATTTAAAAAAAAAAATTAGTCAGCGCATGTGTTGACCACGCGCTGTTTAGTTTAACAGTTTTCGTCAACCCTTCTTAAACTGTGAGGCGGTTTAGTGCTTAAGTTTGAAGTAAATAGTGACAAAACGCACAACGTGTAAAGTAGAACGGTCATTCCCTACTTTTTCCTAATAATTGACAATTTTGGAGCTCTTTTATAAATAAACTTTAAGGAAGCCGTAATTAGAATGACCCATTACCGTTATCTTCTGAGTCCTCTTGCAGCGTCAAAAGAAGAGAACGAAGCAGACGACCCACCCAAACTGGTCGCCGGAGGATATCGCCTTTGTATCTCTCCGCCGTCGCCGGATTCCAGCACCAGGTACGTTCGTCTTCTTTCTCTATCCCTCGTTTCGGTACATTCGAAGATGACACTATTGATTTAGATTGAGCCCTTGGTCGAAGGAAAGATATAATAGTTGTGTGACTTTGTAAGAGTTAAGTAGTGAACTAATTTCTTATGACTTTGCAAGAGTTCCCTGTTTCTGTTTCCTGTTTCCGTTTCTGTTTGGGCGGTGAAGAAGAGGGTGCTTTCCCTGTTTCTGTTACCTGTTTGCATGACTTAGTAATAGTTGAGTAGTGAAGTACTTTGTTATGTTATGTACCATGTTTTTTTGTACTATGTTGCATTTAAATTTTAAGTATGACTTTTATTTGAGTTGCTTGTTTTAGATGTAGAATTTATTTGATATTTAATGAATATATGTATATAATAAAAATACATAAAAAAATTTCAGCAGTGTCCAAAATCTGATTTTTTGGAAATTGTGGTGTCGGGTGTCCCGGTCGATGTTGGACGCGGTGTCCATGTCCATTCTACTTAGGGTATCATTTAGGACCAATGTAAAGTTATTGCAAGCATCTTGGAATGTCGGAGCCGATTTTTTTATTCAAGTGCTAGTCTATCATGATGATACTATATGGGAGAGCTTTTGATAGCTGTCGTAAGGTTTTGTTCTTACTGTTTGCTGCTTATGGAGGTGGTGCAGATTTTGTGGCGTTCTGTTTGTTGCCCGAGTGGTGCCAAGGTGTGCGTCATTGCGATTGACCGGTGACAATTGACGAAAGCGTGGGAGGATTTATATTAACTGGTGCAACGTCTGCAATGGTGGTTAGGGCTTGGCCTTGGATCTCCTTTGTATCCGCTGGGTGATACATAAGTCAGTGCTAAATTTGTGAGCTGTTGATTCCTCTAAAAGATTTTGCATTTTTTTTTTTGGTGCATTTGGTTAGAGAACAATGGACGTGCTACTTAGGGTGAGGAACCGTTGGTGGAGAAGCTTAAGTTTTAATTTTTACTCTCTTTCTTTCCTTGGCTAAGGCGGTGACTCCACTGAAGCCTAAAAATCTGATATTCATTGAACAGCTTAAAATGATACTTATATAGTAAATACGTAATTGAGTTTTTGAGACGCATATGTTGTTACTAGGGTCACAGTGTTTCTTGAAATTTTGACATTTTTGCTGATTGTATAGTTTCTCGAGCTTGTACGCCTGATGTCCTTAGGCTGGAACCCTTTCTGGTGCTATGTTTACCTACCGACAAGAAAAAAGAAGTGCGCATATTAGCCGTTTCCTTAACTGAAACCAAAGTGTATACAACTTATATTACTAGGATCAAGATTCAAACATAGAGAAGAAACTGTTGACCAGTGAACTATGGGATTGAAACAGCACGTTGGATTCAAAGTCCACTGCCCTATGAACAAATGTCACAGAGAAGCTTCTTGTTGCAATGCCTTTGTTGTGACAAAGCTTCAACAAGTAGAAGCTTCCCGGTAAAGCTTTAAACACAAGGTCAGAACCGTTTAGAAGTTTTGAATACTACGATCATCTTAAACCGGACAAAATGGAATAAACTGACCATTGACTTATGTTACCCAAAAGAAGCTTTGGCCAGCCTATGTTTAACAAATCTTATGATGACCAAATTTACTGCTAGTTGCTAAGACATAGATGAAGCCATGTAGTAGCAAAATAGCCAAAGATAATGGGACAAACCAAAACAGAGCCCATGTGAAATTCTTAACTTGCATTATTTTTCTGCACTTGCTTTTCACTTGGTATTTTCACTTGGAAGCTTATCAAGTACAAGTATTACAGCATTTAAGATGTCTCTATGATTCTTAGAACGAGAAGACATGGAAACTTGCATGCTTCATTTTTACGTCCAAAACTGTAATATTCTATAGCAACATCTGGCCTTATGCAACTCAACAAACCGTAAGCTCCCAAGCAGTGGGAGGGGCCCAGCGCATTACATGATGCTAAATGATAAAGTCTTCTTGCAGATCGTTTTTTGTCTATAGATGGCCAGATGGGACGAAATTCTATCCCTTCCTGTTCAAAACCCTCCAACCCTGGAGATTTCTTCTGCTCATCTTGTGTGGTCTAAGGTCGAAGGTTGGGGTGACAACATAGATAGAGTTGCTCTGATTCCTTTTGCCAGAGTGGATGATTTTGTGAGGGGTGAATCCTCTAATAAAGACTGCCCATCAAGATTTCATGTTGAAGCAAGGAGAAGGCGGTCTCCAAAGATGACTTCCAAACCTAAAGTTGATGGAATTCTTGAGTACATCTTGTAAGTTTTCATAACTTTGTCCTTGTAGTGACTCCTAGAATGTACTCCTGTCTCTAAACCTGCATGATTTTTCTGTATCTGTAGGTATTGGTGCTCCTTTGGCCCAGATGACCATAGAAAGGGTGGCATTGTTCGACCTAGTAGGACTACCTATGTCCCCAAAAAGAAATCCGCTGGCAGGCCAAATACAAAGAGAGGGTGCACTTGTCACTTCATTGTGAAACGCTTAATTGCTGAGCCATCAGTAGCACTTCTTATATATAACCAGGACAAGCATGTCGATAAGAAAGGGTTGCCATGCCATGGCCCACTGGACAAGAAGGCTGCTGGAACACATGCTATGTATGCTCCATACATATCGGAAGATCTCCGTCTCCGTGTCTTGTCGCTACTATATGTTGGAGTTTCTGTGGAAACCATAATGCAGAGGCACAATGAGTCGGTGGAGAGACAGGGGGGTCCATGTAATCGAGATGACCTTTTAACCCACAGGTACGTTAGGAGACAAGAGAGGAGTATCCGGCGTTCTACATATGAACTAGATCCAGATGATGCCGTCAGCATCAGCATGTGGGTTGAAAGCCACCAGAGTCAAGTCTTCTTCTACGAGGATTTCTCTAATTCCGAACCTTTCATCTTGGGCATTCAGACAGACTGGCAGTTGCAGCAAATGATTCGATTTGGCAACCGCAATCTCCTGGCTTCGGATTCTAGGTTTGGAACAAATAAGCTGAAGGTCTGTTGTTGAAGTTTTTTTGTTCTATTTCTCTATATAATGTCCTTTGCAATAAGAAAAGGGTCTTGTGACACTTCAGAAGCTCATGTTGCCCTTATTTGCAATTTTTCCAGTATGCCGTTCACAGTCTTCTTGTGTTCAACTCAGACAACAAGGCCATCCCAGTAGCATGGATAATAGCACCAAGATTCGCACGCATGGACGCGCACAGATGGATGAGGGCTCTTTGCAACAGAGTTTGCACAAAAGATCCCACTTGGAAGTTGGCTGGCTTCGTAGTGGATGATCCTTCGATTGATATCCTCACAATCAGGTTCACTCCTTTGGTTCACTACTTTAAAGCAGTAGATGATTGGATAGTCTTTCTTGTTTTCTTTTCTTTTCGGGATAAGGTGCATACATCATGCTCAATACAGCAAATTAGCATCTGGCTGTTGGTTTGTCTACAATCAGCAGCTTGATGTCCAGGTTTGTTGACCCATGATCTTAATCCTTGATTGGGTATGGCCTAAGTGCTTGCGGCAATGCCCAACTAAAGTTAGATCTCAACATAGGCGTGTATACTGCGAAAGGGAACCATCTGGTACACTGGTATAAAAGATTTTAATGCATCGGACATCACATGTTTATTTGAGAGATACTGATTGGAGCCCTTAAACCAATCCCACAGGCCACACAAACTTAAGAAGACTTGAGGTTCAAGGAGAGTGCCATTAGTAGTTAGTCGAAATAAAGTTTTTTATATTTCATTAGCTTGCCTCACATTTTAAGATTAAGTCTTTTCATAGGCACACTGTAGTTGTGGCATGGGTCATATGTTGGACCAAGTTACATTATCTGGTTGTCTTATTGGTCTGTTATGTGTCTATAATCATCATAAACATGAAGAAACTGATTTTTGCTGTTTTGGAGCCTTACCTAATAGAATTAGGGAATATTTAGCATTAGCTACATGCTTATTGAAATTACTTTAATTTGATAACGAAATTATTTGTATTTTGCGAATTCTGTGAAGATTTTCGATGCTGCGATGCCTTGGGGGGAATCCTTGATAAATGTAGATTGCTCTTCACGGCTTCTTGTTTTTCCCTTCTGTAATGGAATTGCAATGGGCTGAATGGGTGCTGGGTGGACCTAATGGGTGATGGAAGTGTACTGAAGGAAGAAGTGACGTGGAGTGATGTTGGTTAGCATTTGCGATCTCTTGTTTTCATTTTCCAGAAATGTTTGCAGAGCCCATTCTGTTGCTCTGCCAATATTTTACCCTAGAATCCCAAACCCACAAGAAATATAGAAGTTAGTTTTATGTCATTCATTACGTCCCCCGTAAATGGCATTTTTATAGATCAACATAACCACTACCACCCCTTTCTCCTTTACTTTTCTGACAATCATGCCATCAACCTTTCCCAATCAAGCCATTTCCAGCCTTATTTTGTTCCCAAATTTCATTCTCTTCCTCTTCAGACACCTTATGTACAAGCTTTTTATAAGCAAAGCTCTTGGCGATACTCAGTTGTAGGGGGCACCATTCCAAGATTCTAAAGCTGTTCTATGTCCGATAACAGTAATTGATGCAATAGTCCATATGAGCCTTCAGTATCGTTCATTGTTTTCTATTGTCCTAGATGGTGATTTTTAAACGGGTTCTATCTGCCTGCTTAAGCCTGACAGTTTGGTTTGTTTTCGTTCATTCGTTCTTCATTTCCCTGGTAACTTAGCATTTGGATTGAAACATAAAAGAGATGTACAGTACATACCAGAGGCATACCCCTGCTTGACAAAGATGGAGGTCTAATAAGCACCATGTACCTGCAAATCAAGCCAACAACGGAGCAGTAGTCTAATCAACTTGTCAACTCAACTGATGCAACATGGAAGTCTAAACATGACTAACTAGGCTTGGACACGCGAATCACATTTGACGGTTTTGGTTTTGTTGGTTTTGATCGTTCTTACGGTGTCCTACTCCTTATGTAATCTAGCCTGAAACTTCTTTTAGCAGTACCTTTCCAACCCTTAAAAGGTGTGAAGTCCACAAAATTCGGATGGCTGGCAGTCATAACTTTTCTGGGTATCATATGCTACATATGTTTATTTTTTAGTACCTATGGGGTAAATATGTTAAAGTTTATATTAACAATATATATAAACTATAAAGAAGTCCAGTACAAGTGGCGGGCTTGCTCAATTAGATCACTTAGCTGCAAGCAACCTGCTAAATGATATCAAGACATTTCTTAAACATCCGCTATGTTCTCGTCATGGATATATCACTTGCATTTATTCATGCCATATATTTTGCTGCATGTTATGCAGGGAAGTGTTCCAATGTTCTGTGCTGATATGTTTTTGGCGGGTACGTCATGCTTGGCATAAAAACCTAATAAGGAGATGTCCCGAAACCGGGATGCGTGTTGAGATCTTTAGACTCTTGGGTCAGGCAGTGTATAAGATCTGCAGCGGATCTGGAACTGTGGAATTGTTTGAAGATCTCATGGATGATTTTGTAGATGGCTCAGATTTCATGGATTATTTCAAGGCTGTTTGGTATCCAAGAATTGGTTAGTTATTCAACTTTTCAGATTTGGGAATATTCGTTTTCGCTTAAATGAATGTACAACACTGGTCCCAGGTTATTGATATCTGCTGCTAACGTTTATTGAGATCAAGGGTGACTATTGCCACTTTATGAATATAATGTATTACCCCTAAAGATGTTGGCTTCTTTTTTGGGCCTGATCTGCCTTTTTCTTCTTCAATAAAAATGTTACTGTAATAGCTTTCATGTGTCCTCTATGTTTTCCTTTTTCTTGGATAGATTTCTTTTGCGCCCCTCCTCTTTGCGACGGTTGCACCCCTCTTTTCTTTTCTCTCATCCTGCTTTTGACACAGGACTTTGGACAGCTGCATTGAAAGCTCTTCCTCTTGCGAGCCAGGAGAGCTGTGCAGCGATGGAGTTTTACCATAATCAACTGAAGCTTAGGTTGTTAAATGAGAAGGACCCTGGTCTTTATCAGCGCGCTGATTGGCTAGTTGATAAGTTGGGTACTAAAGTGCATTCCTATTTCTGGCTTGATGAGTTTTCAGGCAAGGATGATTTTGCAAGATACAGAAAGGATGAATGGGTAAGTGGTTTAACAGCTTGGCGCAGATCATTGAAGATTCCAGATTCTGATGTTATTATAGAGGGTAGATTTGCAAAAGTTGTAGACCAGCAAGATCGAGACATAACTCATCTTGTACGGAACCCTGGTTCGGAGTATGCAATTTGCGATTGCAGTTGGGCAGATTTGGGTAACCTCTGTGAGCATGTTTTTAAAGTTATTAAAGTTTTGCGAGATAAAGGGAAAACACCTTCTATCAGCATGCTTCAGTATAAGCAGGCCTTAAGTAACTTGCTACATTGCCCTCCCCATGATTCTTTGATTCGTGATCATGCTGTTTCCCTAGCTGTCTGGGTACAGACAGTTCATGCACAAGTTGCAGAGGGCAACAACACTGTGATGGATTCACAGGCTGTTGAGGCTTCTGCTACTAGCCAAGATATGGATATGGTTAATGACAACTCTTGTGCAAATGAAAACATTTCGTCTCCTACTGGAAATGGTTCTGCTGTTGGATGCGACGCGTCAGACTCTATCGCTGATAATCGGGGTGGCGACTTGATTGATCTGGTAGCTAGTGAAAATGGCGTTTGTGTTGAAATTTCTGGAGAGGAACTTTCTAGTGCTGAGATGGAAGTTGATCCGTCATTCATCCGTACCTCAGCATCTAAATTAACTACTCTCGATGGGACTGTTCCCAAGGACGCAATAAATTCGAATGGCTTTCGAGATGGAAGTTGACCATCAATGGGATTGTATCTGTAGATCTCTTTCTGTCGACCTGGCCATCTGCAGTTCAATGCATAGTGATCCATCAGAACAGTATTTGCCGCGATGATGCAAAACCATCCACCTCTCCTCATACAGCGAACGGAAATCATAAGACCGAAAACATTCCCATATCCATATTATTACAGCTGGTCGATATGGCTGCGGGATCAGACGTCGGTAAACAGAATGGAGGCATGATGCACAAAAAGATGACTAATGCACGAGGACCCGCCGTCAAGAGATGATTTTCTCAATAAGGTAGCATGGCAGAGGACTCTGATTTTGATAGCAGCTCAGTCGAACTCAAGTTCCAGTGGACTGCAACCCCTTGATGTTCATCTAACCTATGACGCTATCTTCAGTTGATTAGACTCGTGATGAGCGTAAGTCATCAAGATCACTTGACTTTTTCAGTGATTGCATTATTTAGGATATAAAACACGGTAGACTCTGGATTAAAAATGGAGGGTAAATAGGATATATGTTTTCTTAACAGAAAAGGGGAAAGAAGTACTCAGCTGTTATGATTGCTTATGTTACTGCGGGAATCGATATTGTTTGATCAATAAAATTGAAGGGAAATGCTATTTCCACCCCCTTTACATGTTTTTACATCCTCCCTTTGTCACCACCGTATACTTTGGTGACAAGTGTTCACCTTCAGCGACAAACAAGGGGGTGGATTAGTATATTAGAGGACGAAAATAGCTTCTCCTTAGAAGAAAAACGATCCTTATTGCCTACTCGTTGACATGTGCCCATACTCATGTCGTAACACGGCCTAGTTTATTGATACTTTTGAGAGATTTAGCTACAAAAGTGAAGTGACTTTAAATTAACTTGAAAATATCATTTGTAGCGTCGGGCATTTTGTACGTTGGCATACTATTTTTTGTGAGCTTGAACTTGTAAACCTAGTGTCAGTCATGCAGTACATTTTGGGAGAGATATCTTTGGTTTGGTTCTTCAATGAATATTGCATGGTTTTCGACCATTAGTCTCGTCTATTTAGGATTGTTGGATGTGGGGGGACTAATGCGATTGGAGGAGGGCTTAAGGGAGGTAAGAATTGTTATACCATACGTCCAGCAGGCCTAGATAGTTGAGACCATTAATTCCGGACCTTCCATTATTTTCTACACGCTATATTGATTTCACCAACTTTTGTTGTTGCTGATAAAAGGCCCAGGCAAAAGATACAGTTTTGGCAGTCCTATTTGTTCTTCTTCTTTAAATTTAGCCCTATATGAAGTAACAAATCGGATTGTACAGTATTATCTGTTTGTAGAATTCTCACTGTAAAACATTTCTTTCTTTTCTTAGAATTATTGGAAATACCTCTTGAGATACGAACACTTACAAGTTGCAATAAGATGGTAATGCTTGAACCCTGCATGAACCATTTCCAATGAATCATGACTGTAAGGGTGAGCATTTAAACTGTTCAGACTAATCAAACCGTCACGAACCGGTTTAGAAAAATAATCGATTTGCTTTTTTTCTTTTTAAACTGAATGTTGGTTTTGGTGAAGTCAGTTTGGTTTTTCTAAAAACCATTTGGAACTGAACTGATCCATACGTATTTATAAACAATAAAAATATCTAAGTTTTGACCCAGTCTTTGTCGGTATCTAATTTTTAATAAGTAAGCTCCTATATAGTATATTACAAAGGTTCAATAGTCAAGTGGAGGTTTAATCAAAAACCATCATCTACCGTAATTATGGGAGCTCAACAAGTTTGGCTTTGTCCATCCAAGAAGGAAGTCCGAATCTTACCTCAGACTAACTCGTATTTAGTGGTCCATTCTTGATCATAGTAGTACGAATCCATATCCATATGACAATATAATTTGCAAGTTTTATACCCCCAATCCTAAAAGTTAAATAAAAAATGAAAAAAATATTGTAGGATACCTACCACTAGCTCGCTTGCTCGCTCTCTCTCTCTCTCCCTCCTAATTTCGTCTCCATCACTATCGCCGGTTTTTTGGGAGTGTGGTAAAATAGATTGATGTCTAGTTAAAGTTTTCGTGTGGGATCTTGATGGCTCACCAGGGATCTCGATGGCTATGGTGAGCTGGACGGCCGTCGTCGCTACGACGGATCGCAATCGCTCATGTTGCTAATCCACGTTTTTTTGGCGCTGGAGATGGGTTGGAGTTTGATGAAAAGGTTAGACTGTCGGGATCCTTGGGGTGCTCCACGATTGGTTTGTGGTGGGGTGTAGGTTAATTTCACCGTCGGAATGCGCTATCGCGGGTTGGAGTTTGGATGGTGAGTCTAGGTCAAGGTTTATTCTTCTAGGGTTTTTGTTTCCCCCTTCCCCTTGTCCTAGAAAGGTCTGCGGGTTGTGATTAAAGGTTGGTAGCTGTTGGGTCAAGGTGGTTTTAGTCGGTGATTCTAAGTGACCAAGGTTTGCCGGTGATTCTGACGGATCAAGGTTTGTTGATGGTCAAGGTTTTCCTCCGATTGAAGATGGTAGTGAAGGGCCAAGGTTTGTTCATGGTGAGGACTGGTGGTTTCGATGGTTTTGGTCGGTGATTCTGCTTGGCCACGGTGGACGGTCGGTTGTTGTGTGGGGCTTCCGAGGGTAATTAGCTTCGTTGATTCCGATGAGTGTGCTGGTGTTTTGCTTTGGTGTTTTTTGGGGATGACAACAGTGTGATGGCCGGAGAAGGTGGAGTTTTTGGTGCCAGAGTGGATGCACCGGGGTCGATGCCATGTTGCAGCAAAGGGGACACATGTTTGGGGTTTGGGTTAGTGCCTGACTGTGTGCTAGTGTTTTTTGATTGACTGTTTTCTTAGTCTTTATCTGTTTTAATTAATAGTAATAAAGTTTTAGTTGGTTTTTTTTTTTTGTAGCTGATTATATATAGCTAGTTAGTGCACCCCCATAAAAAGAAAAAAAATATAGTTTATCTATTTGTAGGTTTTGTATGTGTTCTTATTTTATTTTGTCACTTTTGATGTAGGCTTTTATTTCTTGCTATTCCTATCAAACGTGGATGTCATCTGTGAGTCTTTACTTGCCTATTTGGGCATGTTGTAATTCTCTTCTTATTTTTAGTATATACTAGTTTTGATCCCCGTATGTTGCACACAAGAGCAACTATAGTCAATAAATTGCGTAAATAAAATAATAAAAGCACGATACTAAAGTTTTGACAAAGAATGGAACAAAAAAGTGATAGAATCCATATTATGGTCACCTAAAATAAACATCTAAGATTAAAACTTAATGGAAAACTAATTGAAAAGTGATAAAATAATGGTGGAAAATCTCTCATCCTATTATATACAGTACAATTCAACAAAATCTAACAATGAGAAAATGACAATGCAATTGAAAAAATATGAACATTGCAATCAAATCTATTGACAAAATATATCGGCACAATAGAGGAATATAAATGTGGAGATGGTCGTTTCACTCATTTGAGTCACAATATGAACGTTGATATCCCAAGAGAACAAAATATGACGGTTAGGTGAAATAAAAAAAAGAAATAAAGCAATAAAAGAGAAAAGTGATTTGTGATATATATATATATGTGTGTGTGTGTGGGGGGGGGGGGGGGGGGAGCTGATCCGTTGAGAGCGCTAGCAAACTGGGTTAAGTTGCTAGCGCGATCTGGCCGTCCACACGCGATGTCCAGATCTTTTTTTTACTTTTTTTTAAGTTCGTCCACTATATTATGTAGCGGACAATTTTTTGACAAAACTGCCCCTGACTCCGCATGTAGAGAGGCAAAAAAATAAGTAATACAGTTGTCCGCTACATAATGTAGCGGACAAATTGTAATGGAGCAAATCTTCAAACTTCCACCCTTCGACTGGATCAACAACGAAAGACCATTCCATCTAGCAGCTGGGCTTGTCATCACCGTCAACGGGAGAAAGCTTGATCGTCGAGAGGTACTGCTTGAAGCCCATGTTGTTGTCCACGACCTCATAGGTTAAACGCCGCCCGGCCGCATCAATGGCCACCAACTTCTCGTGACACCACAAGGTGGTCGCGGCATTGCCGCCGTCTGATGGTAACGTGGAGGCGCAGTACCGTACAAGGCCCTGTTGCTTGGAGGGAAGATTCAACGTAATGGAGTTGTCCAGTACATAATGTAGCGGACAAGAGTAAAAACAAACAGAACCCATATCCTTTACTGCAATGAGTTGTGATTATGTTCCCATAGTGCACATCAGCCACATACTCACAAAACCCATGTTCAAGACATCAATATAATCGCCATTTTCTTCCCTTGAAGAATTTTCAAGCTCTTTTTCTTGTTGTTTTTGTGTTTCCTTTACACTGACCTGGAGGATTTTGAAAGTGCTGCTGGAGCGAAATCGGAGAAGGAGGTGAAGCTGTTTCTTGACGGTGACATGTTGGCGATTTCAAATCTGTCTCCTTCGCTTCACACTACCAAGCACGGCCAATCGATGTACCAGATCTGTCACACAGATTTGGGTGACGATCGGTTAGGCGGTGGGGGCGGCGACGGGGTGGGGGTGGGGGGAACGACGTCACCTTCTCTTCACACTGAAGCACGACCAATCGGTGGTGATGACATACCAGATCTGTCACACAGATCTTGATGTACATGTGCACATAGAGAACCACAAGATAGAAAGAGAAGGAAAAAAGGCACACAGAGAGAGAGAGAGAGAGAGAGAGAGAGGGGGGGGGCGGATACAACCTTTGTGCAATAGTCGTCCGCTACATAATGTAGCGGACCACTGTATTGCACAGCCTCTTTGCCTGCGGGATTAGGGGCAATTTTGTCAAAAAATTATCCGCTACATAATGTAGCGGACGGACTTAAAAATAACGTAAAAAAAAAGATCTTGACCGTCCACAGATCGAGCGTGGATGGCCAGATCGCGCTAGCAACTTAACCCAGTTTGCTAGCGCACTCAACGGATCAGCTCTTTCTATATATATATACAAAATTGTCAAATTTTAAGTTTCATAAAATGAGCTTATCTCAAGGGAGGCTATGGTCAATTTATTATCATATTGTGAGGGATATTTTTGGAACTTAAGTAAGATCAGTAGGTTTAAAATTTTTGAAAATTAATTTTACAAATTTAGAATTTATAAAAGGTGATTTTCTCATATTAAAAGGGACATTAAAAAAAACATTTAAGAAGATTATTACTTATGTTTAAATCTTTTCCTCAATAAGATTAGATATTTCTAGTACGAAGATAATAATAGCTAAAATTTAGGTTGCTATAAATTGTTTCTAGAGAGAGAAAATACATTCAAGGTTAGAATTAAAAATGTTATAAAAGAAAAGTTCACGTGACAAGCTGAGAGAGTGTCCACATAAGCAGTGATGTGGCAACTTTCTCTCAGTTTCGACTTTCATATATATAATTAGATTTCTAATCTTCTTTCAAAAAAAATAAAAAGAGAATGCAAATTCCAACCGTTTTATCTTATGGTTCTTCATATTTACTTTCCAATTTGGACGTGCCAAAGTGTTGATTGCATGCAATTATTTATGACGATCTTTCCAAAGAAGCACGTTGCTTCCGGCTCCAATATTTACTACGACTCTTATTTCTACTCAATAATCTTTCTATATGATACGTGTTAACTTTATTCGCTCCCACTCGATGAACGTGTTATGTCCTTAATGCGAGATTTGAATTTTGGGCTCACACAACTGTCCTTGTAAGAAGTCCTACCACGGGGCCACCCAATGCCCTCTTGTCTTCTCATGGGCCATGGGCTGGTAGAAGGTTCTGCTGGATATGGACTTTTTCAAGTCTCCTGCCATAGAAATCCATGAGGTCACATGCAAATTGAGCTTCGAAATTCACCAGCAGTAGGTTCAATGAAATCAATTGAGCTTGTTGCAGCTGAAGACTTCAGAGAAATAATAAAGGATTAGCTGCACCAATAAGCACACGACAATGCTGTCAAGACTTAAATGAGAAGCTTATGAAATGTAACATCCAACTTTTTGGGAGGCTATTAAGTTTTGATAAGCTAAGACAAAACTGGCAAGGCCTTGATAAGCTAAGCACATGACAATGCTGTCAAGACTTTTATGCCTGTTTTGAAAGTCCCTTATTCGATCTTAAGCCCAAAAATATTTTTACCAACTAGGTGCGTTTCTCTACTTTTTGCTACTCCTCCACTAAAGAATATATAACCTTTCATAATTATGAATTGTCTCTCTGGCATATAATTTCTATCACATTCTCTGTTTCTATATCCGTCTTTCCAAATAATTGGAAAGCTCTTTCTACCTTGTTTTCGTTCTCTTTCTAATTTTTAAATCTATTGATTATCTCTTTCTTCTCAAAGAGTTATTCTCTTTAAGCTCGCGCTTTTTTGTACTTACGCACTACTTATTGACATTCTGATGACAACCTTTAGTCCTATTGATGAACAACTAGCTTGCTTTTCATTGACGTGTGAATTATAATGGAGAGATCTCTTATGCTGCTGGAGTTGCATGCACTATATAGCAATCATGAGAAGCTTCTTGTTAGAAATATGTGTTTCTTATTCTTTTTTGGGGGTTGAATTTTGTAACCAAACACATGAAATTTTTCTTCAAAATACCATGTGTTTGAGGGGGATGTTAGATAATATTAGATAAGTTTAGTTATCTTTAACTTTTAAATAAGAAGTGATTAGTTATCTTTAGAGATAATATTGTTAGGTTGAGTTATCTGTAAATTTGAATTACATACTCTACCTATATATAGATGCTTGTACTCAACCAACATTACGGGAATGAAATCCTACTTTTATATTTCAATAGACTATTAGATTGACATGGACTCTTCCAATATATGTTGACCATCTCGATGACACTTTTTTTTTTGTTGATAAAAGATGAGAATAGCATTAAAGATCGCCATAACAGCGGATGACACTTGAATTCGCGTTCTCTCTCTCTGATAATAATGCTCATCCACCCCGAAAAGCGCTACTCATGTCTGCCAGATCGAGCCTCATGTGAACCGAGGGAGAGGCAGTTTCCTCGTACAGAGGGGAGGATCAAAGACATAAGCCACCATAAAGAAGCCAAACCTTTGCCCCCTTCACCTTTGTCATCAAGCCAACGGAGTCTGGGAAAGTGAACCATGAGCACCACTTGGGCACTGGAAAACCCAAGCAGTCTGTGAACAAATATTCAACTGTTCCGTGAGGGGGAAAGCATGTGACACCTTTGGCCCAACAATTAACTCTGACCAGTCTTGATTTTGGTACATTGACCAGTCTTGATTGATTCCTAACAATAACACCCAACCATCCAAAGAACAACCAAAAAGGAGCCCCCAAAAACCATCACCACTCCATCAAAAAAGAAACAGCACCTAGAATTGGAACCATCCTTTCATCGAGTCTATCTCATTTTCAATTCTTGAGCTGATGAGAGCTGTTCTGTGTACTCTGTTTGTCAAAGGAAACATTTAATGGCCTAAAGTTATGGTCCTTAATGGACCGGATGACTTTGAATTACGAGTGAGGAATCACAGTCACGATGTAAACCATTTAATTACTGTAGTTCATGTATCGCTAAGCGTTGTGTAATGCTTCTAGTACCGTACATTATTATCCTACAGATATTAGTCCTACTAATTAAACTGAATGGTCCTAGCGATTAGAACTGTCACGTTTTCATGTTTCGAATCAGGTCCACACTCCCTCCGTCCTAAAAAAAAATTTGATCGTATTCCCTTTTTGGGCTGTCGCAAAAAAAATATATTACTTTCCGTACTAAGAAAAATTCTGTAGTGCGCACCTTAAACATGATTAAATAATTTTGAAAATGAAAGAGCGCGTATTTCTCTGTCTATTCATAGAAAATGCCACAATCACTATCTTCTACCAAAAGTACTGTATAAATCACTACTGTTTATCACCGCTGCCCAATAAAGAGGATTGACATCTTTACCCATATTGATTAGAACGTGTCCACATCATTCCTCGCCCACTTTTTCATTACAGTACATGCTAGCAACTTTTTTTTTGGGGGGGGGGGGGGGGGGGGGAACAACTACTCTCACGACGCAGAGAGTAAGGGCCGTTTGACAGGATTTTTTTTTTCTATTTTTTATTTTTAGTTTTGCAAATTGGAAAAAATAGGAGTGTTTGGTATCACTTTTTTTTCAATTTAAAAAGGGACTTTTTAAATTGTAGAGTAAAAAAAAAAAAAGAGGAAAAAGCTCTTTTTGTTTTCACTTTAAATTTTTTTTTGAGACCTCCACCACAACTCACCCACCGTCGGTAGCCACCGTCCATCGCCGCCCGGCAGCCACCACCGGGCGGCGGTGGGCAGTGGCCACCACCGCCCGACAGCCACCTCCGGCCGCCGGCAACCACCACCGGGCGGCGAAAACAACTACTCTCACGACGCAGAGACTAAGGGGCCGTTTGACAAGGTTTTTTTTTGCTAATTTTTTTTTTTAGTTTTGAAAATTGGAAAAAATAGGAGTGTTTGGTATCACTTTTTTTTCAATTTAAAAAGTGGCTTTTTAAATTGTAGAGTAAAAAAAAAAAAAGAGGAAAAAGCTCTTTTCGTTTTCACTTTAAATTTTTTTTTGAGACCTCCACCACAACTCACCCACCGTCGGTAGCCACCGTCCATCGCCGCCCGGCAGCCACCACCGGGCGGCGGTGGGCAGTGGCCACCACCGCCCGACAGCCACCTCCGGCAACCACCACCGGGCGGCAGCCACCTCTGGCCACCACCGCCGGCAGTCACCTCCGACAGCCACCGCCGCCCGACAGCCATCTCCGGCCGCCGGCAACCACCACCGGGCGGCAGGTGGCCTCCGGCCACCACCGCCGACAGCCACCGTCGCCCGCCGACAACCACCACCGTCGGCATCCACCATCTCCGGCCGCCGACAGCCACCTCCGGCCACCACTCTGGCAGCCACCGCCGGCAATAACCACCGTCGACCACTGCTACGCCCCACCATCGCCACCGCAAACCACCACAAAAAAAAAAGTCAAAATAAAAAGGGTTATCAAACACTCACTTGTTTTTGTAAAAAAAAAAAATTTAAGCTGCTCTTTAAAAATTGTTCTTTAAAAACTGAAGACAAAAAAAAAAGCTATGTCCCTAAGCCTATAAACCTCCAACTCATCTCTCCTTTGAGTCTTCAGCAGAAGCAATAACAGGATTCTATCAAGCTTTTGTGTCTTCGGACTTTACTGTGTGCCAGCCTTGGCCTGCACCTTCCATTTTGTAGCCGTATCTCAACAATTCCTTTTACTCATTTTGCCTCCACTTTAAACCCTCTGTTTACTCTGTTGCGGTCTCATTTGCCTTCTTCATGACAAATGCCTATATATATATAGATATAGATATCTTACAAACTCTCTGTGTTGTGTGTGTAAGGAGCTCCTGTATTTAGCCTCTATTTCTGGTCGTTTCCTCTCCTCCCTAACACCCTACCACCATGGTGTCAACTCCCATGGAGAACCTTGTAACGGACCTGAAGCTATCATCGGTGGTGCCGGCTAGAATCACCGGAGAGGATAAGTTCCATGAGCTCACCAACATGGACCTGGCCATGAAGCTTCATTACCTCAGAGGGGTCTACTTCTTCAAGAGTGAGGCAGTACAAGGGCTAGACATATTTGACTTTAAGAAGTCAATGTTTCCTTGGCTGGACTTGTACAAGCCCAGCTCCGGCAGGATCCGGCGGTCGGAGAAAGGCCGGCCGCTGATCAAGTGTAACGACGGCGGCGTTCGGATCGTCGAGGCACAGTGTATCGCATTCACCGTCAACGAATGGCTGGCAATGGAGGATGGTCACTCTCTCAACCATCTTCTTACCTACAACCATGTGCTTGGCCCTGACCTTGGTTTCTCGCCACTTGTGTTCGTACAGGTAAGCAGTAGCAGCTTTTGACCCTCTTAATTTTTACTAGAACTCGAGTTTTTTGCCTTTGTTACTTGAGTTCTTTTGGTGCATGGTCGTTTGCAAGTACTAGCCAAGAAGATAAAAAGTAACATTAATATTGCACCATTTGCAAATTTTGCTATTTAATATGGAAAGAATAGCAAAAATGGTCCTCCTCTCCTTCGCCTTCTTCGGTTTCAATCTCATCCTTTTGCTTTCAGTTTTTCTTAAATGGTCCTTGTAAAAAGATTTCATGTTTCCGTTAGGTTATTTTAGTCAGTTTCTTGCATTAGATTCAGTTGAGGAAGGGCAAAAAAATATTATCTTCCTTCAAAGGAAAAATTCAACCAAGCTCCTCCTTCTCTCTTCAACAATCACTTTCCGACCGCACCGTCTGTGGTTTGGGATGGTTGGTGATAATTATGGATGAGTTTGGTAATTGGAAGATGGGGCCGAAAGGTGAAGGGTAATGGCGTGATGGTGGTGGGGAGCAGATCTAACGGGGGGAGGTGGCGGCGGCGCTGTAGGGCTGACGTGGTGGTGGTGATATGATGCTGACAATATGGGATGACGGTACGGGGTCAACGAGCTAAGTGGTGATGACGATAACAAGGTGGGTGGTAGAGCGGAGGTAATGGTTGTCTCTAGCGTCGATGTTGTCGTTGATCCCATGGTTCGAAATGGTGGTAGTGGAAGGGTGATGGTTGCCGATTGACACGGGCTTGGTGGTGGTGGTGGTGTTCTTCACGGTGGTTGGCTTATTGGTGACTAGGGTTAGGGGAGACATAGGGAACATTGGTGGAAAGAGATGTTAGGCTTTGTCGATTATGTTCCTTGACTTGCCATGAAAGTTACCTCGTTGCCCTTTCCCAATTGTATTTAACTGATAGAATTGACAAAAATGACTTATTAGAACTCTTAGGTCTTTTTATAAGGACCATTTAAAAAAATTAAGATGACAAGGTCGAAATCAAAATAGAATGTAAAAGGATAAAGAAGGTTTTTGCTATATTTCCTTTAGTATGATCTTTTAGTTTAATCCAAAAGTATGTTTAAGGCTAAGAAAATTGAAAGCAAACCAAATAAAGTGAATCAACATTTGTTTCTCACTTACGTGAATCTTAAGCCAAGGGTTGATCCATCACGCGGATTATAGACTTGAATTTCCTTTTTGAATAGAATTTTGCTTTTCTTACTTCACTTTTGCGGATAGAATCGTGCGCATGTCTATTTTATTTGGTGCGAATATGCATTACATAGAAATTAAATTACGTTACACATATGTCTTAGGTATTTAATCCCTGCGACGTCGGCCCGAAGCTTTGCCTTAATACATTCCACGCGGTCATACGGAAGTACATAATAGGTAATTTGTGCAGGGGCAGCCCTGTACGTTTAACAAGAATGTCAGCACATTCATTGATCTTACTGTACGCATGCTCAATCTTGACTTTCTCCAATCTCCTCCTCGGTATCTCCGTTCAATCAAGTACTAGTGAACCATGAATGTGAGAGTAATTTTAAGTGGATTTGAGTAGGTCCATAGTAGCTTTGGCATTCAGAAAATGGGAAAATTACGCAAAATATCCCTGTGGTTTGAGGTCGTTGCAAAAATATCCTCGTTGTTACAAAAATTACAAAAAGACACATGTGGTTGCAAAAGTGTCGCAACATATGATTTCTGTAACAAAACAAAAAATTTATCCAAAATACCCTTATATTTAAACCTTAAGATTGTCTTTGTACGCTAGAATTCTTGAGCAGAGGGGCGGCACCACCAATGGTGACATCAGGGGGTTTCAATCGCACATTGCGGCGTTGGGCGATGATGGCGTTGGCGACGGCAATGGCTGGTGGGGCCTTGATCGAAACCCAAACCAATCACAGCAACAAACAACAGCTTGATCATGTCGAATTCAACCAATCCGCCAGACCAAGCCTTAGAAATCTAGCCCTTTCATCAAAGCCCCGACGATCACATTCACAGTGCCGAAGAAGAATGGGAATCAATGGCTCGAGCTTGGCCCTAGCTTCGGCCATTTCTTCCGTCCATCTGCCGTCGTAACCGATGACGTGGTGGTGAAAGACCGAATCGTCGCGGCCACAATCGCAGCAGCCGTGGCTGGGTTTGCGCCATCACCACGGCTCTGCATCAGCTTCAAGCGGCACCGTCGCCTTTGCGACAGGTAGCGCCGTCGCCGCCACGACGCCGACATCGCAAAATCCAAATGGCCATTGTTGCCCTTCTCTGTCAACATTCTTCGCGAGGCATTGGGCCGAAATCAAGCCCATCTCGTACACGGCGGCACCACTCCGTGCACGAAATGGGCGGTGGTGGTTGTGGATGGGTGAGGGTGGTGGCTAGGGTTTTGGTTGGGGGCTAGGTTTAGGGCTTGCTTGGATTGGAGAAGAAGATGGGACTTGGGTGGGAGGGAAAAAAAAGGGAGGGTAATTTTGTCTTTTTAATATATTAAAATATATCGAACGCGTTTTTTAGGAAAGTGAATATGACGCTCCGTTAATTTGGACGATTTTTTTAACGATCGCAATAAAATGAACACCACAGGTGTCTTTTTACAATTTTTGTAACAACGAGGGTATTTTTGCAACGACCCCAAACCATAGGGGTATTTTACGCAATTTTCCCTTCAGAAAAGTGATGAGCCCTGGATAGCAACTTATCTTTCCATCTTGTAGGGCGGTCCCTAATTTTCTCAATGATGAGATTGAAGTAACTGTGCGTCACTTTTTCATGGACAATCGGAGATCCAAGATGCTTTCCCAGGTTAGAGGTGGGTGAATATAAGGTTGGACGGCCACGGGGTCGTTCGATCTCCACTCTTAGGAGAGAAGAAAAGTTTGGATTTGCCTAAGTTGGGCGTTTGGCCAAGTCTTAACAAAAGCGCGGAAGAATATTGCTAATGCTGATACATTTTTTAGTGCTAGCGTTCCCAAGTAAGAATAAGTCATCGACAAACACGGTGAGAAGTAATTTCATCCCCAACTTTCCAATTAGAGCAGTTACGTGGTAGGTTGGAACCGGTTGGTGGTTTTCTCATTAAGGTGGATAGAAAAAGTGAGTGTTTCAATGCAACTCATAATGATAAGGATGATTTCGGAACGAAGATTAAAGCGTTATAACAACGTTGCTCGAATGAGCTCTCAATTGATCCGGACCACGAAGAGGGAATTTTTTTAAAAAAGTTTTTTGCAATCAATATACTGCATAAAATAGCAAGGTGGATTTTGATGAAATGAAAGCTCTTGCATTTCGATCTACTCTTAGACCAAGGCATTCATGAAAAATCTTAAATGCAACCGGAAGAACGTACAGTTGGCTTTGATACCTGAATCATGTTGTTTCATGTGGCCTTTAGTTATGGCCTGACCTGTCTTAGTCTGATGAGGGTCTAGCAAATCATGTGGTCATTGCCAAGCTTAAATTGGAGTCCACTTTGTGAAATTTAGGCAGAGCTGTATTGATGGTACCCCATGTGGGGAGAAGTCTAGTGGGCGTGTAGGTGAGAATTGATGTCAAATTTCTTGATACGGCGCTTTAAATTTTACTAGCGGAACTTGTTTTTCTTGTAAAATATTCTCCATCGTGTATCTCATATGTAGACAACACCGTAAAACGCAACTTAGTTCTTCGAATATTCTCTTTTTGGAGATCATAAAAGTCTCATTTGGAATAACCCTCAAAGTGACGCTAAAGGCCCAAAAACGTCCATAAAGTTGTATAGATTACAAAGAAAGTAGTCGGCGAAAAGTCATCTACTGTTACCTTTATTAGCAGACTTCAACGGGGTTTTCGAAGTATCGATTGAGAGAAGTTGAAAATTTAGACACGAAAACAAGATTTTAGGTCGGTTTACGATAGGAAAGTATGTTTAACCCAGACCTTAAAGTGTGCTCCTTTAAATGCAGGATGATAGTTATGCTACCAAATTCTTGAGGGTACTGTGATTAGGATGTTCTAACAGCCTGTGCGCAAAATAACTAAGTTTAGGGAGGCTAGCTAAGAGTACAAAATGTGGCCTTTCGCTTGATTTCCCTTCTGCTTGCGAGCAATCACTTCCATGTGCTTTCTAGATTATTTCAGATCCACCTTCATACGTTTATGGTGTCTTCAATTATTTGAGAACAGCTATGGAATTTGTAGGCAGGGGTTCCAACTTACAAGTCTGGTGGGAAGGAATCACACAACATCAATATTTCAAGTAAAACAAGACTTTTCTTATACTTATTATTTTTTCTAGACATAGAGAAAAAGTGTAATAAAAAATTCGAAAAAAGTTCCACCATAGAGGTAATCTTTCTTACGGTGAAATATTTTTTTTTATTACCATAAGGGTGTTGTCCCTTAGTACTAATAATATAAATTCCTTAGAACACCGGTTAACAAGAGTACAAGACCGCGTGAACTCGTTAGCAATATCAACTTTAGAGACAGTTCTTTAGTGTCAATGAGCAGCGCTGGGCTTCATTGCAGAACCTATGAACCTAAGATTTTTTTGTTGCAAGAAATCAACTATAAGGCTAATGTCTATGCATGAGAAAGTAAGCTTTGCACTAAGGAAATATAGATAATGTAGTAAACCACGCACAGATCACTGAATCATGATATCATATGTTTACTATTCAAGTCGGTCCATTCTGAGATTTGTGTAATCTACAAAATAAAACTTGAATGTGGTTATATTTCGAAGAGATCTGAACTCCACCGTGGTTGTTGTAGCTGATCTTTCTTCTAATTCATCATTGCCTAGACCATGCAAAGACCATTTAATACTGACAAGTTCCTGTTTCAGTTCACGAGGTTCAAATGTGGAGGGCTCTCAGTAGGGCTCAGCTGGGCGCACATCCTTGGGGATGCATTCTCAGCTTCAGCTTTCATCAACTTGTGGGGGGATATTGCTGCAGGCCATTTCCCAACTCAGCCTCTCAACACACCAGACACTGGAAAACTCCAATTCCCATCTCCAGAGAAACCATTTTCCATGAAGAAGGTAGACCCGGTTGGGGACTATTGGTTAGCTACCAATAGCTGCAAAATGGGAACACATTCTATCCATTTGCAAGCAGAACAACTTGACCATTTGCTCTCCAAGAGTTGTGGCATTAGCCAAACAGCAAAGCTCCTGCCTTTTGAAGTTCTGTCTGCTATAATGTGGAAGTCTCTAGCCAAGATAAGGGGAACATCCGAGCCAAGGGTTGTGACAATTTGTACGAACAGTTCCCGCGAGAGAGAAAGAGAAACTCCAAGCAATAGTCAGGTGGTTAGCACAGTTGCAGTTGGAGCAGACTTCGCGGTTGCAAAAGCTGATCTTCTGCAGTTGGCAAAGATGATTTCTAAGCAGAGAGTGGACGAGGGAAGTATGATCGAGGGCTTGATGGAGAGAGAGAATGGAAACTCGGATTTTATTGTATACGGGGCAAACTTAACGTTCGTGAATTTGCAAGAGGCGAGGACTTATGGGCTCGAATTGAATGGACAGAAACCAATTTCCGCAAATTACAGTATCGACGGGGTTGGCGAGGAAGGGGTTGTTTTGGTTCTTCCGGGGCATGACGATCGCGGTGGAAGAACATTGTCTGTGGTGTTGCCCCAATATCAAGTTGAAGAGTTGAGGGAGGAGCTCAAAAGAGAATGGGATATGGTCTAGGAAAGAACAGAGGTCATGTTGGATGACAATTTCATCATGGGATGATGGTTGTAATTGATACAACGACGATAAGGTTACAGTTGACAGATGTGATTTGTTAGCACATTCGTGGGCCAAGTCTATATCCAATAAGAATATTTCATCATCAGACTTAACAATTAAACAGACCAATAATTCTCCCAAAACAAATGTTTCTGCAATATTTTCCTTGTTCATTGTGTAAACTTGTTTCCAGCTCTATTTGCTTAATGTGGAATTCTACCGGAGAGTTTCTTTTCAAGAGGAAGGCAGCTCGCTTGAACCCAAGAATATGCCCACAAAATTACGCACTTTAGTAGCAAATTTCCATGCCGTTTGAAGCCAAAAAATATATATACAATCACAAATTTTACCGGATCATATTTCGGTTTTGATAGTTCCTTATAAATGATACTCTTCCTATTCCAAAAAGTGAGATTCAAATGATAGAGCCACACATCTCAGAATACTAGGACCAGCCGTCTTGTAAGCTCAGACAAAGATGTACCACGTCAATCCCAAGAGGCAGCTCAACTGGTAAAGATTCTACAATTTATTCTTGAAATCTTCGATTCGAGTCTTTTAGAGTCAGGTCCCCTAGGTGGGGCGTAGATGATTCGCCTTTAATCCGTCCAATGATGTGAATTTAGTATTGTGGGTGCAAGTTAATCTGTGATACCACCTCATCTCCGATAAACACCAAAACAAATAAAAGTCTGCCAAGAATTGAGATTCACTATTTTCGCTGTCTCATATGACTATCTAGATAATATTACTCTTACTTTTAACCAAACAAGTTTGTCGAACGGCAAAAAGCCCATAATATGTCCGATACTTTGAAAATATTCCCCTTCGAACTTTATATCTTTAACGATGGTAATATCCAAATGATAGAGCCACACATCTCAGAATACTAGGACCAGCCGTCTTGTAAGCTTAGACAAAGATGTACCACGACAACCGCAAGATGCAGCTCAACTGGTAAAGATTCTGCAATTTATTCTTAAAATCTTCGATTCGAGTCTTTTAGAGTCAGGTCCCTTAGGTGGGGCGTAGATGATTCGCCTTTAATTCGTCCGATGATGTGAATTTAGTATTGTGGGTGCAAGTTAATCTGTGATACCACCTCATCTCCGATAAACACCAAAACAAATAAAAGTCTGCCAAGAATTGAGATTCACTATTTTCGCTGTCTCATATGACTATCTAGATAATATTACTCTTACTTTTAACCAAACAAGTTTGTCGAACGGCAAAAAGCCCATAATATGTCCGATACTTTGAAAATATTCCCCTTCGAACTTTATATCTTTAACGATGGTAATATCCAAATAAAAAAAAAGTTTAAGTTTGCCTCTTCAAACAGGGTCTCCCCCCTCGTTTAGGCCCGCCGTATCGCTATAGGCTGTAATATTATTATGTTTGATGTTTAATACCCAATAAGGCCCAATTGATTCCATCATTCTTGAGGTAGCTTATAAAGCATCGGGCTCTACTCGAGGCGGAGTAGAGCCCAAGTCCTCTCATTCTCATTTCTTATAGTCCATTTTCGTTTACTATCCGTCCCGTTTAATCTGATTCAATACGGTCAATTCAGTTAGTTTATAATTCTTTTTTCTTTAAATTTGCCAACCTTTTTATGATTTTTTTTTTATATATTTGATGGATAGAGGTGGCTGTCGTCGAGGGTGGTCAGCGGCGGCCAACTATAGGCTTGTATGTGTGATATAGAAAGAGATGGAAAAAATAACATGCACATGAGTTAAGTTTTTGAAAATCTATTAAAGTTTAGGTGGGGATGAAAACAATCCAAATACCCGAATTGATTAGATCCCCTTTGGCCGCCCCAAATTTATTTATGACTTTTTCTAAATAAGTACCATATGGGGCGGGATAGGGTTGGGCGGGGTTTTAATTAGGCCCCTAGATTTCCATCCCCATCTATAACAAGTTATGGTTAGAGACAGAGCCAATCATTTTTATTTGGGAGGACCTGAGTGATAATGCCATTTTGACTCTATTAAGTGGCTAATTGTTATCTATCTAGCGGTAAAGAAGGCAATTACAATTGCATACAAGGGGTGAAAATAACATTTGCATGCACTCTTTGTCAAGATAGCAAGGGTATAATGCATAAACACACATGGTACAATACTATTTCAAAGTTTTTGAGGGAACCGCAGCCCACCTTTATCCCAACATGGCTCCGTCCTTGATTGTGGACTTGTGGTCACACTTGTCATGAAATTCAACGACTAGCAAAAATTGTGAATGAAATTCAAGCCTTAAAAGGAGGTAAAAAAAACCATAATAGTGAGGCGCACCCATTCCTTCCCAATCTAATTCTTATCTTGGCTTTCAAGAACTTTCTACTAACAACTTGAATGCAGGGGCAAGTCCAAAAAGTCTAACCTAGGGGGGTCAAAAAGACATTAAACAAAGTTGATAGTTAACATGAAAGAATTAAGAATGTTCAAGTTCACATAAAACACGAAATGTCAAAAGCATTAAAATTAGAAGTAATTCATTAAGGTTTCACAAAGTAAGAAAATGAAAGAAAAGTAACTCTATATATCGATGGTCAAAGCGAAATTCGGCTCTTTACAATCATGAAAGTTATCAGTTGCTCAATTTGACTAATGTGATTATTACGTATAGGAAGCATATTACGTATAAATCAATATATTATAATTAGTTTTAATATTGAATACGTTAAATGCAGAATAAATTACTTAATTTGACTAATATGATTATTACGTATAAGTTAACATACTATAAGAATTTAAACTAAAGAAAATAACTAACCTTGATTAATTCGCGTTTTTTTTATAATCTAAAGATTTGAAATTTAGAATTTGGAAGAATTAAAATGGAGCAAAAGAATGAGAAAGAAGAAGACTATCACAACCGGTGACATAAAGAGTAAAAAATACAACAAACAAAACCCTTATTAATTAATGTTACGATATAATGACATTTTCGTAAATATATAAAATATGAGTATCTATTTTTTTTAAAACTAAAAAGAAATTCCAAAAAGTTGGGGGTGCCGTGGCCACGGCCCGGTTAAAAAAATATCCTCTGAATCTAATAAAAAGACAACACTTTATTTTTTGAGGGTCAAAATTTACATTTGCTTTGACAGACCTGGTGAAACTTCGTCCATCCAAACTTGCAGTTATTCTTACACTATAGCTACAAGATAGTTCACTTACCCCCTGATACGACTTTGACGACAAGTTGAACATAAACACATAACACATTGCGACTTGCTACACTTCATGCTCATGTAGATCCAAACAGTTTAAAGTTAAATAAGATATCATACAACCACTCTAGTTACCTACGGTCAGACAATAATACCGACGTATAACATGCACAATCGACGCACTAAATATAATCTCACTTCGATAAAAAAAAACGTCATAGTTTGCAAAAAAAAAAAAATCTCGAATTATAACAACGAATGAAGGGATCAGTATTTCCATACGCGGACGTATCGCATTAAATTCGCAACTTTCCTTCAAAGTTGCGGTAGATACACCCAGCAATTGCACTCTATTTAAAAGTTAGATAAGAGATCATACAACCACTCTAACTACCTACGGTTAGATGCTGATACCGACTCACAATGTACAGTACCCGGCGCACCAAATACAATTCAACACGACAAAAGTACATGCATTTCGATACAAAACACGTCATGCATAGCAAAAAAATCTCGAATTTCCGTATCGCTAACAGCGAATGTAAGGAATCAGTATCTCCGTTTGTGGATGGTTACCGCGTTAAAGTCACGACTTTCCTTCAAAGCTCGGGTAGGTAGGCCGAGCAATTGCACTCCACTTACCCCTAAAGATCCCAACACATAATTTCTTAGGCGCGCTCCGAGTTGGGAGCGCACCCGAACTCGCACACGCATCCGAAGACGGAGCAAATAATGTAATTTTCAGCCTTTCCTTTTCGAACACCGTTTAAAAACAAAGATCTGGACCCCAAAAAGGCATCGGTCGAGTCAGTTGAAGTAAAAAAAGGCCAGGGAGCAGTGCACGGACCCCGGTGGCCACCCGCATTGCTGTCTCGCTCTCTGTCCTAAAAAACAGAGCCCCCTCCGATTCTCCCGCATCCGGTATCTAACTTCTTAGATCCCCTCTCCGCTTTCCTCGCGACGACGTCGCGCCGCATCTCTCGGGCTCTCGCGAATGGGTTCGGGTTTGGGTTCAGGATGGGCCGGGTCGCTGGAGTCGGTGTTCGGAGTCTCGCTGGGATCCGACGCGGCGGTCGTGATCGCGTCGACGTCGCTGGCCTTGATTATCGGGCTGCTGGTGTTCGTGTGGAGGAGATCAGCCGATCGGGGCAGGGAGTCGGCGCCGGTGGTGGTTCAGAAGGCGGCGCCGGTGGAGGCGGACGAGGAGGAGGTGGAGGAGGGGAAGGTTAAGCTGACCGTGTTTTTTGGGACTCAGACCGGCACCGCCGAGGGCTTCGCCAAGGTAGTGAACAACTTCAGTATGTCAGTTTTGTGTGCGTGTTTTCATCTTAGCGTGTTCGTTGTGCTTGTTTTGGCAGTGTTAGCATTTCTGTATTGGAAGTTTTAATCAGTTCAATGCTTGTGTGATGAAGCTACAATTTGGTCTGTTAGAGGATATATATTAATATGGAAATTACCTTATCGCTCTTGTCCTATGTCTAGATTATTCTAGAGTTCTCCTAACTAACTAACTTCTAATGATTCTCTTTTCTGTTTCTAGTAGGATAGTTTTCTCTTGCCTATATAAAGACCTCGTTGTACTTAGTTTCATAAGGCTATCTAATATAATTATTTTTCCCTTCACCTTTTCTATCAATCTCAACCTGTTGCTGAGTGCACTCTTGTGTTTTTGATTCTCTTACCGGTTGTTGATTTTGCGTGTGTGCTTTAATTATCTCAACCGGTTGTTAGTTCTTCACGTGTGTGTGTGTTTGTTTTATTAATCTCAACCTATTTTTATTTGTATGTGTGCTTATAAATTTCAGTTATTTCTATATATTGGTAAATGTGTTTTATTACAGTAATGCCAGCTTTAGTGTATTGGAAGTGTTTGTTGGTTGATGACTGTAGTGTGGTACTGGTGAGGTAGGAATTTCATGTCAACATTGAATTCGGGAAATCATTATTCACGAATTTGCTAATTTTGGCTGACAGGATACTGGAAGTAGTCTAGTGGATTTGTATGTTTGTTTTCCTTCTCTTTAATCTAATTGTGAAATCATAGGATTAGCTGGAAAATGAAAGGTTTCGGGAAGCGCTAAGGGGTTTGGGGGGATGTTATTTCTGGCAGCAAATTGGGTGGATTGTTGATTTTATGGCTCTTAGTAGAACTTACTTGTTAAGTCCTTAGGTTTTCTCATGTATCTAGCACCCTTATTTGTATAAGCAACTATGCAGAATAAAAATTGAAATGTCCAATGTAGATGTGGCACTTGGCAGTAATACATGTAGTGCCGTATGAAGTGTAGGGAGAGGGTTTTGGGTCTCGTCATGTGGGGTTCAAGGTGGGGTTAAGGGAGTGAGGAAGGCTACGTGCTGTGCCTGTTCTGGCTTGGCCAACTTTAGAGGCTTAAGGTGCAGTAGGGGACTAAATATGATGGAAAGCCTACGGAATCTCACCTGAGGCCTTAGGGGCATATACATGATAACTTCTCCACGTGTAGCAACTGCAATGTATGCCTAGCATTATATGTTTGTGCCTACCTGTGAAAGAGTTACAGAGACAATTAGAGACTGTCACGTAAGTGCCCATAATTATGCAGGGTCAGTTGTGTCTTTTGTATTTAGAGCACTTTAAAGTCATTTTTCGACACAAGAGGCATACATTTACACTTGGGCACCAAGACTTAATGCTGTTATTCATGGATTTTTTGCGTGATGGTTTTTTTTATTAATGATAGGCATTAGCAGAGGAGATCAAGGCAAGATATGAAAAGGCGGTTGTTAAAGTTATTGACTTGGTATGTTTAATGGAGTTCTATGTAATATTTAACTTTTGTGGCTCTTATATGTATTGGTTTAAGCATTGTCATTTATGGTGTGATTTAGGATGATTACGCTGCTGAAGATGATCAATATCAGGAAAAACTGAAGAAGGAGACTTTGGCATTTTTCATGCTGGCAACGTAATTCCTTTTGCTAACTGATAATTTATATCACCCTTTTTTTATGTTTTGAGTTTTGGGGAAGCACTTAAACTATGATACCTGTAAGCCTGAATATATGATACTGACATCGTAGTTATGGAGATGGAGAGCCTACTGATAATGCTGCGAGATTTTACAAATGGTTTACTGAGGTTGGTAGATACGATAATAGTCAGATTAACTCTCCATGTCGGTTCGAATTTATTTAGATGAGGCCGCAACTTTAATTGCAGGGTAAAGATAGTGATCCTTGGCTTCAGCAGCTTAAATATGGCGTTTTTGGTCTTGGTAACCGGCAGTATGAACATTTCAACAAGGTAATGCAAAATATTCATATTCGTCATTTCATTTCTTCTAGCAAATATCTGAGGATATCTTTTTGGAACAGATTGCAAAGGTAGTGGATGAGATATTAAGTGAACAAGGTATGTGATCATTATCTTTTCTTATTTTTCAGCATGACTACCACTTTAATGGAGTTATTCAGCACTGCTTTTTCTGCACATCATAGAACTTGCTAGATTAGTATCTTTTGTTTGACTGTTATATAACCACGCTACGGGGCTGTAAAAGACCTTCATTACTTGGTACAGCGTTCTGTGCTACATTTTAGGCTTTAAAGTAGTTCAATTCTGATTTCATTTGACTGCCCTGGCAACAACAGTCCGAAGAAAGTTATCATCTTTGAGTATTAAATTTTTTTTCTTTAAGGAAGTCGAGTCAAGAAATTATAGATATACAAGATCATATATATATGTACAATCTAGAAAATAAAATATCTACAACTCTACAACTGTAGCAGTACTAGAAGTCTAGATGCGGCACCGGGAACATATTAGACACCTTTCCAAATTTCACCAAAAACTTGTGCATTATCTTTACGTGCAAGTGACCTTTGATCAATTACCAATTTCCTGTGAGAGATTGAACGAACTTGAATTCACAGGAGTCTTTTACATACTTCCTTAGGACTGAAGATCTAAAAACTGAACGATGGTTACTTTGAAATTCTGCAATGAACTTACGCTAAGTAACGCCTGTTTCATGTAACATAATGCTCAGGATTATCTTGAAGAGCATGCAGAACAGCGTTTCATAATCTGTTACTTTGATGCACAAGCCATTGTGGTGTAATGGTATAATGCTGGGATGGCATCTGGACAGTAGTGGGACATCGCTTCATTTTCTATTGTCCAATAAAGACACAAAAAGGACACCATTACAGAACTGAAGGTTGAATTGTCATTATAGAGTGGACTAACTTTTTCTTTGCAAGAGAGGTGGAATATATTGCTAATTATGGGTTACGATTATTTTTGTTACATTTGGGGGGTGGGGGAGCTAAGTTCCTTGCTGCTTTGTCGGTGAGCCTTGCGCTCGAGTGACTTATCTTACTATCGAGTTTCCTGTTTATAGATTTCGAGAGACTATCATTGATTTCTTCATTAGACAACTTCAGCATCTTGTATCAATGTGTTTGATGTGTCAGGTGCAAAGCGTCTCATTCCATGTGGCGTCGGTGATGATGATCAATGCATTGAAGATGATTTTGCTGCTTGGTAGGCTGTAATATTTTGTTACATGTATCCATGCAATCCTGAATTTGGTGTCTACTCTTAAACTGTGGAAGATTGAATTTCCGTGGAATCAATCATTGTGCTTTGTTATATGTCAACTATTCTTATGTTTTAGACGAGAATTACTATATGTTTGAATGCAATCTGGACAGTGTCTACTCTTAAGCTGGGGAAGACTGAATTTCCATGGAATCAATCATTGTGCTTTATTGTATATTAACATGTTCTTATGCTTCAGGCGAGAATTACTGTGGCCTGAGTTAGATCAGTTGCTTCGTGATGAGGATGATACAAGCACTGTGGCTACCCCATATACAGCTGTAATACCTGAATATCGAGTAGTGATTCAAGATTCAGCATCTGGCACATTTCTCGAGGATAATCACTTAAATGTGGCTAATGGAATTGCTTCATATGATATTCACCATCCTTGCAGGTGCTTATAGTTGTTTGTGTTGATTCTAGGTCATTGGCTTTATCATTTTACTGAAAGCGTCGTTCTTCCTTTTGTCTGAAGAGTTAATGTAGCTGTGCAACGAGAGCTTCACAAACCTGAGTCCGACCGCTCTTGCATACATCTGGAATTCGATATATCTGGGACTGGTGTAATGTAAGCCATGTCTTATATTTTTTCTGATTCAATGTTCATCTATGTGGACAGATAGGTCAATGTTCAAATTTGGAACCAGATCTACATGCGCAATTTGTCGTGATAAATGGAACAATAAGGAAAGCTGGCTAAGTATAAAACCTGCAAATGAATTTTAATGCGTTGAGATTCATCTCTATTCACGTCCAGATAGGCCCTGCGTTAAATGCACGGGCTGATTATAAATATGACCGTGGCAGGTTGTACTTACTCTGTCCACAGTAAAACTTTCCTCTTTGACTTAGCACATAGTTCGAGGAGAGCCACATGGCTGCAATTAATATTATTTATAATCATGTTGATTTCGATGTGTACCCGTATTAATGGTGCATTCTGCAATAGTTTGTGTTGTTGATGGTATTTAATGTTCTATACCAAGGGGTATACACCGGATAAAGATAGTAAATATGCTTGACCTTTTCAAAGTGGAAATTATTTGTAAACATCTTAAAATAGAAAGGAGGACATTTTTCTGTCGAAGTAGGGAGTATACTTTATAGAGTAGACAATGTGGTCATCATGGTTGTTACTTGTACACAACGAACCTTTATTAGTTATATTTACCTTTGCTTTCCCCACCCCGCTTCTCTCTGGCTTTTTATCTTGGAAGGGCCCTCTGCATTTTTCTTCTTGGAAAGGGTTGTTGGGGAGAACAGTTGCTCAAACTTTAGTTCATGTGCTTGTAGGCACTGCTTGGTAGGTACAGTTAGTGTGCAATTAATACTTTGGCTTGATGAGGTCTTGCCTTTTTCTTAATATGGATTGTGAACTATGGTTTTGGCCTTTAAACTTGTTGAACAATCTAAGCTTGTTGCTGTGTATATCTTTGCCTTGGATAGCTGGCTCTTATTTTTATTTCAGGCAAACTTTTGCCCTTTTTGTTTTTTTTACCAGAGTGAATAGACTGTTCGATGGTGGTGTATAGTGAATTAGTGATGATAGGATCTGGAGGAAGTAAAATTAATTAGTTAAATTTCTTTATTCTTTATCTGCTAATAAGAGTCACTTAAATTTCTAATTTTTGATTGATCGCAAGATCAGTGTTTTAGACACTTCTATATGTTTTAAACCTTTTTCTGCTAGAAGTTCGAGAAAGGGAGACGCTGAATACACATCCTCGCTCCTGTCCGTATCCCCTTTCTCCTTTTTCCTCTCTCTTCTTCTTCTTCTCTGTTTTTCGGTCCTCTATCCTTCCGGGGGGAGGTGCCTTCATCTGCAAGTGAGGATTTTCCCATAGATATAGGGTTTGCGCTAAACTTTGGCTTTTTTTCCTTCCGGTTGACCCTATTTGTTGCTGGTGCCATGCTTCGGGTTTTACTCGAGCTTTCTCTTCGATCTGGCTTGCTGAAGCAGTTGGCGCCGGTGGTGTGTGGTTCCAGCCAAAGGAATTTCGGGTGGATTTGTTGCCGACTCGACCATGGTTCCAACATGGTTGGTGGCCGCATCCGCATCCTTCCCTTTGTCTCAGAAGGAGCTGTTTTGGTGGTTGGACTGAGGTTCCACAATTGTGGTATGAAATGGTAGTCCCTATACCTTAGTGAACGATCTTCAATTCGCTGCTCTTCGATCCTTGGGACTATTGCAGAGAATCAGGTGTCTTCTCTGGGGTTTGGAACGCTTAATGGCTTGAGGGCCTGATGCTTCTTTAGGCTCCTGGGTTGCTCTTTTCTTTGGTGGAAGCAACCCTGGAAAGTGGAACAACTGGCTATGGCAAGCAGTGACTCGAAAGCGGCGCTCTGCGGTGATCTATGCCATTTCCGGGTGGGTATTCTTTGGGTTTCTCGGTCTCTCCCTCTTTTATTTGGTGGTTGGGGGTGGCGGAGGATCTTTGTTTGTAGTGTTCTGCTCATGTACGGTCTCTGTGTACTGGGCTTTTTGTAGCCAGGTTATGCCCTCTCTTACGTTTCTATCATAGTCATTAGTACCTACAAAGGAAAAGAACGCTTAGTGATACAAATGAGGCATTGCTAAGCATAAAAGAGTATAGATATAGCCTGTACATGGGAAATTTTTTGTGGTTTCACATTCTCAGTTGATAATATTTTTACTTGATTGTCAGGCTAAACGCTGTTAAATTATCCTTTCCTTTCGCTCTTATTTTGCGTCTTTCTCAGATATGAAACTGGGGACCATGTGGGTGTTTATGCTGAGAATTGTGACGAAACCATTGAAGAAGCAGGAAGTTTGTTGGCTCAACCTTTAGATTTGGTCTTTTCTATTCACACTGACAAAGATGACGGTACATCTGCTGGAGGGTCGCTGCCGCCTCCTTTTCCAGGCCCTTGCACCCTTCGAACTGCATTAGCACGTTATGCTGATCTTTTGACTCCTCCTCGAAAGGTGGTTAATTTTGACTTCGTTAGCGTATACCCTTATATTTGTTTATTAACTTCTGCGAGGCACAGTCTAGCCCTTTTCATTTGCAAATGACTCTCATTTTCAGGCTGCTTTAGTTGCTTTGGCTGCTCATGCCACTGAGCCTGGCGAAGCAGAAAGGCTCAAGTTCTTGTCATCACCTCAGGGGAAGGTAACTTGTTTCTCTTTTTTCGTTATATCAAGCCCCTCATTGTTTCCTTCCTGAAAACCCTTCAGGCTGGTGTCTCTTTTCATTTTTGGGTTTATGATGGTGATTTAACAAGCAAGGCTTCTGGTCTGTCATATGTTCTATAATTTCTTGTTGTGCAGGATGATTACTCGAAATGGGTTGTAGGAAGTCAAAGAAGTCTCCTTGAGGTAATGGCTGAGTTTCCATCAGCGAAACCCCCACTAGGTGTGTTTTTTGCAGCAGTTGCCCCTCGCTTACAGCCACGTTACTATTCCATCTCATCCTCTCCTAGGTCAGTCGCATACATGGTACTTATACATATATATCCATCCATCCACCCACGAAAGAATATAAAAGATAGCTTTCTTAAGGGTATTTTGAGACATGTTGAGATCTGGGCAAATTGAGCTATTGTTCAATTCTTCAGATTTGCTCCGGATAGAGTTCACGTGACCTGTGCATTAGTTTATGGTCCAACTCCAACGGGCCAAATTCACAAAGGAGTGTGTTCAACCTGGATGAAGGTATGAAACATGTCCGCAAAGCATGTCTTTAAGCTCATCCCTATTTTGAAAATCTCATTTTCGTTGTACTTGGTAGTGGTAAGCGCAATGCCCCAGCATAGTCTCTCTTGAAAATGTCTTCGGCTATCTTGGTATCTAACATTATCCAGCGTTGTCGAACTCAATCAGAATGCAGTTCCTCTAGAAAGAAGCCGCGACTGTAGTTGGGCTCCTATTTTTATCAGGTCATCTAACTTTAAGTTACCAGCGGATTCTTCAATTCCAATTATTATGGTGGGACCTGGGACTGGCTTGGCACCTTTTAGAGGGTTTCTACAGGTCTCCTTTGAGCTTCATATCTCGTGGGTTTAAATTGTTTAAAGAGATGAATCTAACATGGCAGATGCATTTTTCAGGAAAGATTGGCCTTGAAGCAGGAGGGATCCCAACTTGGTCCTGCTCTACTTTTCTTTGGCTGTAGAAACCGCAGAATGGTAAAGTTTATTGCTACATTTACTCTGGGGAGCTGTGGTCTCTCGACAATGCTTTTAGCGTCAAGTTCTGCTTCAAGGTTTCTAAACACCCCACCCCCCAATCCAACCAAATTTCCTTTTGTAGGATTTTATATATGAGGCCGAGCTCAATAATTTTGTGGATGAAGGAGCAGTATCAGAGCTGATTGTTGCATTCTCAAGGGAGGGGCCACAGAAGGAGTATGTTCAACATAAGTTGACGGAAAAAGTAAGTCTGAAGCTACTAATGCAAGCATAGGCTGCATAGCTTGCAGTTCCTGATCTGAAACACTGTATTCGAGTCAATATTTTATCATGCGAAGGTTCACTTTTTTATTTCATGCGCAGGCAGCCGAAGTATGGAATTTAATCTCCCAGGGTGGATATCTTTATGTTTGTGGTGATGCCAAGGGAATGGCCAGAGATGTTCATCGCACATTGCATACCATTGTCCAGGGGCAGGTATGAAGTATCCCCCATCCCCAGAATTGAAGCATTCGGTAGTTCTATTGCATCAAGCATATCGGGTGGTTCTAGAAATTTTGCACTAGTCATTATCTTTGTTTAAAACTCCTTTGCCTAAATCCACAATTCTTTTGCCCAACCCCCTTCATATTTTGAATTCCTTCTTTATCACTCTGGAGAAAAGACACCAAGCATGATATGGTAATCGACAGTCTACACGAACAGTTACGGAAGCATGAAAGGGAACTCATCGGGACCTGCATAGCCAAACGTTCTCCCCTGCCATGCAATATTAACCGCTCAAGTTGAAGTGTGGGTTAAAAGACTTGACATGAAAATGCCAGTTAAAAGGCTTGAAATGAAAAATGGAGAGAGATGCTTTAGCACAGTTTTGAGTCTTTATGATCTGTCTGTATAGTGGCAAATATACACAGACGAATAAAAAATATTACCTCCTCATTACAAACCGCATGCCAATTGGCATTTGATTATCTTCTACACTAATCTAGTGATTCTTTCTTTTCCTGGCTTGCCTTTCTTCCGATCCCCAAATATATTTGTTTCTTATGCATGCATCACGGATGTCCCATTGGTCTAATTTTGGACCTGTCTGCATTACAAATTCGACCACTTGGAGAGAGGCAAAAAGTGCTCCTTGCCTTTGATTAGATGTTGTGCTCCTTTCTCCAAACATCATCTTTAACTGGAATTCCTTTCAGGAAAAGGTGGACTCCACAAAAGCAGAGGCTATAGTGAAGAAACTCCAGATGGACGGACGGTACCTCAGAGATGTCTGGTAATCAGTTTTTCTCTTAGAAGGAATATTTTCTCCGCAGAAGCTCGTGAAACCATCAAAAGGTGTCCCGAGACCCCTGGGCTCGTAGACCTTGAAATTTTTTTTCCTCTCCTATAGGATATAAGGTCATATTCAACCTCTGTAATGTTCTCTATTTAAATCTGTTATAGAAAACATGTTATCAGTCACAATGACTTCGAATTGGTTTTGTAGAGCAGTTGCAATAAACTCAATGTCAGCTCATGTTTCCCGATAGGATGTGTTTGTTGAGGTATATCAAACCAAGTGATTTTTTCAGGTTGACTGGCCAATGATCCATATATGTATCTGATTGTTGGGGACCTTACATGCCAATTCCCCGCCTTTTTTTCAGGGTAGTGATCATATTGAAATCTACAAAACAATGATATTCATTGAAGGTAATTCAACATCTTCACTGATATTCAGTGTTTAAATTAAGACCAACGGCCGGGTTGAGGCAAAAAACTAAGCTAGATGGGGAGCAACTATATCGTTACTCGTCGATGTGTTGGTGTTGATGTGTTGAGAGTGAATAGCATACGGCCTCTCAGAACAAACTCGAGTGCCAACCACTGATCACCTGTTAAGGAAGGCCAGATGCGATTCTGGTTGGGCTTCTTGAACATATATGCCATCTTATTGTTCGCATCAAGAGCTTGCAGAATCAGATAGAGCCTGGAGAATGCCGTGCCGGGTGAGACGCTCTTCAACCAATCATCGTAAACTCTGAACGAAAACATCCGCGGCTCCTTCGCCTTCCTAACCAAATCGTCAAAAAACGGAATCTTCAAGAGAGCGGGTAGCGGGAGCAGCGGCTTGCTTGCCTTGACGGCAAGTTTGGGGAAGTCGTGCAAGCGAGCCTCGAGGGGTTCCAGCATTTCTTCGCTTGCCATGACGATCTGTTTCTTGCGTTCTGGTAGAGGCATCGACCGCACGAGATGAGCCACTTCTTCTGCCGCCCTAGTCTTGGCCAGCCGACCAGGTGGTCTCTGGCCTGCTGCCCACTCGCTTGTGTGGCTGACCCTCATAAACAGCTGCCCTGTAAGGGGATTGAACACGAAGACGACGCCATTAACGGCTCGTCTTGGAAGGTTGCCTACTGTGGCACGATACATGTTTGTGTCATCAACAAACCAAAAGATGTGGTGGGTGAAATCTGAAGAACGCAGTTGAAACCCTTGATCCATTCGGTTCCCTCACAACATATGCAAGTCTTGATTTTACTTCAAAAGTTTATCGGAACGAACACAGAACGTACTTACTGAGCGGCTCCCTAGCCCTATATATAAGTAACCTATTCCATGTTAACTTAGGACAACCCAAACTCTATCCTCAAGGAATCCTAGTAAAAGCAGTAAACACACATAACCTAACCAATTGACCAGAATAATGTTTCCGTCGTCTAGTTGTAGAAAGTACCAAAAGGGATGAATAAAGTCTCTTTAAAGGAACCAGGAGAAGGGTATTTCACATCAATACTCTAGAGAAATGGAATGGTCTGCACAATGGGTAGCCTGTGACCCTCCCCGTATTCCTTTAGACGAATCCGTTCACAAGTATCTTGGTACGGCTGTGAGAGACTCTACTGGCTAAAAATATGTTTGCCATGCATATCTAGTACCAGTGTGTAACTTTGGGCAGAATTCTAGTTACCTTCAACGACGAAATTTTGTTGCTAATCTTTCTAGGTGGGGACTCTTAGCAGCACTATCTGCAATGAAGAGCTGCCACTTATCTAATAATTGTCACTAAGGTAATAAATTTGCCACTAAGCGTTTATAGCTACTTTTGTCTCTAAAAAGTGAGTCTTAAGAAATTTTTTCCAATGTATCTCAGCCTTCTCTATAGTTTCCAATGAAATGTTTGTAATCATATGCAAAGATAGATAAGTCATTAAGTTTATTTAAATAAGTGAGGGTTTAACCAAGTTATTTACCGGGATCGATTAATTAAGTTCTTCCGGCAGGCAGCAGCTCCATCAGATCATATGAATAATTCATGTTCAGTCTCTGTATCTATGTTCAAAGTTGTTACAGCCTATTGGTTCTTGGTTCTGGGAAAACGACTTTTACAAACGGGGCCTTCGTAATGTCCTAGGAACAGTAGATTTTAAACTATTTTTGGTGCACGGATTGCCGAATCTCTTAAAAGTCTTCACATCTTCTGGGGGACCTTGCTTGGACCTTTGTGGTGATATATATATATATATATATATATATATATATATATATGTACTGTTGTTAAGAGTGAACATTTCATGCTAAATCTTTTTTGAATTTTTTACTTTTATCTATTTAACAATGTAAATTAATCTTCTAGACTTTAAAATTGAAATCGAACGCTTGCTGTGTTTGTGGTTGTTAAATTAATCTTCTACGTATATTTGTAGTTGGAGAGAAATTTGTAGAAAGGAAGAAGAAAAACGGAAATTCAATGGCTTGAGGCGCGTCTAAAGACACTGTCTTTAAGACGATATTTGCCCCCACTCGAATCGAGTTTGCTACTGGGTTAATGGCAAATCACCTCCAGGATTACCCAAGCCAACAATCTGCAGATAGCAATTCTGAAGATTCGTTTTCAGAATTGATCCTCGAAATTGTGTATTTAACTGAAAATTGAGATACGAAATTTAGGAATGCGAAGTTAATTCTTATTCTGAATTTCAAAATCTTAAAGTTAATTCACATCTTCTATTATTTATTTCAAAGTCATTAAAATAAATAATAGAGAGAAATAATTCCGAAAATTAGTAAAATATAGGCCGTTAGATCATATATAAATCAACGCGTTAGACGCGCTCGCGGCAAGCGTGCCAAGTGCCAAGTGCGCCCACTAAAGCGCACACAATGCACGCACGCGCGGTGTGGTGCACGTGCACCGCACAATAGCATTGTCAATTGTTCCCTCCAAACCATCTCAATTAATTTAATAGTATGTACCATGTGCTTGCTTATAAGGAGAGAGAAAGTTCATTTTCTCTCCAATGTGGGACAAAGAACAAAACCCAAAACCTTTTGGGTCTTGAACTTCACTTACAATACAAACACATTACATACAATCTATCATCAACACCAATATTTGTTATCTCACACAGACATTGTCTGTGCCCTGTCCCCTCGTATGATTTCTTCTTCACACCACCGAACTCGAACATCCATTGAAGATAAATCACTGAAACACAATCAGACCTGATATGGCTAAATCTACTCATTCAACCGAGTGATGACATGTGGCAAGGTTGACTTCGAGTCAACCTTAAGACCTGTATCTGGGATAAGCTCTACTGGAGGTGACAGAGTCCTAGTAGAGCACTAATGCTATCCTCAAGGGATGGCAACGTGATGAAGGAGAGTTCTAACGTGGTTCTAGCTGATCGATGGACCTATAAGGGAAGAGTCCTGAGGTGAGGTGAGGAGGATTTTGGGACAAGCCTATATGATGAGCAAAGCCTCTGGTACGCAACCAAGTTCACACACACGCACACCTGGTGCATTTTCTGCTATTCAAAAGCATCGGAGCTTCTTCCGCCAGAACACTCCCGACGGTCACTCCGTGTTCTATTTTGCAGGTTCATTTCCCGGCTGTGGTTTCCGATCAATATTCAAGCAACAACAAGACCACATTGACTTCTACAAAACACATACATTTAATTTATTTAGTATACTCAACAAACAACCAAATGAAATACTTCTTTTTCCTCTTTTTTTTTTTTGTGTTAAAACATGACTAAATAAAAGGAAAGCTAGGTAGCCATTGATCTCTGATTGTGTTCAAGGTGTTCCAGAGCAAACTCAGCAGTCACCCATTGATCAAGCGTAATGGAAGGCCACAGATGGTGAGGCTCCGCGGCAGGCCTCAGAAGCCCATTTGCCCTCTCATTGTCTGCATGAAGATTGCGCAAAATCAAACACAGCCTGGACAATGCAGCGCTGCACGAAACGCTATCCAACCAATCATCATAGGCATTGAGCACAAACGTCCGCGTCTCCTTGGCCTCCACAACCAAATCATTGATCGTCGGGACCTTCAAGAGAGCCGAGAGCGGGACCATCTGCTCGCCTCCTGCGCTCACGGCGACGTTAGGAGCGTCCTGCAGGCGGGCCTCGAGGAGGGGCTTCAACATTCCGCTGGGATTCAAGACGGCCTGTGCGGCGTGCTCGTGTAGAGGCACGGACTGCACAATGTGAACCACTTCTTCTGCTGCTCTCAACTTGGCCAGCTGACCGGGCCACTACTGTTCTGCTGCCGCCCTCTCGCTTGCGTGGATGACCTGCAGGAACAGCTGCCCTGTCCTCGGATTGAACGTGAAGACGACGCCATTTACGCGCTTGGCCGTGAGTCTTCCGTTAGCAGTCTTGTCGACTGTGGCACGAAAGATACTTGTATCATCAACGTACCATATTATTTGATTGTTGTAATCTGGAGAATGCAGTTGCAAGCCTTCCATTCGTTCCCTTCCTAGTCCTACGTACTGCAACGACCACAATACCAAATTCCAAGAATATGAAGAACTAGCACCACTGTGAGGGGAAAACAAGTCTTCTGCTCTATATATAGGCAACGGACAATCCTCTTTGGTTCAGGAAACACAATCCAAGAACATCCAAACCAAGGAGGGGAGTCAACACATCACCGAACCAACTGATGGTAAGTCCTAAGAATAGTGTAGTAAACTAATAAGTTCAATACCCCACTTGTCACTAAAGGCTTAGAATGAAAAAGGTGTGTTGATTTCGCCCCATGTAAATATAAAATTCGCTCGTTAAAAAAGGTAACTACTACGTGAAGCGATTCCTAGTATTTAGGTTCCGTGTGAACTAAAATTTTCGTTGTTCAATACTAGTCTTTTTTTCTAAGTAAAGAAAGTCAGCTTTATGTATGTTGCATGTGTATTGCGTTGCACCACAATGACACATTTCGCGAGCCTATTGTAGGAATCAGCTGAAGCGGCTGCTCAGCAAGCCGTTTCATATCTAAATAAGAGTGGGAGGAACAAAACAAGGAACAATCGAGTGATGTAAATGTGTATGATAGACATTAATGTTTGCCATTTTGTAGGAGAAATTTATTGTTTATAATTAGAAAGACATGAATTAATGATTTGGATCCTATTGATTCTCTGAGGAAGTATTCCTTGTTTGGGTTGACTGAAATTCACCATCAAAATTAATTGAGTCAGCTTTGACCGATATGTACTTTAGTTTGACCCGAGGCAAAACCAATCAAAGCTTACTCTGTCATGTTGAATAATATATAATTTAAAGTTAGTACTTACTTAAAAGGTAATCTTATTAACACTCTTATAATGGCTAGTGACCCTCACCAAAATGTAAAGGGTGCTACACCCAGTTTAAAATGACAAAATACACTTACAAGATGCTAGAAGTTTACTTATTTTTGTAATTTTTTGTCACCTAGTTACCTACTAAAAGAAAAATCGATTACCACGTACTAATAGTAATAGATTATGTTAAAAACGAACTTGGGTGAGACAACCTAGGTTGATGTGCACTTCGAGGGATACATTCTAAAATTGCTAAAATCAATGAGGAACTAAGCATATACTCTGCTACAATACACACGGCCATGCACCATTTCCTCGAATAGAAGTAGATTCCGGTGGCAATGACTAACACATTCCATTTCCTTCGGCGAATATTGACGGTCTTCAATAGAGATTCCAACCTCAACTCCGACGATTGAGGTAAATGTACGAACCAGACTCCATCAACAACACTAGCTTCAAATATCATAATTCAACAACTGAATTTTTCAAGAGTAAATTCTCGTGGCAATGACTAACATATTCGAATAGTTATTGGCAAATTTTTATTCTCACCGTTATTGGCGAATTTTTATTCTCACCGTCAAAACCACTCAACTCACTTCCGGTAAGGAACTAATTTCTTTCCTCTAACAGAGTTTAACACATAAATTTTTTGTTAACAACATACGAGTGAATAAAGCAAAAACACACATTAAGAATTCAATTTGAAAACTAATTCAAAATTTTCCAAATTGCTTCTTAATCTTACTAGATTTGATAGCAACCAAATTATTCTCCTAATCCCATTTTCTAAATTTAAAATCCACGAGGGCCTTCTAACGTGATTTCATAGTACTTCAGATTCCTGCGTCTCTCAGTCTCTCTGGCTTTCTCTACCAACTCCGACGAGCGCGTGTCGTCCACGCTCCTCCGCCGCCGGTCACGCTTTTCTGGCGAAACCATTTCTATTCCGGCCTTACCCTCCCGTCGGAGCGGCAGCCCCTCTGTTTTAGTAGCCCTGTTCGTGGTTTTCTCTCTGTAAAACCCCTCTGATTCCTGTCTCTAGGGTTTTAGCTGTAGTTATGTGATTTCTGTCAGAACGTCAAATATGGTGGAGCAAGCAAAGAAGCAGAAGAGGGGCTCAGTCAGTGAAGAAGATATCTCCACTATCTTACAGAGGTTCATCCCCCTTCACTTCACACGCACACACTAATGACAAGAAACCTTGATTCTTTTGCATATATATACTCAAAATTTTACTTTCGAACTCATCGTTAACGCAATTAGGGATTTCTTTTTGTTTCTTGATTTTAAATTTGGCTGCTTGGTAAAAGTAATTTCTTGATTAAATTGTGATAGTGGATGTTACAAACAAGCGCGCTAGATATAAAACTTGTAGTTGGGCAATATAGGGTAAATTTGAAACTTTTACGCAATTAATGGCCGTTTTTTTTCACTTTCTTGGTTAAATTGTGGTTCTGGGTGATACAAGCACAAACATGCACGCACACACACTGATGTTGACTGTTTGGGTTATTGTAATGATTTTCTAGGAAATAAATGGTTGTTTCTGAATGTTTTAGTGAAATGGTGATACATAAGAATGGAGTTTGTTAATTGTGTGATGATAGTCGTGTGAAGGCTCCAAACCTTCTCCCAATACCTCATGTCACACACCCAGACACCCGCACACATCAATATATGCCTCTGTGCATGTATCATAGCCATTATATTGTTCTGAATTTATAGTCACGTAACGTATGATTGTGTTTTATTTATTTGTCAATTTGTTTCGTTTTTTTTTTTTTTTCTCAAACTTCAATTGATTGTGGTTCTGGGTGTTTCAGCACACGGGGTTATAAATGTTTGTATCAAATCTTTGTTTGGGAACATCTGGGTATAGTTGAATAATAGTTTTTGAAGGTTATAATGAATTGTGGTTTTGGGTGTTATATAAGCTTTAGCGTTTTATTGATTGTGTAATGGTAAAGATGCGTGGTTGTCGGTTTGAAGGTATAAGGCGACAACAGTGCTGGCATTGCTTCAGGAAGTAGCTCAAGTTCAGGATGCAAAGATTGACTGGAATGCATTGGTTAAGAAGACTACAACTGGTATTACTAGTGCAAGGGAGTACCAAATGCTATGGCGACATTTAGCTTATCGTGATTCTTTGCTCGAAAGATTGGACGATGCGGCTGAACCTTTGGTCAGTTTCTTTAGCAACTCTCTCCAATAGCATTTTATATGTTTCAGTGCTTTTATGCCGATATTTGCGTCTCGAGTTCACAAGGATATAACCATGTTGTGGTTTCTACTGATCAAAAGAGAATGTAAGAGGAGGGAGAGAGAGATGGGGGGAGGGGGGGGGGATTAAAAATGAAACTAGAGTGGTATGTGAATTTGATGATTTTTCCTAATCAGATGCTAGATTTCTTGGCACATGATTTATGTAGAAAAGGCTGTCCAGTTTAGACAGCACATGCCTTTATGGAATTGTTTATAAGCATTGTATTCTGTTAAGCAGTAGGTATCACGTAAGGTAGTGTTCAAATAACTATGAAGGTTCCTACATCTAGATGCGTACTGCACGTACCCAAGTCTTTGTAACACAGAATGAAAGGGCGATTGATGGGCGTGACCCATATTTGGGGACCTTTTTTCCAATCCGTATGAAGGTATAGGTATGAGGAATCTAGTGGGATATGGATTCTCAAATCTTGAGCAAGGAACAGCTGTTTTAACTTATGCTGCTACAAAAAGTAGCACAATTGTGTTCTCTCTTATGGAGCTGTACCTCTCTTCCTACATGTTGTTTCTGAAAAGATTGGCTGGAATTACAGCTCCCTAATCTGGTCATTTTTTGTGTTCTATATTAATATAATCTTCTATGAAAGTCTTTTTATTTTTCCACCTTGGATTTTTTGAACATGTTTTGAAAGTATGCTCTTTGATCAACACCCCAAGCTGAGCTGTTTATTATCGCACTCGATGCAACTTTAACCATGCATAGCCCTTGGTTACTTTGTAGACATGTGATTAATGATCTGAGAATACAAAAAACGGTGTTTCTAGTATTGTTCCAAAGTGACCAGCATGTGTTTACAGAACTCAGAAGTGTTTTGCATGTTATGTTGAGAATATGATGTGTCTTGAGAATTGACTAGACTTATGGGGAATATCCTCAGGGCCACTGATACCGTTGAAGTTATGTATTGGTTGTATAGAATCCAGACTCCTGAGGCAAAACTAAACATTGCAGACATTCTTACTAAAGATGTGCAGTATTAATTACAACATGTCCCAGTTTAGTGGTTTCTTTCATTTGATTTGCCCATGTACTTATCTTTCTACATGTCTTGAGAATTGACTAGACTGATGGGGAATATCCTTAGGGCCACAGATGCCGTTGAAGTTATATGCCGGTTGTATAGAATCCGGACTTCTGGGGCAAAAAGAAAAAAAAATGCAGACACTCTTACTAAATATGTGCAGTATTAATTATAACATGTCCCAATTTAGTGGTTTCTTTAATTTCATTTGCCAATGTACTTATCTTTCTGGACAGGATGATGATAGTGATTTGGAGTATGAGTTAGAAGCTTTCCCTACTGTTAGCAGTGAAGCTTCAACTGAGGCTGCAGCATGTGTGAAGGTAAGTCAAACTAATTGGATGCATAATGATGATTGTGTCAGTGAAATTATCCTGCCCATTGATTGAGATTTTTACTTGTAATCAGTGATACTGATGCATGATGACGTCTTTCTTTAAAGCTTGTGGAAGTGAGGCAAATCATGTGTACTTTGTATTGTTCAAAGACTCTTCTCTGTTTCCAATACAGTTGTTTCTATTATTTGCGTGAAGATATTTGCTTGACGACCTTACTTTTGTCTAACAACTGTTTGAGAGAACAATCCGTAATGGATGCATTCTGCTTTTATATTTCTTGGTCTGAGGTAGATGTGCATGTGTTTTGCCTCTGGCTTTTTCTGAAACATAGATTTGATTAAGATGGCTATGACCTCTGACGAAGAAATGTGGGAAACACATGTCTTAGACTTGATGTTTGCTGCTGCCAGCCGATTAGACCAAATTATTTGTTGTGCTGATAAGGAAGCACAAAGCCTTGTAAAAATGTGCCATGGCCTCGAATGATGGATCTGACAGGCACCTCGTATGCACTCCTTAAGACTTAGGCAGCACTTTTTTGTTGTGTACACGATCTAAATAGTCTTCCATTCTGAGCATGGTACCGAAACTGCTTTAAAACTGAGATATCTAGCACGCTTAGGAAGCCCTATTGAACACAGAAGATTGGTTATCTTGTAAAATCTATAAAAATGAGTATGGCGAGGTTTAGTAAATTTAAAGGAGTGGCGGTATAGGATAAGAATATTGTATTTGCAGTGAGATAAAATTCAAATTCATACACCTATATATAAATGTGTGTTTGTGTGTGCGCGCTTAGGTATGTTTCTTATATCAATGTTATTATTTCCATAGCATGGGCTTATCATTGACTATTATGACTTCAGTGGCTACAAGTTCATGTTACAGCCTTATGATATAAGTACATACTTAGCATAGATCCTGAAAGGTACTTCGCTTATACGTACCAATTATTACCTCTGAATTGAAATGTGTTTTCCAAATTCATGGCCTTGTTCTTATACATTATCTTTCTGCGCGTCTTTTTGATGTTATATTCAGAATTTATTATATTCAGAATTCACACTTCAGGTAGCAGTTATTTTTCATTAGTTCATAAGCTTTTTATGTTGGCCGGACTGCAATGGTCTGCACTTGCAACTGTGTCACCTCCTTCTGCGCATATATAATGTTTTTAAGTGGTTCCTTATTCGTTGTGTTTCTGGTGAATATCATATTATTGAGTGCCATCTCTTTTTGGAAATCTTGTACGTGGTCAGGTACTGATTGCTTCTGGTTTGCCAAATGAATCTAGCCTAGCAAATGGCTCGACAGTTGAGGCTCCATTGACTATAAATATACCTAATGGCCATTTAAGCAGAAGCAGAGTACCTATCGAAAATTCACAGCTAGGTAGTTTTATGCAAGGGAAAAACATTACAGTTCCAGTTTCTGTTCAAAAGCAGCCACTACCTGCTGTGACGTCTGCTGAAGGACTGGATGCATATGGATCAGCAAGTGGTAACCTAACAGCTCGAAGGAAGAGAAAACCATGGTCTGCAGCGGAGGATATGGAGCTCATTGCTGCTGTACAAAAATGTGGTGAAGGGAATTGGGCAAATATCTTAAAAGGAGATTTTAAGGGTGATAGAACTGCCTCACAACTCTCTCAGGTTACGTTCCTAAACCTGCTTGCTATAGCTTCTGAACAACTATCTTATTGGTTCTTTTCATGCATTTTGACTTGTCCTTCCCTCATGATTCACTCACTAAGTGAATCAGGGTTTGCAATATTTATTACTTTATCTACTGATAAACTTTCTTCCAGTGAATTCCAGAATTGGAGATCTGATGCAAAAGGAAAACTAAAAAATATATGATATTCTTCTTAATAACTTGAATTTTTAATTCGCTAAAATGTTTTGTTATGGGATCAAATATTATCTTTTCTAACCTATGAATCATGAAGGTTTCATCTAATTTAAGGAGGAAAAATATCTGGCTACTAACCCCCTTTTTTGGGCCTTTAAGATACCGGGGAGCCTGTATAGTGTATACTACATCAGGGAATCTAGAAGTTCTACCGTTCTCTAGTATATTCAATTTGTTAAGCTTTGAAGAACTTTTATTTCTGATACGCCTTTTCTGATTCTTTCTTCATCAACAAGAGTTTCTCTAGATATATTGGACTGTGCAATAATTTTCATTCACTTTTTTCTTGTATGCTCACATTTTTGTGTTTGTTTGATGTTTACCTTTTTATTGTTTTAACCGTGGCAATTGAGCTTATTTTGTCTACACTGTTCGAGATTTTAACAGAGACACTCAGACAGTCTAACATGTTTAGCAACTGATGGCTGTAGAGTGTAGAATACATTAAGTGATGGTAGGACCTGTTTATTATGACTTATCAACACAAGGCTTCCTTATCATTCATTTTGATATCCTCTTTAGGTAAATAGCTCAACAAGCCTTCTGACTTCTGAGGTGTGGTGTCAAACGAATTTGTAAAATTGTCAGGCGAAATTGCTATCTAATTCTGAGGTGTGGACACGTGCTTCAAATGCATGCCATTTCTAGTTTGTAGTCATTGGTCAACTCTTTCATACGTTCTCATAGATATTGAACGTGAAACCTTGGAGAATTTGATCATAAATCTTGACATTAAGCAAAATCCGTCAGCATCCTTGCGGGGACTTTTTAAGAAGAGGCTGAAGTCCTTAAAATGCATGGAAAAGTCACCCAACGGTAATGATAGCTGATTGATTTTTACTTAGTAGTGTATTTGTAAGGGGCTCTCTTGAAGTAGCATTTTAGCGCACATTGTTATCTGCATACAAATTATGCTACTGTTTTTAGAGTACGTTTTATTCTGAAAGTATGATGACATATTATACCTTGTAGCAGGTAAGTATAAGATTTCACCTATCTATAAGCGAGCAGAATCACAACCTCTTTTAATTTGAATCCTGCTGTCTGCTTTCAGAGTTTTGGTGTGTGCTAGTACTACTATATTATGGCCATCCGTTGTCATCTAGTATGGTTAGGATGTCTGGGGTTTGCCCAGGTTTCCCGGGTTCAAATCCCGGCAACGGATTACTTTATCACTGCATGGTTGCTATAAAAACACACATAGATTTATTTATTTGGATGCCTGTGTTTGTCTGCCATGATATACATTTTCTTTTCTTACACATCTATTGATAATTGTATACATTTTTCTTACCTATCAAAATATTGGTACATAAATAATACATAAATATTTATGTATGTTTAACATTTCTATTATATGTAATATTATTTTTCTCATTATGATCCAAATGGTAATAATTATCAGCCATTTCATTGAAGTTTTACCATGCTTCTCTCCAGTGATTGCAAGGTAGATATACTCGTCATTACGTTGTTTCCTCCGCAAACCTAAGAGTTAGTGACTTTATGCAGAGATGGGCCATTATCAGGAAACGCCAGGGCAACTTGAATGTAGGTGGTGGCTCCCAAATTTCTGAGGCTCAGCTTGCAGCTCGTCGGGCTATGTCCCTAGCCCTCAATATGCCCATGGCTAGTTCAATCGGTACTGTTGATTATTTCTGTGTCTAATATATCTGTAGTGCATGAAATTCTTAGTGACTGTCACCTCTTTGATGGGGATTATCTTGTGGAGCTTAGCGAGTGGGAGGCATATGATATAACTAGTGGCAGGAACCTCCACTGTTTAGTTCCGTTCTAGCTGAGATCCTCGGAACCCTGTATGCGCTTTCGCTCCTTGCAGCTTAGTGATGAAATGTATATATGGCATGCCAAAGAGGAGGTGACACACTAGTTAGAAACCGTGGCTATCATGTATCTGGTGTCAATGAAAGTCTATGGATGCAACGTTGCTTAGATATAAAAACCACCTGCAGTACATTGTTTGATACAAAATACATATTATTGACCATTACAAGGATACACTGAGCTATGTAACAATTCGCCATTCCACCTCTTTTTTCTTGAAGTCCTCTACTTTGTATTTTGTTAATTTTCTTAAGCTGACATGCCCCCTCCTGAGTCTGGATGTCTCAATTGTGTTTCGGCTTCTTACTGACAAGAATGCTCCTGTATCAATGGCACATAACTTAAGGAGATTTTCAAAAATTGAGTACTATTTTGGTGGGTCAATGCATAATCTTTTGTTACCGAGTTTTAATTTTGTCTGATGATGCCTGGGTGCATAAGCTTTTTCATACCGAGTTTTAATTTGTACCGAGTTTTAGAAGTTTAGTATTAGACAATAGTAGGGAAAGAGAAGGATAGGAGATGTACTAATTTTGTTTTGCAGATGCCTGAATGTCATAAAATGTTATGTCTTGGTTTCATCATTTTCTGCCATCTATCTCAAGTTTATTCTCTCTCTTTTTTTTTTGGCTGAACTGGAAACAGCTGGGACAAACTCAAATGGAACAGCCAGTAACTCTGCACGTCCTGCTGTTGGCGATGCATCATCTGTTGGTGCACAGCAAGACTCGGTGCTAACAGTAGCACAGCGGTCGGGAACACTTGGATCTTCGTCAAAATCCCGAGTAACTGCAAAAAAGTCCTCAGCCAAATCTGCTCGCGCCCCAGATGCATTGGTGAAAGCTGCGGCAGTTGCCGCTGGGGCCCGCATCGCTACCCCATCAGATGCCGCATCATTGCTCAAGGCTGCACAGGCGAAGAATGCTGTCCATATCATGCCTGGAGGAGGTTCTTTAATAAAGTCAAACTCGATGCCTAGTCCTCAAATGGGTCTTCCTCCCAACGTGCACTATATTCGTACTGGCCTAGCAACTACTCCACTTTCCGTCAGTGCTTCTGGCGCACCAAATTCCTCACGGCCTAGTGTGACTCAGCAATTGCAGGGCCATATTGCGAGACCTGCAGCACCAACAAGTCAGTCTCACCCAATTAGTGTTGCGGCAGAATCGAATGGGATATCTGATGCTACCACTGCTACCTCTTTCCGGACTAATGAACTTAAGGTCAAAACTGCAGAAGACATTGCTACTTCCAGCTCAGCGGAAGCACCAAAAGAGCTTGTCCAAAAAGATCAAGCTGCTGCTTCAGCTGATTCTAGAAGGGAGCAAATCAAAGAAGATCGGGCTTCTTTTTTGGGCAAAGCAAAGGATGTCCAGGAAGCTGAAGTTGAAGTTGCTTTTTCAGGCAATGCACCTAAAGAGCAAGCTCAAGAAGATCAAACTTCTGTTTCAGGCAGTTCACTGGAAGAGCTCATTCAAGAAGATCAAGCTTCCGCTTTGGCCCATGCTTCAATTAAACAAGATCAAGATAATCATATTGCTTTGCCAAGATTGGAACCTAATTCTTCCAAGTGTTCATCTGATGCTGAGACATCTGGTAATGACCAAACCATTGTTATTGACAACCAAGTTATTGGCGAGGGTAAAAACACAACCAACGACAAAGTTTTGCATTTGCCAGCTAACGATGGAGACAATAACGGATCAGAAGTTATGGATATCTGTGAGAACGAAAGTGTAAATGGGAAGCAAGAGGAAGTTTCAAGCATGCTTGTGGATGGGAGTGAAGAGAAAGTAGAGTTTCTGGGCAAGGTAGCAACTGAGACTCGGAAAGATGAAAATAAGGTGCTGGGGTTGGACTAATTGTGCTACTGACTGCTATTCTGTTCTATATTGACTGCAATTCTGTTACTGTATTTTGTTTTCTTTGCAGAAACTGCTCAGTTTTAGATGTTAGAAGTTTGTGAAAATGGATGGTGTTTCTTTTGTCGGCGATGTAGCTACTTCTCCTTGATAAGGTTGTAATTTGCTAGGGATGTCGTTGGCATCCACTAGGTTAGGGCTGAACCTGTGTAAAGTGCCTGTGTATTCTTGAAAGATGGTTGTTTACTAGCAATAACATCATTTTCATTTTCTGGGGGAATAAAAGATATCTGAATGGTTTAATTGTGTCAAAGCACAAGGAATCAACTTAAGTATGTTCTGACGTATAAATCGGGTCTCAAATAAGGTATGCGGTCAGGTAAAGTCAGCCATGCATCTTGGAGGCAGTTTGAGGTAGAATTTTGAATCTTTTGCCTTAAAATTATCACTCTCCAAAAATTGTTACTAAAATGTGATAATTTGTTGCTCACTGATGTGAATAGAGTTGCAGAGCAGACTCTTAGATGTCTCAAAGATGGGTTTCTGTAAATCAAGACTTCATGCATAGCGTATCTTCAAAAGTTGCTCGAATTTCATACCCTCGTGGAGCTTTTAATGAAGACTGTTGATGCAATGGCCCATCTTATTTCATCGACTGAGTAAGGCTGATTGGAATGAGATCAAAATTGTGTTGGCAGCACCTTCTTAGTTAATTGGAAAAAACGAGAAGAAACAACAATCCAATCTGGAGCAAAATGATCTAACACAAGTTTTACTAAACGGAACTAGTACGGAAATAACGAATTTGAAACTACCAAGTCAAGTAGCAACAACTATGGGGGTAATGCAGTTAGATCACTGTACTGTTTTTGCAAAGCTGGACTCATGCATGCAAAGATTGATTTGTTCTGCTTCTTTAGCTTGACCCCAAACAGAAAAGACCTCAAAGGAATTTTAGACCGACTAGGGTTCTTCGTTTGATGGTTCTTGGCCGGGGAGATCCCAAATTCTTCATCCAGTTTTGCCAGTGTCTTTGCAATATCTTCTTGTAGTCGTTTCACATGTTCAAGACCGGCTAGCAGTTCATCCTCAACCTTCTTATTCTCCTGCTTCATGTTCATGATTTCACCCTGAAACTTTGCAGCCTGATAGTCACTGAGCTGAGTCTCTTCTATTTGAGACCCTGCACTCGACAATCTTGATATCTCGTCTTGAATATTGGACAAGGACGATAATCTGTTTTGCAAGTCCTCTTTCAGTACTCCATTATGTTCCAACCATAAGGTCAATTCAGTCTGAATCTCACTCAAGTGCTTGTAGATTGCGCGAATATCTGAACTCGGTGACTGATGTTTCGGTGACTGATGTTTTGTACTTCCATCTTGCTTCTTGTTTTCCTTCAGCTTCACCAACTCTTCTTGCAAGTCCTGGTATGAAGTTTGGAATTTTTGTATTTGATGAACTGAGGTGCTAAACTTCAACCAGAACTCTATGTTTTCCTCTAGTAGGTCATCAATGTCCATACGAATCTTTTCTTCAATAATGGAAACTTCATGAGGTTCATCACTAGGAATTACTTTGACCTCATCTTTTTGTTGTTCAGCTTGTGTTTCTTCTGTTCTTTCCGTTGATCCAACAGTTTGTTCACTCAACAACTCTGAAACTGCCTTTGGAGAGGAAGTATCCGAAACCTGCAGATGGGTGTTCGGGGTCACATCTAGGTCCGTTTGAAGTAAGTCCATTTTTCTATGGAGAGAACGAATCTCTAAATCCTTCATGGCATTAGCATTCTTCAGAACTTTTAGCTGCACAGCAGATTTAAAGAGGCTGGCCCTGTTTTTCTTCTCTACTTCGGTGAGCTTCTTCTTTACTTCCTTGAAGTTCCTAAGAATCGAGGTGTACTCCTGCAGTAGCATCTTCTCTCTGTCCTCCAACCCATTTAAGAACAACTGCCTCCAGTCCGGTTCACCTTCTTCGTCTGAACTAGGTTGCTCTTCCTTCTTGAGAGCTTGATCATCTCTATGATTGTCTGAATTAAAGTGAACATGATGTTGTTCATCTTTAATTTTGGCAGAACTACCATTTTCTGGAATGCCATCGTTTTTCTCTTCTTCACTTTTCATCTCCCTTGAGATCACCGAGAGATCACCATATTCCTTGGAACCTTTTTCTTCTTCATCATCTTTGGAAAGAATGGTGCCGTCTCCCAGTTTCACATATTCTGAGCTTTCTGAATCATGACCAGTAGCAAGCATATCCTCATGGTCCTTGAACCCCTTTTCTGGATTTTCATCGGAAACAGCTTCCCCTTGACCTTTAAAAGAAAGGTCGTCAAGGTGATTGCTTTGGTTGGACTGCAATAGCCTCTGTCCTACATAACTACTATGCACCATGTCTTCACTATATTTGGGCCCTTCTTCCCAATTTACAACTTGGGCAGCTTCCGGTAGACCTTCTAGAAGAGGTTGATCGGGATGATTGGCTTGACTGCATTGAACGACTTCCTCCTTAGCATTGAGATAAGTGCCCTCTTTTTTTGCTTCCTCTTCCATTCTCACATCTTGCAAGTCATGTAAAACAGAACCGTGAGCCATCATATCTTCACTTTCTTTGGATCCATCTTCTGGACTGGCATCCAGAACAGTTCTCACCTGATCCTTTGGCAAAATATCAGCAAGGTAATTGCACAGGTTAGACTGGACAAAGTTTTCTTCATCAGCTTTGACAGGAGACATGCTATTTATCATCTCATCACTCTTCAATTCCGTTTTCACTCTTACATCATTTGAGATGACTTTCTCAAAACCAGCACTGTCCGACACTTCATATTCTTCGAGTACTTCTTCTGTATTGGAACCTGAAATAGGTTGCGAAAGATCAATAAAAGGGTTGCCCGACTTATGTTGTTCCAAGAATTCCTTAGCTTCAAATTTGACATTAGTAATTTGATATAAAGCTTGATCTTCTTTTTCCGCTTCAGATTTTATATCTTTTGGCAGTTCGAAAAGGTTGTGTGGGGAGATCATGTCTTCATCTACTTGAAACTGCTTTGGCTTATCAACAGCTGGAAGAGATTTCATTTCGTTGAACAAAACTATGTGCTCGAGCTCCTCATCTCGCTTCACATGTGGCATTATCTCCGAAAGATGATCAAAATTACTGCTTGCTTCAGCAAAACTAGTCTGAAGGTTCTTCATTTGCTCTTTGGCACTCTTCTTGAGGGTTTCAACTCTGCCCAATTCTTGTTCCAATTCTTTTATCTTGTCCGAACCCTGGATCAGACTTTCCCTTTCCTCCTCTAGGCTCTTCAGGTGCGTCTGAAGCTCATTTGCTTCCGATCTTAGTCTTACTACGAGAGCATTCTGAGAAATTACTGCAGCTTCTAGCTTGATCACCTTATCAACAAGTTCATCAATCTTCTCTACAAGTTCAGACACAGTGAGCGAAGTGTCTGGATCAACTAGCAACCCTTCTTTGATCTTCGCCTGAAAAGGTTCCAGACTGTGCCTTTCTTGTCCAATACAGTCTGCTTGGTCCATGTTCTCCAAATCCGGACTAGCATTGCTCAGCTTATATTCTCCCAAGTGCTCTTGTAGATGTGTGCGTTTATGATTCAATCTCTCTTTTAGATTCCCAAATTTCTCCCTGGCCTCCTGAATCTTCATATACTCTACTTTTGCCTCTTCATTGGACTCCTTTTGTTTCTTTTCTAACCTGCCCAAGGTCTCCCGGCAAGATTTTAGAGCCGTGGTTGTCATCAGGGTTCGAGCTTCGTCATCATCGATGACAGTGCCAATGCCAAACTCATCTTGTAAGCTACTAACTTTTGCTTGCATTTCAGTGACCTGATTTTCAATTTCCCAGTACTTTGCAAGCCCACTTTCATACAAGCTCTTTATGAACTCCTTCTCGGTTTGAAGCCCCAAAATTCCCTTTTGAAGCCTATCAATTTCTTGGAGTGCTCCAGTTTTGCTCAACCCTGAACTTTTAGTAGGTTCAGAAGCATCTGTAGGACTTAACTTGAGGAGCCCTTTCTTTGACATTAATCTGGATGGGCTCTTGGAACTTTTCTTGGGAAAATTAGGGACTTTGGGGATGTCCAACTTTGGCGCAACTGGCAAACCCTTGGGGAGCTTGGCGGTTCCTTGAAAAGGAGTGGAAGTTTTTGGCAAATATTCTTCGTCCTCCTCATCCATTCCAAGCTGAACTCTTTCAGGGTAAACAGTGGCAATCGTCCGGTTGGCACTCTGCAGATCTTTTGATAGATGATCATATCTCTCTGCCAAGGCTCTGTATCCCCGGAAACAATCCTCCACAAAGTTAATTATCTCTGGCCTCTTCCTGTAGTACATTTCTGCCCTCACCGCAAAAGAATCCCCATCTTCATCTATTATTTTGAGTATGTACTCGACCTTCTCCTCCATATCTGTAATTTCACAAAAAAACGTTTTAGTGGTTGTCCTAATCCTGTTTTGAAATTATTAGGCCTCGTGAATGCATGCATCTTGCTCATCAACAGCTATAACTTAATGAAGAAACCTCCCAACCAGTCTGCGCAACAATATGCTGCAAAGAATCAGATGAAGAGTTTTTTTTCTCGTAACGAATATGAATTACTTAGCCAGAAGGCCCAGAAAGGTACGAACACCCATCCTTATTATTCCCAAGACTAGGAATTTGTTCTAATACAGTTGAGGGAGCTGATTTTTTATGTTCCAGCATCGTCGAGAGTTCCACCATTGGTTACATCTAATCTTTTATGATAAGCATCGTTGAGAGTTCCATAATTGATTGCAGCGCAAAAGCGGGGGTAAGAATGCATACATCTAATCATCCTCAGACTCTACTGGCGGGAGCCTCAGAGGGTTGGACATAGCAGTTATTTTGTCTTTCTGATGGGCACGGCTAACTCTAGGGCTAAGTTGAATTGTTGAATGACATCTTCTCTTGATCAGCATACGATGAAATGAGAACATGCAACATTGTATGTACTTGGAAATGCCATCTTGTGAGTTAAGAAGGGGTAAACATCAAATCACACATTCACATCAACCCTAATCCCTTGAGAATCAGAAGGTTACATGAATTTTCTAGTGAAGCAATAACTTGCAAGACAGAAGATATTGATCAAGTACCTTGGAGGTTCTGTTCCAGCCATTTTGACTGCTTTGTTCTGATGTGACTTGCCCACCACCATGAATATGCATTCCTTGCTGCTCTCTGCAACATTCTCTCTCTCTCTCTCTCTCTCTCTCTCTCTATCTCTATCTTTTGTGTCCTCTCTTCAGAATAGGAGAAGACATGGAAGAACACCCATCAGAGAAAAAAAAACATGTAAAGGAATAAAGGAAGATTTTGGGAGGAAAACAAATGTTTATTTGTTTTTTTCTGTGAAATGCGTGATCATAGCATGGCTAGAAATCAAGGGGGAGAATACTTCGCTTAAATTAAGGTGTTGGATCCTTTGAAAAGCACATATATAGGAGGCCATCAACTAACTCATTGTGCACAATTGGCAAGTCCTGAATTTGCCAGGTTGGTCTTTTGAGTCATGGGAATGAGGCAAGCATGTCCTTTTTAAGCTTTTGACCCTTCTTTTGCTGTCATCTGATCTAGATAGACCTGTAAGAATTTTAGTTCAGAATTTAATATTTTGGTAGGTTTTCACTACTAAATTAAATCCAATGGGGGATGCTTATAATAATTTTAAGGGAAAAAAGGCTTCATTTTGATTTCATAAAACTTGGGTATGTCAAGTTTATTTGAATACACTTGTGTGCTCCCCTATTGTTGTCCTATAGATCCTTCTTCTTTTTCATGCTTTTCTATTTTTGAAGTTTATAAGGACAATTGGAGTTCAGGCTCAGCTGAAAATGTTGATGGTGCATCTAACTTGCTCGATTTCGTTCTTCTTTCAGTCTGTTGCCATAGATTAGATAGTCCACCTTTGCCTCTTAAACTCCTGTTGAACCCATCTAAGAGGAAATTTGACGATGATGATTCATGGATATGCTCATATGCATCCTAGCACGCGTTCGTGCAGAGGCGCGAGCGCTATGTGTTGGTTGTTGGGGGGGGGGGGGGGGGGTTGTGTGAGAGAGAGAGAGAGAGAGAGTACAATGAATCAAGAAGAATACCCAAAAAATTTAACGAATTGAGAAGAAATGAATCGGAATTTTGATAATCATGTGGGAAATTAACTGAATCTTTTGAGAGAAGCAAGAAATCAGAATTTTGATAACCATTTGGAGCGAAGAAGAAAGAAATCAGAATTTTTTTTTTATTGGGGAAATTCAGCGAACTGAGAAGAATCGAAAATCAGAATTTTGATAATCAAGAGGAAAATTCACTGAATCTGGAAAGAAATGAAAGAAACTGAGGAACCAAGTTCAGCATGCCAAGCGAGAGATTTGCAATATCAACTTATCAACAGCTGAGGTAGAGTGTTTTACCTTAAACAAATAATAATAAGAGTCAGTTATATACAGCAATATGACTGCCTTCCGTCCCCCCTGCCCTACCCCGCCACGGCCTCTGCCGGGGGCACGATCTATCTACAGCGAGTCGATGACAATAACAGATCACAACAACCTACTTTCATATGTACAGCCATATTTACAAGAATGAATACACACGCGCGCGCACACACACACTTATGTACAAACACAACGTTCTTTTTGTTTTTCTCTCTTTAATCCTTTTACTTCTGCTTCACAACCGAACATGGCACCTGTGGATCAAAGAAACAACAGCAATTTAGCTGAGAACTAAGAGCACACACTTCCATACAGAAGTAGAATAAGGAGGAGCAACATACCTCAGACATCCGCTGTTTCTTCTCCAAACAAATTAGTACAACCTCAAACCCAACATAAGCCAACATTCTTCTAATTGACGACCAATACAATGCCAGTACGCAAGTCCTTTTTTTTTCAACAACGTTGGTTTCTGATTTTTCTATTTTTTTTTTACCCTTTTCTATAGGTTATGTAACAATTTGAGTTTTCCTCTTGACGAAAGCACAAGGAACATTAAAAATGTGTCTCTGCAGACGTCTGATGTCAGCTGGTCTGAAGAGAAGAGAGCCACTGTTCCATGTACTTCTTGTTCTCTGCAAAGTTTGACATGAAACACAAATCTCAAACTGATCGAGAATATTTAAACACAGTTAGCTTTCTAAATTAATTTGATGCTCACTACTCAAACAAAACTGATAAAAAATTATAGAAAAAAGAGCAAGAAGATCAGGTGAATACACAGGTCAAAACTTATTGTCATAATCTCCAAAAACCAAGAAAAGCTGTAGGTAGCGTCAACAGATCTAACTAGGACAAAGTTCAACAGACCCCCAGGTAAAGGTAACTCCACAGGAAAGAAACAAAAAGTCTTCCAGGTAGATAATGGATACCACGAGTTAAAGGGAATACTGACGTGATCCAACCACACGAGTACCCTAAACCATATAGCGGCCAAGGGCAGTAACACTTGGGAGCAAAAACAATCATTGGGATTCAGGAACAGGAGTGAGACTAGGAATGCAGTGACGATGAACGCATTAAGTGAACCAGACAGACAGAAAATGTAGAAACTGAAATAAGAACAAAAATTGAACTCAATGTTATTCCTGCTACAGATTGTTTTTCCTAAGAAAACTTTAAGTCATTCCAAATATCTTCGAGTCAAACTGACCACGACATCCATTCTTGAATGGGTAGGAGTAAGCATATTAGTATCTGAAAACTTAAGAACTTAGTCGTCTATAAGAACAAAATTGTTATACTCAAACCTGCCTTTACCGGCAACACCGCGAGTTCAACTCAACTACGCCTTAGTCCCAATGCAGTTTGGGTTGCTACATCAATACTTACCTCCACTATCCCTATCCAAGGTTTCCTCTATTTATTTTCAAGCACCTAAAAGTCCTTTTGACCTACTTCTACCCACCCACGTTCTTTCCAGTTTACCGTACCCATTGTGGCCCAACAAAAAGCACTAATCATTATCCAAAATAAAAATGTGCCACTAGATAAGAGGAAATTTAGTATCCTTTAAGAGGAGAGACTCAATCATAAGTAAGGTACTCCAAGCAATCCCAATACATGAATACGAGCGACACTATCCATAAAGTCATCAAGTTTAAAGGTTGTTTAGGATTTCATAAGTTTATATCCAATCTCTCGATATACATACTTTAACAAATACAAAACAAAACAGAATGCAGATCCCCACCACAGATGGACTATTTTCACCGAAGGGGGTAATTTGCACTTTGCCTCCCTGTTGTCTACTATAGGTAACCATGAGCCCCTCCAGATGAAAAATAGACAAGACTCCACATGTTTTTTGAACTTTGAACAAATTTGAGGTTGTGTATTTATGTTTTTTTCTTGTGTAAAACCCAAGCAACAACTCAATAAGCAAGGGCCTTAAGAAGCATGAACCATTAAAAATCAAAAGAAAAAGGAAAACTCAAGTCACCAGCTTCATGTGCTTTGTCAAAAAACTCCTTTCGAACCAGATATAAGCATAACTCATATTTGATAGTCAATCTAGGCTTCTGTAAGACAACTGAAGCTCTGAATATCTCTCGAATAGTTCCAGGAGCACAAAGAAAACTTTACGAGTAGAAGTTTTGATATTTTGACTAACCAAAGGTAGGATATAGAGGTAGTTTAGCGTTATGCTTGAAAACTCCATACAGAGTTGGGGTCCAAAGCCAAACATAGCTGCAGGACGCATTCGGCTACTAAGGGGTTTAGCATTTGAGCAATATTCAGGTTCTTTGGAGTGAACTAAAAGCACCAAGGAGGGATTTTTCTTGAAGGCAAATTTCTGTGTGACCAAAACCACTTGCTCAAGGCAGAAGCACCTTCAAGCAACCGAAACTGGGCATCCAAATAAGCACATCTTTGGCGGAACCATCACGTAGTTACCTCATGATCGACTACTCACTTGTTTACTCACTGAGCCTAGTTCGTGACTAACTTTTAGCCTTCCAAGTACACTACTCGCCGCATATATCAACAGTAACCCTTCAAGAGGCTGCGAAAGTGAGACCTATATGAATCCTATGATCTAGTCTAGTCAATGACTGCATTAAAAGTTGAACCTGGGAAGCAAACTTGTTGGTGGTAGCCTGTAGGGCAACTAACAGACAAAAGGGTTCTTCTCCCCAACTTCACCAACTCTCTCATCAGTTGTAAAGATTATCAAGTTGACAACGAAGGAAACAAAAGAAACTGACAGCAAATCTGCACAATCATATAAGCATAAGGTGCAATACATTCTCAAAAAAACAAAAAAATGCTTACCAGCAGCATGTATATCTGGAATGTTCCTAAATTTGCCCACAAACTTGTCCTTAAAACTCTCCTCGATATTCCCACGACCACGTCCATAGCAAGGAACCAGCACAGCAAAACTATCATCTGAATCATCATCACTATGGAATCCAGGGCCATGAGGTTCCAACCATCCAATCGACCAATCAGAATCATCTGACTCCGACCCTGAAACACAACCACCATCTGATGGAACCACCACGACGTCATATTCCTTATCAATCTTCCGTTCCCCACGGCTTGGCCATTTCCTTTTGACCTTTCTATTTGAGGAGGTCATATCTCCCCCATGAACCAAAGGGAATTTCAACGTATCCAGTTCCAACAAACCCATGTCGGGTGAAGAATTTAAAGGTGATCCATTAGAATTTTTGGGGTCTTGATGCTTTCCACTCCACAACCACCAGGACAGGGGTGTAAATGCCACAGCCATATCTATTAAAGCGTAAAAACTTCCTTGATATGAATAAAATGAATGCAGATGTAGTCAATGCATTTGGCAGCAGGATTGTGAGCCAAGCAGGAGACTTATCAAATTTCTGCCAGTTGTAAATGGAAATTGATCAGTCAAAATGAAATCAACATGTAGGAGGACAGATATCTGAAAGAAGATCTAGCAACTGAGATCTCCATAGAAACAAACAAATTCTCCATTTGGTTGCTGAGAAACTTTAAAAGAGGGACTGACTGAAGTTTCCGAGAAACATTGGCATACAGAAACAGAAACATGAACCCAAATACTCCTGCAAACTATTTGTTGTCTATTCAAAAGGTACCCTTGATTTCAGCCAAAATTCTACCCCCTACCCCTCCTTCCAAGAATATGTTGCTTGGGCATTCAAACAAAGTCAGAAAAGTTCCCATTTTGAAGACCAAAAACACCTCAAATTTGGGTCAAAGAGAAAGAACCCAAAATTGACTCAGACAACTTATCTCAGCCTCATTCTCCATCTTGTCAAGCATAGACAATTCTTTGCCAAAGAAAGATCCAAAAGCAAAATGCAACACAAACTAATCATCAAGTCCACTCGAAAACTATAATCCAACAATTTTCGTTGAAATATGCAAAATTGAGCTTAAACCCATCAAAAGCTACTAAGTTTATCTTCAATCGATCCAGCACTAAACCAATGAAAAAACAAACCTATCATAACTCGAGCTATTTCGAACCATGAAATAACCATAATCATATACTTATGAACCACAGAATGGTCATCCAACAAACCATCTTTAAACCCAATTTTTTTTGTCTTCTATCTCAAACTTGGAATATTAACCAGAGATTCAATAAAAAAAACAGTATAGAGACCAATTGGGTATTGAAAATAGATACCTTTGGAGCCAAAAATAAGAAAGAATCAGAGCTCTAGATGATCAAAATGGTGATCTAAATGAAACCCATTTTCTTTTTTTTTTAATGTAAATAGAAGAAATCGTATGGCAGAAGGAGAGGGAGAAAATTCGGCAGTTTCTTGTACGTTGGAAGCCGTGTGATGCTCTTCTTCTATTCTCCTTGTTCAATAATACAGCCTGCAGTGGATAAATGGAAGTTTTAAAATAAAAAATAAATCTAGTAGAGGAGATAAATTTGAATAGTTTCGCCTGTGTGTGGGTACAGGGAGATGCAACGGAGCTCTCGCTTTAATTGCTTGTACAATTGGGAGTGTTGACTTATTAATGCTTGAGAGTGAGGACAATTTCGTCATTTCGTGCAACTTATGTGTTTCCGCGTTATTTTGAAGAAAATAGTCGATAGTCCGAGGGAACAGAACTAGAACTATTCTGTCGAATGACACGAGACCAATATTTTTTTTCGTGATGTGGGTCCGAGTGAGACCAAGAACGGTCACGTTTTAGCGACATAAGTTTGTGATTTTCGCGAGATAAGTGTAAATTTGGTCGCGACAAAATAGATTTGCCAGGTCAGATATAGGTGTTTGGGTCCGTGGGGCCACGGAATTAGGCGGTGATGACGCGGACATCCGTCTGACCAGCCATTTCGTGTGTATGTTGTGCAAGTAACATTCATAACAGATAACCAACCTACAAAGGGAATTCCAACCTATGGCATTTAAAAAAGAAAAAGGAACTTTATCAAATGACTGATTTGCCCTTATGGATACTGCTGCTTCTATTTTTCTTTGGCTTTGGACTAGAAACTTTGTTAGTCCAATTTTGTCTGTATCACGCACTTTAACATGGTCTGGTCAATTTTGGGGTGCTTAGACACCAAAACTATAACAATGACTGCCAATTTTGTCTACCTTCTTGTAATTTCAATGTTGGGAAGCTCCACTTGCCCAAGCTGGTTCCTAAGAAGGTTCGCAGACGGCCAAAATCTCTTTTTCAACTTGTCGATGGACAAAGACGAACGGTTAAGGTCATGATGTTGGTTATCTAAGCTGAAAGCTGTTGTGGGGACATCCAGAATTACGACATATTGTTTCAAGAAAGTGTAATCACCTTCGTCAAAACTATTCTCGTGATGTAGTGCTAATCATTCATATCATTCTTAATGAAGCCGACTGATTGTTCTGTCAACTAAATTTTATAGGTAACCAGAAGAAGGAGCAGATAGCGAGATGATGATATCCTAGTGTTGATCTAAAGTCCGTGACAAGAAAATCTGATAATTTTCACTACGAAATATACTCTCTCGGTTGTACATATTTTATCTAGTGTGGAAATAACCACATAGTGTACAAAGGTTATATAGTACATAAAGCTCTAATAATTGCTAATACCTTAGGCAAAATCAAACATGTTTTCCTAACTCCCGACCTCATGCAATATTTTTCAAAGTTCAATCATGATGAACTCTTGGTAATCATCTCACTAAGCTTTGTCTTTGCCAATATTAATGCTGGATTATTAAGATAAAAAGTTCAATATTTGCTCCTGAACATCAATCACTTTCCATGTTACATATGCAATGCACTTAATATAATCCAGTGGCCTGTATGCAATGAAAGAAGTGTAAAGATTCACCTCGCCATGTTCTTCAAGTATAATATTTGCTGCTGGTGGGCTACTTGCGCCATCATTCACGATCAGAACAAAGCCATATGATATATATATACATATAAGGAACGAAGACAAAAAGCATGTTTTGGTAGGTTATCAATCAATCTTCCACCCAATGTGGAAGTTGTGGCTGGAAGTCTACCTTGTATATATTGCTCATATTTTATTTCTTTTCCCGACTTATTTCGAAGTTTGACTTATACGTTGTGTCGAGTCTTTTTTCTTTTCTGGGTGTTTTACGAAAAAATTTGAGAAAAGCTAGGACCGCGGACACATCTCGCCCATGCAATCAGCTCTCATAGAAGTATGACTATTCCTTAGGTGGGGAAACCGGCTCTATAGTGCACTTGTCTCTGCAAAGAAAACGTCGCATGCTCGGAGTGTATATTTTGGGCTTACGGCTCCAGTGACGCTCGATTAGGTCTTCGCCATCCTACATCGATACGCTATGAGGGTGGTTCGTGACCGTCGGTGGTTCAATCATCAAGTTTACGGCCACAACATCCCGCTCGAGAATCAATCTTCAAACCCTATATACCAAGCCATTTGGAGCCCTCGTACTTTTGTTTAACGTATCTATTTTGAACGCTAGTACGAAATTTGCACCTAATTTTCGAAGTAAAAATCCAATAACATGTTTCTATCCACTATGATTATACGATTGAAATGTGATTTGTACCGACTTCTTACTCAAATCACATGGAAGGTTGTGGTCTGATGGGGACAATCGAATGATGCCAATGGTGTACACTTAATTACCATATGTATTATCTGGATTACTTTAATATCATAAATCTAGTACTTAGGTCACCACGTCAATTCTTTTTTACTTGGGCCAATCACTTCGTGCCATAGAGAGTAGGAATACTATAACATAAACTCATTTGATTTTGAGTAATAATTGGCTAGCTTAGTTGAACTTTTATCTCCCACACATGGCACGATAGGATAGTTATCCTCTAAAAAATTAAATAGCAAAATCTTCATCCAACATGTGGCATGGATAATACCCTTACCCCTTCTCTTATAAAACTTTCAATTAAACCCTTGTTTGCAAATTTATCCCCCAAAGTGTGGAAGGCGTTTTCAGATTGGATTTTACGGTCTATAGTTTTTTTGCTCAGTAATTTTTTGTTCAACTTGGAACGGATGTATATACTTTTTGGTTCAATATTAGTTCACTATTGTACGTGTGTGATTGATTGCTCGAACTTTGACCAAGGCAGTGAGCTTTTCATCACGAGCATTGTTATTTCGTTTAACAAAGAAAGTGAACGGATATAGAGATATCACTAGCAAGCAAGATGTAAGAACTTGTTTCCTCGTTTTTGCCTTGGTGTTGTTGAACCTGCTATGTCACGATGAACTTTTGATAAACGCGATGATTATTAAATCGTAACTATTGCCATTTTATTTGGACAATCACAAGCAAGCAAGATGCAGCATAGTGAGTGAATGAAATAATCACAACCAAACTTGCTTATATAACAAAGGTATTTTATTTCACTCAAGCTTGAACACTTAACGAATGAATTGCTTGAACATTGTTCGGAAAAGTTTTGGGAGAAATGAAAACGGATGGCTTTGAGTCGTATCTAAAGACGCACTTTCTTTTGGAACGTTACTTACTCCACTCAAGATTGACTTTACTAACGGGTTATAAGCAACAACAAAAAAATTCATGGTACAACAAAACCTGTGTAGATTGCAATTAGCAATATCGAAGAACTTCTAAATATTCTTCCTGAGAAAATATTTAGTAATTAGACTTCTTTGAGAGATAAGTAGAATATTTCGGAATGAAATATGATTTGTTTGAGCAATCGGAATTTCTTCATGAAATAATACTACTTATGAACATAAGATACATGCAAAGCTATCAGTTGTCTCGGTTTTTGCCGTCTCATTCTCATATATACCCTGTCGCCAAGCGCTTCACAGCCCAACATGCCATTCTCCGCCACAATCCCCACACCTAGAGTTGTCAAACGGGCCGGGCGGCCCGCGGGCTGGCCCGACCCGGCCCGGTTCTGGCCCGGGCTGGCCCGGCCCCGTGGATGAACAGTAGAGGCCCGCACACATAGGGCCTGGGGCCTAGACCAGGCCTGAAGAATCTGGAAAAACGGCCCGGCCCGGCCCGGTTTTGGCCCGGCCCGGTTTCGGCCCTGTTTCGGCCCGGGCTTGGCCCGGTTTCGGCCCGGTTTCCTGGCCCGGTCTGCGGCCCGGATTTTGGCCCGGTTTTGGCCCCACATTTTTTGAATCTTTTGCTTTTCCCCCCCTTTCTTCTCCCCCTTTTCCAAACTTCCACTTTTACCCCCCCAACAGCTATATAACGGCTAGTTTGGGGGGTATTTTAGTCTAACCTATATTTTTCAACTCCTTTACACTTTTACCCTCCCCAACAACTATAAACGGATAGTTTGTAAGGGTATTTTGGTCTTTTGTGAAGTTTCTAAAATCTATAAATTCACACCATTTCTCTCTAATTTTTCACACCAATCTTCTTACTCTCTTCTTATTCTCACAACAAGCTTTGCTACTATTTTCCTCTCCAATTACTACTCTTGCTAATTACTACTAGTATTTACTAATTAGTACTCTTGTTTATTAATTACTAGTCTTGCTAAATTCTTTTTAATTACTAACTCTCTAATATTTGTTACTCGTTCATTCTTTTAATTACTACTAGTATTTACTAATTAGTACTCTTGTTTATTAATTACTAGTCTTGCTAAATTCTTTTTAATTACTAACTCTCTAATATTTGTTACTCGTTCATTCTTTTAATTGTTATTTCTTATTACTACTCTTATACTTGTGTATTTAGTTACTTTTACAAATTTTAGCGTGAAATATGGCTGGAATATTGAAGAAAATGAGGCGTGTAACGTCATCACGAAAGAAATCATCATCATCGCAAGCACCACCACCAGCAGAAGCGCCAGCGCCACGGCCATCACAAACACCAATCCAAGCACCAACACAACCATTCGTTCGTGGACGAATGAGTACAGGCTCTATGATAGATACCCAAGCCAATTGGGAGTTCAATCAAAACATTCCAGATTTTGAATACACGCCTGATGAAGACCCCCCGCATTATAGTCAAGGACGCAGCTCGGTTGGCGAAGCTACTACTCAGTGGCATAATCTCAACCCTATGCCTGGTCATGATGAAGAAGGGCCGAGCAATGCCTCCGATAACGTGCCAGAAGTCCAGAAGGGGAAAAAGAAGAAAGCCGAGTGTTGGAATCATTTCGACGTAATTACGGTGGACAACACCCGAAAAGCTCGATGTAAGTACTGTCTTACATTATTTTCGACCGGTAGTGGTAATGGACATCTTACCTGGCATTACCCTGGGTGTGCACCTCGACAAGGCCACGTCGAACCTACCCAAACGCAGTTATCTTTTGACGGTAAGTTATTTGTTTATAATCAGCGAGAGCAAAGAGACGGTCTCGCTGAATTTGTTATTCATGATGAACAACCTTTTTCTTTTGCCGATAATCCTAAGTACTCTAGATATATGAACACATACGTCCAACCTTTGTACAAAAAGGTTACTAGAAACACAACTAGATCCGATGCACTCCGACAGTACAAGGCTGCTAAAGGACGCCTTATCGATTATTTCGATAAATTTGACGGTAAAGTTAGTCTTACTTCTGATATTTGGCAATCTCCTTATACTTTTGTTAGTTATTCTTGTGTGACCGCTCATTGGATTGATGCAGATTGGGTTATGCACAAGAGAATCATCGCTTTCGAGCACTTCCCTTATCCGCACGATGGAATGAACATTGCTACTCTTATATTAAAAGCATGCAACACATTTAAAATTAAGGATAAGATTATGAGTGTTAGTTTTGATAATGCTTCTAATAATAAAGCTGCTGTTGCAGCTTTGAAGGAGACGCTTCAACCTGTACTTCATGGTGAACTATTTCATGTTCGCTGTGTTTGTCACATTATTAATTTAATTGTTCAAGATAGTTTAGCTGCTGCAGGAGATATTCTGCTCAAAATGAGGGGTATGACAGCGTATGTTAATGGCTCCAGTTTGAGAACACAACAATTTAAAATGTTGTGTTCTCAATATAATATGCCTCGCAGGAGAGCAGTTACAGATGTGGTCCACAGGTGGAACTCTACATACCACATGCTCTTACACATTCTGGCATACCAAGAAGTCTATACGCATTTTCTACTAACCCAGTTCCCAGACGGCTTGCCAACTCAGGAGGAATGGCAGATGGCCAAATACCTAGCTGAATTTTTGGAGGTATTCTACACGTCTACCAATTTATTGTCTGGTACGTACTATCCCACCTCTCCTCTCGCTGTAATAGAAATTCTGAAGATGGCTACAATGTTAACAAAATGGAGATATATAGGACCCTTTAGGGAAATAGTACAAGTGATGGATCAAAAATTTAATAAATATTGGAGTAAACTGCCTGCTATTTTTACTGTGGCTACTTGTTTAGATCCTAGGTTAAAGTTGCATGGCGTGAACGCCTCGATACAAGAGATATCGAAATTAATGTGCTACACAGCAGATGACACAACCTTGCTCACAGCAAAAGTGAGCAAGAGGTTTGAGGACTTGTTCAACCTCTATCGTAATTCTGCTGACGTGCGCGGGCGAGCTACATCATCATCCACTGCTGAGAGGTATTATGCGCCATACCTTCAAGGCTTTGAACATCTAGTAGCAAGACAACTACCAGGTGAAGGTACTTCTAATTCGGGAGGTTCGTATAATTTTTCCTCTTTTAATGAGATTGGTGTATATGCAAATACTGATCATTATTCTGATTTATCAAGGCAAGAACAGGTTAATTTTAATTTGTTAAATTTTTGGAAACAAAATCAAAACATGTATAAAACTTTATCCCAAATTGCACGGGATGTACTGCCAGTGCAAGCCTCCACGGTTGCTTCAGAGTCGGCATTTTCAGCAAGCGGGAGGGTTTTGGATGACAGGAGGAGTCGTCTTAACCCCGAGTCGCTCGAGCTATGTGTATGTTGGAAGGATTATCTTGATGCGAATTATCGCGAGCAAGATAAACCGATTGATGATAGGAAGAGCAGTGACTCGGATATTGAAATACTTCCGGATGATTAGGTAATTTGTTTTTATTTTCCTCTTTTGATCCTTTTGGTTGACGTTGCAGATTTCTTAATCTTTGATTGCTGATATTTTGGATAGACATGCATTATTATTTTGATTGTTAGAGTTTTAAGAATAAATTTTTTCACAAAATATACTTTTTTTCCATATATATAAAATAATTTTTTACAAGCAAGATATATATTTTTTCGTATATATAAAAAAATAGGTAACTTCGCCTGTTTGTTTACAAGCAGCCGGTCCCAAGCCCGGATAAAAGGAGGAGGGCCTATGAACACATTTATTATTTTTCTATATAAATTGTTATGTGTTAAGATTTTATTAATAAAGCTCACCAAGAAGAGTATGAAAATGTTTAACATATAATAAAAAATATAACGGCTAACAAATATTATTATTATATACATACATACATATGTATATTACTTATAATGAAATAAAAGGATAAAGATTAGGTTCGTTAAATTGTGAATATTGCCTAGAGGCTAGAGATGGAATTTAAAATTGAATAACAAGAAGAAAAAAAAATTGGACTGGGCCTAGGTTTCCCTTCGGCAGGCCCGGCCCGGCCCGGCCCGATTGGCAGCCCCACTGGCCCGGCCCCGGCCCGGCCCCACAGCAGGCCCGATGGGCTTGGGCTGGGCCGGCCCAAGCCCGGCCCTTTGACATCTCTACCCACACCACACACCTCCAAACCCAACCCACCCACCACTGCCAAGAAGTAGCTAGAAATGCTGGCCTTCAAAGCAACTTTAAGGCCACGAGGCCTCAAGATTGCATGAATTCAAATGTTTGTATGTAAAGACTCAAAAAATACCTTGAACCTGCTTGTTGTCTATTCCGATCCAACACCTCAAATTAAAATCGCTCCCTATACTTCGGCTCTGTTTGATAACGTTTATTTTTTTCAGTTTTTTCTCCACTTTTGTAAATTGAAAAAAATAAACGCGTTTGACACACAGTTTTTCGTTTCTTTTTTTCTTCAGTTTTTAAAACAGAGTTGTTTTTTAAAACTCCAAAAAGAAGTTTTCGATTTTCAGTTTTAGTTTTTATTTTGAGACTATCACCACCACCTCCCTCCCATCGCCGGCAGTCACCAGCCACCGTCGGCGATCGGCCACACCACCGTAGGCCACCGCCACGCCCCACCACCGCAAACCACCACTAAAGAAAGAACTCAAAATAAAAAATGGGTAATCAAACACTCATTTGTTTTTGTAAAAAAAAAATAATAAATTGGTTTTGATTTTGGTTTTTGTTATTTTGAAAACTAGAAAATCAAAACTGGAAGTGTTACCAAACGCTACATTCGTGTCTTGAAGTGGCCAAATGAAGGGAGATTAAATGGAGCGTCAAGTCGATCTTGTTCACTCGCCTTTAAGTGGAGTATTTTTTTTTTTTTTTTTCACTTTTTGTCTCTGTCTCTGCCAAATGGATCCTTAGATTTCCAAAAAAAGAGGTAGGACTCGGACTAAAAAGGGTGAAGGACATGCGCAAGTGAAAGGGAGGTAAAGCATAGAAAGTACGAAAAAAATAGGATGCAACGAGTATCCCGACCACCGGCCATAGCCGAAGACTACAAAGCATGAGGAGATCGACGAACATCTAGATCTCTTATGGAACATTTTATGTCCTCGAGTTTTCAAGTGAGAAATGGGGGCGAGACAGAGAAAGCATGAAGAAACAAGGGGAGACTAAAGAAATACAGGGATAAAACTTTCATCGAAGGCAACCCCGAGGGATGGTAGTAGTGGCAAAGGGTCTTGAGGAATGACCTTAAGGTCCCGAGTTCGAATATCCATACCGACAGGCCATATGAATTGCAGTTCTGACTATTTCAAAAAAAAAAAACTTTCATCAAATGCGGATTTAGCTAAGAAGCCACACCCATCTTATTGATGTTACTCCGAGCAAAACCATACCATACACCATTCGTGTAGTTATACACACAATTCTTTTGAAAAATACTACTAAGTTCTTTCGCTCATAGCAGACAGTGAGTTACAAATTGGCCTGTCGCCTGAGACTTAGAGCAAAAAGGACCTCTATGTTAGTTAACAAAATAATTTAAGGCGTATCCATTTGATTTGTTGCGCATTTTCTCTACCTGCTACTAGTTTTGGATCTTTTCGAAAACATTCTTTGTTCATATATTCTTTTTCCTGGTAAAGATCATAACAGGAATACAGGTTTGATCGAAAGGTAAAAGAGAATGGAATGCGCTTGGATTACCAAATTCATCTTGAAATAAAAAGAAAGGAATCTAGAAAACAGCGTTTGGTTGAACATGTTTATATATTGTTTGTTTTTTCATATATTAATCGGTCTTGATACCTTTTCTTCACCAAAATGGCTAACTGTAACTATACAGTTAAGGGAGTTCATAGAACTATTAAAGCAAAGTAACACCAAGGAAAAAAATTGAAAACGATGTTAGAGCTAAAAAAAGAGAAAAAAACCCATCAATCATACCCCTATCGACCACCAACCAAACCCACACATGCCAGCCCATACACCACCTGTGCACCCACCGGCAACGGTGCCAACAGCCATCAACTAAACCCACATAAGCCACCATCCCAATCCCAACCACCAACTACACATCCACCAACAACCATGCTAATAGGCAGCAATCGCACCCCCACCAACCACCACGCGAGGTGTTGCCACTAACCACACACCCATTGGCCACCATGCCAACAATCACCAATCACACTCCCACAAGCCACCAAGTCAAGCCCAACCACGCACCCTTTGACCACCCCCGCCAACAGCCACAAACCCAACCACCACCAGGATACCATGCCAAGCCCACCCACCAACCATCAACCCATCGGTCCCCATGCAAGCCCAGTCACCGACACACACTCATCAGCCACCACACCCAACCTCGACCACCAACCACACACCCACAAGCTACCATACCAACGACCACTAGTAGGATTTCGTCTTTTTACTTTAAATTTTTTATGATTATCTACAAGCATATATATATTTATATATTCACGTCCACGAGAGTTTGATTGAATCAAGTTAAACTCAAAATGTTCCATAACTTCATTAAAGGTTCGCGATTGACTTTTTTTTAATCCTGATTTTTGGCCAACTATCTCAAAAAAAAATAAAAATTAAACAAGAATATACACCAAACACGTTCCCTATCTTTGGATTTTCAAAAATAAATCAAGAATCGAGAAACCTAGCGCCGCCAAAGTCGCCGAATTTCTCTTACAGTGTGACGTCCTTGCTAATGCTTATACTTCCATTTTGTTTGCCTTCACACTCTCACTCCCGTCGCCGTTGCGCCGGGACCGGTTTGATGGGGCAAAGATAGCAGGATTACTTGAAACCCTGGTCCTAACATTTTAGCTTTCTCGCCGTCGCGTAATGGAGTCGGTTGTTGCCTCAATTTCATCATCTTCTTCGTCTCCGATTGGCCCACTGATTCCTGTTACCAGACACTCCTCCACCGCTCCCAGAACCCAGATACCCTCTTTATCTTTGCCCCAAACCAATCGGATGTCAGGACCACCGTCCATTTCCTGCGCCGCGCAGCACATGAGCTCAGCCCAGACGGCCCAGGCCCCGCCCAAGGAGGCCAAGCTGTGGGGCGGCCGGTTCGAAGAGGGCGTGACCGACGCCGTGGAGCGGTTCACGGAGTCGATCTCGTTCGACAAGGCGCTTTACAAGCACGACATCTTGGGGAGCCGAGCTCACGCCTCCATGCTCGCTCATCAGGTCTTTGAAAAATAAGCGTTGTTAAATGTTGCATTGTTTTGGGTCTGCTTTTGGTTACCGAGGAAGTTTGAAAGGCTTCTTACAGAATTTCCGTGTATATTTGTAAACAGCTGTTAAAATGAGGTTAAACGCTGTCTGTCTGTGTGTAGGTGCGCGTGAGTGTTGTGTATCTCCGTGGTTTTTTTTGGTATTTTAAGTTATGCGATACATATCTTGTAGTACGATATGTGTACAGACGTACAACGACCACTTACATATCTAGACTAATGTAGAATGATACATTATATGGTACATTGTGTACGTGTGTCTGATTGTAAAGCGGTTGTCGTGTTATGTTGGCATGTCCGTGTCTCCTTCTCTTTGGGTTGTGTTGTGCATTCTCTTGCGCGTGTGTGTATATGCGTGTTTACTTAGTTTTCCTGTTTAGTGCTTAGGAATTGTAGTACAGCATCTGATGTATTTCATCCATCCCAGAAGTGGGCCAGAACCAAAAACTATTACTGTATTGCGTGTTTATATTCTTTACTAATGAAATGTCTAAATTCTCGGCATGAACCAGACTGTGTTAGTGAAATGAGTGTTTTTTCTTTTGTATTTTTGTTGTTTCTTTGTAGGGCTTGATTAGTGATAGTGATAGAGATAGCATAATCGGAGGCTTGGAGCAAATAGAGAAGCAAATTGAAGATGGTGAGTTCGTCTGGAGGGCTGACAGAGAGGATGTGCACATGAACATAGAAGCAGCTCTTACTGATTTGGTTGGTGAACCTGCAAAGAAGCTTCATACAGCTAGGAGTCGAAATGATCAAGTTTCAACTGATTTCCGCTTGTGGTGTCGTGATGCTATTGACGTGATCGTTGCGCGCATTAAACTTCTTCAGGTTTAGTTCTGTTTGGGACTTTTATATGGAGAAAATACATTGCTTTTTCATCAATTAGGTCTCTGTTTTCTGCATCTGCTTGAGTCATTGTATCTCAATGAAGCAAGAAATGAGATTCAAAATTAGAGTACTCTACAAAGTTGAATTCAAAAGAATTTTTTTGGATGTAGGATATCCTATGAAACAAAAGAAATTATCTTTATCAGCAATTTGTCTAAAAAAAGGAAAACTATTTCTGCTGGCACATGCTATGGTGCAAAAGATTAGGCCTTCCCTGCTTTGTTGCTGATTGTATAACTTCTCTATGATGGTTTTGGCCCTTCTTTGGCCAGTTATGGATGTATGGCTTTTCTCTGATTCGAGATCTTCTGCTATCTAATTTCCAGGTGGCGCTAGTGACTCTGGCTAAGAAAAATGAGGGCCTGATTGTTCCTGGTTATACACATTTGCAGAGGGCGCAACCTGTTCTGCTGCAGCATCTTCTCCTAGCTTATGTTGAGCAGGTTTGAATCAATTTGCTTTTGCGCACTTATACTTTGAGTCACCTGTCGTTGTATTTATGCATTTGCTGAGGCTTGTGTCTAAGAGCAACATGCCAACAATTATCAAAATCTTACTTTTTGGGCTCGACAAAATAGACTCATACCCTTGCAAATTTGTTGGGGGTTTTGCTGTTTTAAGGCTCTAATAACTAACAAAAATGGAATTTATGACGAATCGACAATATCAACTCTTCCATTCTCCTCACAGCACAAATGGCATTTGGATTTTTGGGATTCCTCCAACTCGTGTTCTTTTCATTTTGGTTGTGATATGGACCTTGGGATGGGGGAAATTGCCTTCATTTTCTTCTTCAGTTGATATAGCATCTATAAGATGCTTCCTGTTCAGCCTACCTGATTTTGAGCCTGGCAAATGTTATCTTGTAGCTTGAACGTGATGCTGGCCGTTTGGTAGATTGCAGAGTTAGGATGAACTTTTGCCCTCTAGGTGCATGTGCTCTGGCTGGCACTGGCCTTCCCATAGATAGATTTATGACATCTAAAGCTTTGGGATTCACCGCACCCTTGAGGAACAGGTATGTACTGAACTAACTTTAAATTCTGGAATGTTATGTTCAGATTTAATTGGTGTTAGGATGGTGTTTATCCTTAATCTTATGTGCATCAATTTCGAAAATATATTCCCTGTAATGGACTCCAGCAAAAAAATCCTCGTTTATTTGGATTCTTAAGCCCACTTAATAAGTACATGGCTGAGATCTACTGCATTGCGCCAAAATGGTGGATTGTTGAGATCTTCTGGAACTAAGGATCATTATGTGTACCGTGCCATTAGACCTCGTGCATGTGGTGTGTACATCATCTTATTCCTTTTAGCACTGGCATTCTTGCGTTGCTTCCTGTAGAATTATATTTCAAGTGATCCTCTGCCGCTTTTAGCCAGAAGATTACATGAAAGTACCAAAACTGTGTCTTTTGTTAGCTTCTAAAGGTTAGCTTAGTGGACCATATAGTAAAACAAATGCGGGGTAGGAAGTATGACCGGACCATTCACCTTTAGCTTTTCTTCTAGATAATTGTTCTGACCTACTACTCTACATAGCCACTTGATGAATTGGTCAAGCCGGCACAACGTTTGTAAGTTCAGAGTTGCAGTCATCATGATCCTTTGATCTGCTTTGCTGTATCACTTTGGAGTCATAGCAATGAGTCCTGTTGCGCGGCTACATTCGCATGATATTACTAATTTGCTATATTTCCTTTAACATGTTATTCTTGTAATTTCGTCATTTTTGTGTCTTTTGTGTATGCAACATATAGTGGAGAATATAACAAAAGAAATGCTCGGTAGGCTGTATATCTCTGAAATGGACGTGAAGAGTGATGTGCCATGTGACAGCCGAACCATTCACCTTAGCTTTTCTTCTGGATAATCTTTCATATTTAGAGTTGTAGTCATCATGATCCCTTGGTCTGCCTTGCTGTATCGATATGGAGCCATGGCAGCGAGTCCTGTTGTCTGGCTGCATTTGCATAATTTGCTTATTCGCTATCTTTCCTTTAGTTGGTTACTATTTGGCTTCCTGAAATAAGTGGTGACGCCATTACTCGAAATAGCATTGATGCAGTTTCAGACCGAGATTTTGTTTTGGAGTTTCTTTCTGCTAACTCCATCACGGCCGTTCATCTTTCTCGACTTGGCGAAGAATGGGTCTTATGGGCATCTGAGGAGTTTGGCTTTCTCACTCCCAGTGACTCTGTTTCAACTGGAAGCAGTATCATGCCTCAGAAAAAGAACCCAGATCCAATGGAGCTTGTTCGTGGGAAATCTGCAAGGGTCATAGGAGACCTGGTTTCCCTTCTTGTATTGTGCAAAGGACTTCCTCATGCTTACAATCGTGATCTTCAGGTAGAATAAGCATACAAGGACTAGTGGACCGAATTGGTGATAATTTTCTGTTTTAGGGATCAGATGGATGTTAAATTTACATATTTTGGATTTGTTTGACGTTTGACGTTTTCATTATTCCTTCTAACAGGAAGATAAAGAACCAGTATTCGACAGCGTTAAAGCAATCATAGGGATGCTCGAAGTGTCAGCAGAGTTTGCACAAAACGTCACGTTTAATGAAGATAGAATACGGAAAGCTTTACCTGCTGGTCATCTTGATGCAACAACACTTGCAGATTATCTTGTGAAGAAGGCAAGTCACATCCTTGGCACTCATCATTTACTTTTCAGAACTTACAGTTCTTATTAGGGGTAGTTCTGATTTTGCATTCTGTAACTGCGAGGAAGCTCCATTGTTAAGTTTTTCCTTCTTTCCCTGTGATGTTCTACCTTGCTTTTACTTCTCATATCCTTGTATCCGGTGCTTCCCGACTTTACACCACAGGCAACTAAAATCTCTGTTGTGAATTGTCTGCAGGGAGTGCCTTTCAGAACTTCCCATGATATAGCTGGAAGGTCTGTCGGGCTCTGTGTTTCCAAAAACTGCCAGCTTCAGGACCTAAGCCTTAGTGAGTTAAGAAGTATTAATTCGGTGTTTGATGAGGATGTATACGAGTATCTTGGAGTAGAAAATTCAATCAAGAAATTCAGCTCATATGGCTCCACGGGTTCGGAATGCGTTGCTAGTCAACTAGGCGAGTGGATCACTAGGCTTATCGATTAAGGAACGAGACTCGCGATGAATCGTCCTAAGAGGACCTTGATTCAGTTCCATTTTAGGGATCAGCAGTTTGTCAAGTGCCATGGATTCAGAGGACAGCATTTTTGCCTAGTAGCTTGTTCTTCTATCTATAATATTGAGCAAATGTCTGTCGGTTCGGATGCAGTTGATTTGAGGCATTCCATGTAGAGTGGTTGCCTCCTTTAAATTTGTACTTTATCTGACTTGAACAATTATTTGTTGAAGAAATTGGTAGTACCTAGTGAGCTGAACTAAAATTTGAAATCTGGATTGAAGTTTCAACTCTTCTACGTGATTCAGTCACTTGCGAACTTGTGTTTATCTTTCGTTTGATAAATTCACATCGGATTGTTCGTTAATTATGCTAAACAAACATGAAAGACTTTCTACAAAAGGGGTTTGCCAATCTGACTGATTTATGTTAAACTAGCAAAATCAGACGCGCGATATATGTGCATCAATGTTCAAAAACTATGTAAAGAAGATATAGACAAATTCTATCACTATTTGAAAAATGCCAAAAGAAAAAAGGGAGAAAAGGACATGTTTCATCCACAAATAATTGGTTTTATCTTCCTATTTATTTCCTCATATATTTCATTTTCTTCCTTAATTTTTATCTCGATGCCAAGCGTCAAAATTTGAGTATAAAATTGTAAAATACCAAAAGTTGTGTTATCCCACATAGATACATATATATTATTATATATAGCTAAATATAGAAGAAGGAAACAAAAATTTGACGCGGGATTAAGCATGTGATTCTTTAGCAAAAGGGAAAAAGAATGAGGAATGGTACACCACACGACGTATTTGATGTGAGAGTTTAAAGCACATTAAAGACTGGCTGATATATAGTAGAGAAATATCAATTTCATCCACCCTTTTAGAACAAGGGGACCAACACATCAATTTTGTTCAATAAAATTACATCAGATGCCGTACACTATAATGATCAGTGGAGGATTGATCAGTTCTCACTTACCAAATTGCCTTCCTTTTGTGAGACCCATTAACCCACCCAAAAAAATTGTGAAACCAGGAAGATGTCATCTATTTTCACCTCTCAGCTGGACCAAATTACAATAGCACACATCACCATGTAACAACAGCTCTTACAGGCCATGGTTCTCTTTCTCATCTGATGTTCTTGCCTGCCGGTGAGGGCTTCTTGGGGCCGGAGCATCTGCGTCCTTGCTAATCACAGAGTTACTGGACTGGTCAGAGTTCCTCTCCTTCAATGGGTTGGTGTTTGAGAATGATCTCATTGCCCTAGGTAATCTCAACGGGATGTCAGCCTCGGCTGCACTGCTCTCTGGTTTTTTAGGGGCTTCAGCATTCTCGGGCTGAGAGGAAGGTGGTGCCACGGGAACAAGCTGAATGACAGATTTTCGCCATTTCTTCCTCTGATTAGGCTTCGGTGCATTTGATTTGACCTGAAGAGGTTTGAATGTTAATCAGAATGTGAGGCATTGCTGAGAGAAAATGAGCCATTTACTGGCAAGTAAGCTTCATGAAGGAAGGGAAAGACACTTTAAGAAACTTACCAAGGTGTTTCCAATGTCGGATAATGGTTTTCTTTTTGCCCCATCATCATCTTTTGACTCGGTGGGCTTTTCAGAAAGCGCGGTTTGAAGTAGCATTGCACCCTGAGAAGCAAGAATGTGGCTCCTCTCTGCATCATCGCTGCCTTCAGCCAATCCCAACGGTGGCATTTCATCTGACTCCTTCATCAAACCGACTTCTCTATTGCTGCACTTGGTTAAATCACAGCCACATGACATGGAGCAACCGCCCCCCGAAGCTCGACACTCGCATTTTTTGGTCTTGCATGAAGATATTTTGCTACACGTGCAGCAGATTCCGGATGCAGTTTTGTAGATGACACTGCTTTTACCCTCGTCTGAAGACAATGTTTTAAGACTTTCTGACTCGCTGATGCAGGTTGGATGAGATACTATAGCTAGTTGGCTTTCACCTTTAGAACTCCTTTTCTTAGCTTGATGCCGTCTTTTCCCTTTTCTCGTGGAACGTTCCCACTCAAGGTCTTCAGTTTCGCTGGCGTCGGAATGTTCCGAGTCAGAAGTATCCATGTCTTCCAGTAGCTGGAAGATGTTCCCACCGTCCATGCAAGCTATGGAGCTCCGGGGTCCCTAGAGTCGAATGAAAAGCAACATGTATCAGCTAACAGTCGTCAAGAGAAGCAACAAAAAAATGCATCAAGTGTAACAAAGAATACAATTAAGTACCTTGCGCAGGTCATACACACGCCCTTCCCCATCATATAGGGTAGAATCCGCATGATTTTCAGTCGTTCCCTTAACATGGTTCTTAGAAGTAATTTTCTGTCAAACGTTTGAATGATGACGTTAAGGTAACACCGAAACATGGTAAAATAGGCAGGCATTGCCAATCATATAAGAAATAGTAATACTTGAAACTTCCTGATTCACGCACAGATGCATGTAACTGAGAAAGGTCGGAAGCAAGCACTCTGTGTGTATACAGTGTGTAAGTGTGTGCATGCATGTGTGCATTACAGTGTGTGTGAGAGTGTGTATGCGATATCCTAGTTCTCACTAAGGAAACTGGGCCCTATATATACGAACATGCATTTCCCAGAAAAACAATGCTTGGTCTTAATAAAAAGAAACTAGGCAACTAATTAGTACATTGAAAAGCCATTCGGAAACTTAACAATCAGAAAGCTCAATTCCCTATAAGCCTGCCACTCTACCATAGGCATATATATGCAGAACACCAATGGCATTTCACAAATATAATTATTGTTTAGAGATATGTAGTGGTAAATCTGCAGAGTTGGTCTAATAGAGTTTAACACAGGTGAGCCCACATTCAACTGTACAGAAGTGCAGATCCTTAAACATTCGCTCTATATCAAATAACAGTACTTTAACCTGTTTATCATTTATTATGCGTAGAACACAGGGAGATTAAAGCATCACCTTCAACTTCTCTTGACGAATGAGTTCAGCCTTTTGCATTTCCACTTGCCTAACTAAATTGACGACTTTTTCCTTCAGGTCTCTTATGACAGAATCTTTCTCTCTACAGACAACCTCTTTATCCCATAACAGGCACCTTTAAAATGGCAAAAGACATTAATAAACAACTAAGAAGATGTTCTTACATTTGTAGAATGCCTTTAACGAAAAGCATCAATTACCTGGACGAGGATGCTAAGTTAAATAGATAGTTCATTAAATTCTTTGCTTCAGCAAGAGATCTAACTTGGTTCCAGCGTCCTCTGCCACTAAATGCCCGCTCACGCTCTTCCGCTTCTGACAGCTGCGATGCCATAGAAACAAGAGTGCTGGACGACGTTGCAAGCATGTTCTCAAGAGCATAAATCCTTGAATTTCTTGCACCAGGAGACATTGTTTGAGGGCAATCGCTGCAATGCACATCATAAGTCAAACCAGTTAGCAAATATAACAGCAGAATATAAATACGTTATGTCACAAGGTAAATGAATACACTGCATTAATTTCAGACCCTAATGTTCTTTGCCTCAGAATATATGCTTCTTCCTTCAACTCTGCGACCTCCTTAGCCATTTTAGCCCTCCTGGATTCCCAAAATTTAGATAGCTTAATCAGTTCAGCAAAAAACAGAACAAGAAGAATACGCAATAACATGCTTAAAGTTGTTGTATGCCATCCTTAAGCTTTTAGCGCAAATAGTATCTTGACATAGCTTATATGATGCCACATGGACGCCTAAAAGTAATGAAATGCCACTGGGATGGTTGTTTCAAACAAACAATCAACTATAAGTGAAATGTTGTAGGCTCGAGATTATATGTCCAATACAACCAAACTAAGCAGTGGAACTTCGCTTTCTGTGGTACTAGTGTATGTTATTATCTTTTAAGGCAATTTGGCAAAAGGCATTGTAAAGAACCCAAGGGAGAGGCATATTTATTTGCATGAGGAGAAGAATCCTCTGACAAGAAAGCAACCTAGGTCAACTTTAGCAATCCAAAAACAGAAGCAACTAACGACCAGTTGCAGCACTAACTGGGTGTCCTAATCAAGTCTCAAACCACAAGATCATTCGACAGATATGGAGCTACGTAGTAAATACATAAAGTAGGAGCACTTACTCCTCCTTTTGACGTTCATATTCGCAGCGTACTTCATGTACTCCTACAGTGACTTCTAGCTCATGTTCAATTGCCTGCATAAGTGCCTAAAGAAAAGATGATTTGGCAATTGATAATTACATTATACATGAATCACTAGCAGGCTTGTATTGATATCAATTTATGCATATAGACTCTTGAAACACAAGAAATCCTTCCAATTCAGTTATTGCTACCTGAATTCCAGGACCATTGCTATTCCCTGCACCTGCACAAGGCCAGAGAATGTCAGTGGAAAGTTCAAAGTATTACACATCTACTCATACAAACAGCTTGAAGCTTGTATTGCTAACCAAAAGTCTCGCGTGACGAAGTCTTTCGAGATTCTAATAGCTCCTTCAGTCGTTTCGTTGCCATAGCAGCTTCTTCTGTCTTCCGTTGCAAAACCTGACAGAAGAAGAAAAAATGAGAAGAATTCTTCATAAAGTTAGAAAGGAAAGGGAATCTCAGAAAAAAGAAAAAAACAATTTACCATTTTTTGCCTTTGGTTCAAAGCTAATAGCTTGTGCATCTCATACTCATTCCTTCTTCCCTCTTTCTTAAGCTGTTGATTAAAGAACATATAACAAGCCATTTAGCAGCTAAATGAATTAAGAGTGCTAAGACAAAGCAAGCATCTCTCAATCGATATCAAACCTAATTACTCATTTTGAAAGTGAAATGAAGAAGAAGAAGAAGAAGAAGAAGAGGGAAAGCAACTGCAACAAAAATTAACGAATGATATACCTCAAAAGTGAATTCCACAACATTTAAAGCACCATATTGTTTTCAAACTGGATGAACGCTTAAACCACAGTATTGCAGGATATGCCCGTGCAACAGAAAGACCTAAGGAACATTTAAGTTTCGGTACGTCTAGACATATCTTTGACTGCTTCACTTGGTTGAGGATAGCTAGTTGAAAGGGGGGCTTTATGCCCACTAATAATAAATATCCAACTGAAACCATGCATGAAACCTAATCTTAAGACGAAAAGAATAACTTTGTAAGGAGAAACAATTTGAAGGCATGGATACTGCCCCCAAGAGTCATATTAAATTAAATCCGGCATATGAACGGGCTTACATTGCACCAAAGATAATGCGCACACACAAATCAGCAAAATTCCTCCCAAAGCATAAAGAAATTACATGTAGTGCCAACTCAGCTACAGAATTGGTCTGAACCCAGCACATTAATGGGCTTATTTTGAACAAAGTTTATGTACAGACAAACTAGCTAGAAAGTCTTGCCAAGGCAAAGACTAATCGTGGGTGTGGAGTTTTTAACGCAGCTAGGCATTTCTTTCAAACTATTTCTGGTCAGCTACATTAATCCTTTCCTCCACTCTTCCCTCTCCAAAGTCATATTCTGCGTTACTCGTAGCATTTAAGTCCTGATCACTAAAAGGTTCTAAGTACTAAAAATATCACCCATCTCGAGGAAGAAAGATGTGAGTACCATGTTCTGAAAAGATTTTGTTCTAACAACGACCACACTACATGTCATGCATCAAAATACATACTTGATAAACACAGTTAGGACTCATAAACTATATTAGTGTAAAACGCAACGCTACGGGGCCATTGAAACAAGTAAAATGCATATTCCTCGATGTACAAGTGAACTGAGACATTTGAGCATTAAACCAACAAGAGCCCGAGCGAACTGATGAGTTACTAAATATCTAGGCATGAACCTTCTTCTGGATAGCAGTACATTTACCTGAAGAACTTCTTTCTCCCGTGATGCCTTCCATAGCCTGAACTGTTCAGATTCTTGTTTGATCTTTTGTTGTAATTGAACCTAATAGCACATAGAAGCATGATTCGTGAGGACGTTGAAAACCAAAACAAGAACATTAGTGTCAACAGGATTTACGGACAATAAAATGGCACCTTTTGTGTCTTTATTCTATGAATATCATCCTGCAATCGTTTTGCTGCCTCATCACTTTTTTGCTTTTGTCTCAAGAGTTGAGCTTGGGCATCTTGTTTCTTCTTCAGTTCAGCAACCTGCAATTTATAATTTGGTAGCAAGTCAAGCAATTATTGTTACACTCAGAAAAAAATGAAAATCAACGAGACTCACCTGTGCTTCAAGGTAATTCAGCTTTTGAAGGTAATTCTCCTTCAGCTTTTGAGTGTTATCATCAGAACAGGATGATATATTTGAGAGATTGTACCTCAATTGCTCAATCTCTTTCTGTAGATGAACAAGAGAAATAAGTGAACATCTGGTGATACTGAACCTATGAGATCATGCAAGCGTATCGAGCACAGAAAGCTAACCTGAAGAGATCTCTTTTCTTGCTCCAAGTCTTGAACTTTCCTCTCGTAATGTTGTTTTAGAACAGAGGTATCGGCACCAGCAAACCTCTTCATTTCAGCCTTCAACACATTTATGAGAAGACAAAAGTTAAGTTATGAGGTTACCAGCAAAAGTACATTGCTTCTTTTCAGCCATGATATGTAAATAAAGTGCCATAAGATAAGTTAACTAGACAACAGCAGTGGTATGGAGTAAATTCTGCCAAGGGGATTTGCTTAGAAATGAAAGAAACCATATCTGTTCAGATTTTATAGTCCGTGTGACTTTATCAATATTTCTCATTGCCACAATCACATTAAACAGGTTAGAAAGCCTCGAGTTTCACGAAAAGAGAAAAGCCTGTCAGTCTTACCAAACAGATCATGAATCGAGTGAGTCAAAACTCAAAAGCTCCGGTATTTCTTAGCTCAGTGAGTATCTACTATCACTAAGATTCTTTTCATGCTTTCATTTGTATCCAAAACAAAAGATATCTACTGAGATCAGACTGGAATGTCTTCCATTTGTACCAGCAAGAAAAGGTCAAATGCTAGTGATATATGTTTGAGCAAGTAAAATCCAAGGCTCCTTCTCTTTCTGTTCCGCCTATCACAAGCAAAGATGCCTATGCAAGATTCAGGAAGCTAAGATCTAGCTGCAAATAAGACGGACAAGCATTTTTACCTCTTTCTGTTCAAGTTTTTTGTCCAGTTCTTTGAGCTCCATGTCTAACTTTTCCTGAAGAGATGAATGCTCTAGCTCTTTCTCTTCAACTTCTGCCTCACCTGCAGTATGATTATCACGGAGTAAGATATTTCCGCTTTATCGGCAATATGAGAACCATTTGTCTGAAAATGTTTCTGACGAATTAGTACAACAATGCAACCAACACAAATTAATTGGCCATAATTAAGTGCATTCACAGATATTAAAATGCTGCTTCCTAAGAGTAACACTATTTGGTCACAAAAGGATGCCAAAACAATACATGAGCTCCGTAAAATGGTTAGTTGTAAAATAGCTGGTATTAGCTTACCATCTATGTCTGAGGTTTTAATATCAGACGCGGTGGCATATGGATTCTTCGAGTGTAGACCATCATCATCCATGTCAAGATAATGAGCGAGCTCACTAGGCTTTGAGTTATTCGACCTCTGCAAACGCAGCAATTCTCCCTCCAATTCTTGAATTTTTGACACGTAAGTTTTGACCAAGTCAAGATCCTGACAAATGTTTTAAGACATAAGTCAGCGACGTTCGTCAGAAATCTGAAAGATGTGTACAAGATTCGCAACGCGAAGACAAACCTGATTTGCGTGGGTGTCAATCTCTTCCCATGATTTGCCATTTCGAGCTGATTCAATATTCAATAGCAATCTATCTTTTTCAACCTAAAATATCAAAACCATGTTAGACACCCTTCATGACAGGTTTAGAAATTGGACATTTCCCCAAGCTCATTCATCAGTACAGAACTACCTAAATAAGACAAACCTGAGCTTCGATTGCTTGTTGGGTCAGATGCTCACAGCTGATTCGACGTTCTTGAAGTTCCCGCTGTAGCTCTGCATTGCTTGCCTCAAGCAAAGAGACCTTGTGCTTCAGAATCTGAAATTTCAAAACGGAATTCGATGTCAAAAACTACCTGAAATAGGCACATGCTGGCAATTTGCTGATTATAATCTACCTGAAGTTCCTCAAACGGGGCGCCAGACTCCCCACGAAAGAAAAGGAGCTCAGTCTGCAACTGTTCAATTTGATTCCGCATTCTTTGGATCTGGGCTGTTGTTGGATCACGGTTGATCTACAAGTTTTAAATAAATTTAAGACCTATAAGGTTATCAATTAAGCACAAAAAAAAAAATCCCTGAAATTAGGAGATACGACTTACAACTGCTTTGTTCTGGATGTTACGAGCTCGATTTGCATACTTCAAAGTGTTCAAAGTCTCCTCTGTATTTGTGTCTGCCGGACTTACGCAAGCTATTCACATAGAAGATAACATAATGCTGATACTGTTAGTAGGAAACAAAAAACGAGATGCCGATAACCATAAAATCCTAGCAATAGAATTGGAACACGCTGAGGACATACCGATCATCACAGTTTTGCTATTTCCTCCCAGAGAATCCTAAAAATCAACTTAGGTTAACCAATTATACACAACAATTCACGGGAGTACAATTAAAAGTTTGTCCTTGCCTGTAAGAGACGTGTTAACTTGCTATCACGATATGGAACATGCCCTCCTTCTTTCCGCTTCTTATCATCACCCAAGGCACTTATCACATTGCCAAGAGCCAATAATCCCTTGTTGATATGAATACCTATATCGTGTGACAACATAGCAATATATGTTACACCAAAACCAAAACGTAGAGAGTTGTTTTCATTTTGACAAATAAAAGTAGATCAGTTCCAAGCTATATGCAACACTGGGCAATGAAAATTGAGGAGATCCATCTTGTGACCACTCTATTTTTACCCTAAGCCAAAAGTATTAGACAACGCGTAAAACTTTGGACAAATTATCCAAGAGTTATGACCATCTTCTCCTTTTAAGTACATAAAGCTATAAAAACAAGAGTACCTTCCCGGAGACGCATGCCATCAGCTCCTGTTCGTTTTGCTCTTTCAGAACCAGCAAGGTCCACTAAATGCAGTTTTGCACACAAGATGTCATCACCAGCCTCGTCATGTACTACTCCAGTTGCGCATGAAGCAATTCTCTTTTGCTCCATAGATATTGTGAAAATGGCATGTGAACGACTGAAAGTAACAGCATTGCATGAATGCAACAATGTCAAAAACATGCACATAAAAGCAAAGCCGAAAATATCTTTATAGACTATGCAAACAAGTATTTACAATTTTCTTGAGCTCCATGAATAAGTATGGCATGAAAATGGCTGCAACTTAAAAGAAAATATAGATGCTAAAGATAGATATATGACATGATAGCAGGAGGAAAGGTACGCGGCTTACACAAAAAACAATAAGGGGGAAAAAGTTCAGTAATAAACTAAACATAATTAGAATGAAATAATAAAATGAATGCAGAAAAAAATCATTTATACAGTTCATGTCAAAACTGCTGCATACATATAACTTGCTACTTGTAATCAACAAATGATGCACAGCGTCTTTCTTCAATTTGGACCAAAAGTTCAAATGAATACTCTGTTATATAACATTCCATATCTACAAAGGCAGAAATTCACCTTTGCAGAGCCCAAAAAAATGAGTCTATGCTTTCAGATAGATGAACAGTTCATTGTACGGAACCTTTGCAAGGGTATCCCAAAATTCAGTTAGATCAAGGTTGAGGTAGTTCAGGTACACAACTATACCAGCATGAATTAGTTTTCAAGAAAAATAGGTGTGTCAGAGAGTGAGCGAGTAGAAAAAGAGAGAGGAAGAAGGATAGAGGGAGGGAGAAAATGCTTCAACTCGTGAATTAGAGACCCAAATTGATGCTTAAACATCTCACCTGTATGCAGATATTACCATTTGCAAAAAAATATATTTTCTTTTTAAGTCGCTGAAATGAACTTGGGTTATGAGATTGAATAAGCCTAATAGTGCTATTCGAGAAGCTTTGGCAACTTAATTGCAACAATTGATTGTCTTGATAAATGCATAAGGAACTAGACGGGTTACTACACGAATCTTGCAACATATTGATGCAACCGAAAAGTGCTGCAATGGCTTCTGGGCAAGAAAAAACTTCATTGATTGCCCATACAAGGCAAGGACAGCAAATGGTTCACCTCGATTGGCTATTCATATTTGTGCTCCCAGTTGCACGAGCTACGGAACCACGAAGTAAAAAAGAAGCCATTTCTTCTTTGGTCCTGACCTCCGCCTCTGTCACACCGGCAAGTGTTATCCCCCCATGCACAGTTTCTCTAATTTGAATTGGAACTCTTGCGGGTCCAGTCGTCTTTGTCCCATATACACCATCAACTTTAGAGAAAGCCGGCGGATTAGGATCCAGCAGATCAAACACTTCTTCCTTAAAGATCTGTATATATTTCAACCTCGTTAGCACATCAAAGGCTCCAAAAGCAATAGCTGATAGAGGATAAAGACATACAGAATAGAGTCTGTTTTGGGCACCTCAATAAAAGATACTCTGATAAGAAACTCCGTGGAGTCTTTGGTTGCTTCCACTCTTGAGAATATGGTTTCCATCACTTTAGGAATGATTCCACCACTATGGTCTTCTCCGTTATAGTTTGTCCCCATCGTGTATGTTTTTCCTGACCCCGTCTTTTGGCAATAGATAAATGCAAATCAATCATATAAGCTTTTATCTCAGATCAAGCTCGAATTCCACACTTTCGTGCATAAGGGACGCGATAAAGACTTAAAATCCATTTTCTAAATCTTCTTTCTCTACACTCACAAACACACACTTATTGAATATAAGGAAACGAAGCATGTTATGCAAAAGCACGAGCAAATTGGTAATTCCAGTGAAAATATGTAGTGAATGAATGTGGATTGAAGCAAAAAAAGGCGAGTACCTGTCCATACGCTAGAACTGTGCCATTGTAGCCATGGAACAGCGCGTCAACAAGCGGAGCAACGCACTCGTCGAAAATATGTGACAATGGATGCCCCGTGCTACCAAAGACATAGTCGAAAGTGAACGCGTGCGACCCAATCTGCACCTGTTTTTTTCACCAATGGCAACCAAAAACCACGTCAATCGACCGATACAAGTCATACAACAACTAGGTAAACAAATCAAACCCTAAAAGAACAAGCAGCTCGTTGCCAATTTACCTGAGGTTCGCCGGGAGGCACGGTAACACAGTCAGTGCAGCCGACGAGGAGCTCCGTCGTGACCAACGGCCTGACGTTCACCGCTACTCGAATGCATTGCGACGAGTCCTTTGCCTCGGAGTTCTCCATTTTAGTACCAGATCCAGCAGTCTGATTCTGATTCAAATAGAAAGCGATACACCGCAAACTTTAAGGATCAGTTAACATCACTTCGAAAATTAGGGTTTGAACAAGGGAAATGAGTAGCTCTGAAGAGTTTGAGCTGAAACTAATCGGTTAACGTGAGTGTGTGAGAGTCGCAAATGTGATCTGAAGTTACGTCTGCGTGTGTGTGTGTGTGTGTGTGGGTGGGGGTTTGGGGGCGGAGGGGGGAGGGGTTCGATTTGAAAAAGATGGAGAAGTGCTAACGATCTAAAAATTGAATTTTGAGAGGAGGCGGTCAGGTCCGAATTCAAAAATAGCTTTAAGGCATTGTTTGGATGCAACTTATGTCCCATCCGTTTTGGCTGCTTTTCACGACAACCCTGTTGGTTATTTGGTTATAAACCCGCCACACAAACATGAGGTACAACCACCAAGAAATTGGTTCAGTGGATCTCAGGGTCTCAATCCAAGCATACCACCCGAGTTCAGGTTCCCTGTCGGTCGTTTCTTCTTGGGGGCAAATTTACGTTCGAGAATCGGGTACTCCAAATGTATGTGATGGTCTTGCGATCCCCCGATACGCAATACTCCTTACCGATTGGATCAGAGCCTTACAGTCGTCATTTTTATATACTCAAAAAGATATACATGAGGTAAATCTGTGTAAATAAGTACTAGTAAGCCTGGGTACCCTCATGGTAGATGAGGGTACTCTGAATCGATCGGTGATCGTTGTTTTGACGGGATCGATTAATCGGGGAGGATCTTAGGGTCATAAGGTAAGATCAAACCAAAGGACTGTAAGATTTTGAGGTGCTAGACTTGTGGCATCTTAGGGAATTGACCTTTAATGTACATCAGACCTAACCTTACTTATCTAGTGTTCAATCCATTTTATACAGGTGCTATTCAGAGTGCAAGAGTTTTCACTTTGGTGTTTAATTGAAGTCAAAAGAGCAGCATTGATTTTGACGCATGTGGTTAACATTCAACTGCATCTAGCTATCATAATGCCTCCATTGACAATACATTTTTGGAATATCGATAATCGCTTTTAATTGCTATTGTTTTTCCTTATATCTTTGCTCTCATTCGAAGTTTTCGAATATGTGATTTTGAATGTTGGACATGTTGTTGCTAAAAAGTTTAACTAGGAACGAGTAAGATTTGACAATCAAAATAGAAACACATAAATGAATGGTTATGCAAAACGTTCCGGCTGGGAAACTCTTCAATGCTTAAGTCAGATATCGTAGCTAGAGTGACAAACTTTGAAAAAAAGGAGGAAATAGGTGTGTACTTCCATGTGTTCCGCTCAAATAAGTTCGTAATTGGAACTCTAGTATGATCAAGCTTCAGAATTGGCTTGGGCACGTTTCTCCCAACGCAAACTCCTCGGAGTTAGGGCTGTAAATGAACCGAGCCGTTCACGAACGGCTCGTGGTTCGTTCTCTTAAAAACTCGTTCATGTTCGTTCGTATAATATACGAACTGAACATGAACAAGTTTTTAGGGCTCGTTTATTAAACGAGCCGAACATGAACACTCCAAAATGTTCACAAACTTGTTCGTGAATAGCTCAGCTCGTCTAATTAATAAATTAATTATAATATATTTAATAATTAATATTTACATAAATTATATAAATTAAAATTAAAACCTGAAAGCCAAGCCTTAAAATTAAGTAGCCCAAAACCCCAAGCCCACTTATAAAAATAGAGCCCAACCCCTAAGTTTAATTTATGAAGCCCAAGATGAAACCCTAACCATATATAAACTAAAAGTCTAAAACCTAAAACCTAAATCTCTCTTATCTTCAGATTCTTCACAGCCGCATTCTCTTCCTCGTCGCAGCCGCATTCTCTTCCTCGTCGCAGCCGCATCCTCTTCCTCGTCTCTTCCTCCCCGTCTCATTCTCTCCCTCTCACTCTCACTCTCACACATAGATCCTACAGCAGCCCCCTCTCTGCATCTCTCACACATATAGATTGTCGCACACAGCCGTCCCGTCTCTCTCTCTTCACGGACGGTAATCACGTTATCCGTCATTCAACCTGCGTCGCCTGATTCAGGCATGTTTTCGGATAGCAAAGCTGCAAAGCCAAGGGCTTGAAGAGGGAGTTGATTCATAAAGATTCACCGCCGATCGATCTAGATTTGTTTTACAGTTTTTTTTTTTTTTGCATCCCTCATTGTATCTCCGTTCTTGTTTTTGACTTATTATTGGAAAATAGCTTGATTGTTTGAACGATTTGAGGATTTTGAGTAAATTTAGGGATTTGATTGAAGAACACGAATGCGAGCCGAGTTAACGAACTCGAGTTCGGCTCGTATTGTTAAACGAGTTGAACGAGCCGAGCCCAAGTTTCACCATCACGAACTCGAGCCGAGTTCAAACAAAAATATTTGAGCTCTTGACGAACTCGAGCCGAGCTCGAACATGCTGAAATTTAAACGAACCGAGTTCAAACACACCCATGTTCGGCTCGAACTTGGTTCGTATACAGCCCTCCTCGGAGTTAGGGATAAGATCCGGAGCTTGCTAGAATATTCCGGAGACTCGATCAAAGGTTCTTGACCAAGTTTGACCGAGGTTCACTGCATTAAGCCACCTTATCACGTGTCAACGAATAAAATTTTACTGTCAATCCTATGTAAGTATGACAATGGGCACTCTTAGGCTAGGTTTGAGAAAAAAAAATTCCTCTTTTTTTTCAGTTTTTAAAAACTGAAAAAAAAGAGAGCGTTTGGTAACCATTTTTTTTTCAGTTTAAAAACCAGTTTTTAAACTGAAGAGTAAAAAAAAAAACTCCAGAAACTGGTTTTTTTTTTCAGTTTTGGTTTTTTTTTCTTAGACCACCACCACCACCCTCCCACCGCCGGCAGCCACCTCAGGCGACCACCGCCGGCCGCCGGCGACCACCGCCGGAGACTGCCGGCAGCCACCTCCGGCCGCCGGCGAACACCTCCGGCCACCGGCAGCCACCTCCGGCCGCCGGCGACCACCGGCAGCCACCTCCGGCGACCACCGCCGGAGACTGCCGGCCGCCGGCGACCACCGGCAGCCACCTCCGGCCGCCGGCCACCACCTCCGGCCGCCGGCGAACACCTCCGGCCGCCGGCCACCACCGGCAGCCACCTCCGGCGACCACCTCCGGAGACTGCCGGCCGCCGGCGACCACTGCCGGCGACCACCGGCAGCCACCTCCGGCCGCCGGCCACCACCACCACCACCGGCCACCACCGCTACACCCCACCACTGTCACCGCAAACCACAAAATAAAAAGGGTTACCAAACACCAAAAAAAAAGGGGTTATCAAACACTCACTTGTTTTTATAAAAAAAAAAATTAAGCTGCTCTTTAAAAACTGAAAACCAAAAAAAAAATTTTGTCAAACGAACCCTTAGTCGCTCAAATATTTTGACTTTTTCTCAAACTTTGCCACGTGTCAAATTTTTTTAAAACATAATGGAGTAGGCATTAGCCAAAGATTTCATTACAAGCATCTGTTAGAGTAGGCTCTTTAATTTTGTATACTTTAATTTGTTCTACTTCTAACCTTTAACACTTGTTGAATTTTTTATATAGAAATAGAAAGACAAGGGTAGCCTCTTAGAGTGCATTTGACGCTCTCTTTTTTTCCTCTTTTTTTCAGTTTTGAAAATTGGAAAAAAAAAAGTGCGTTTGGTAACCTTTTTTTTTTCTTTCCCCAATTTAAAAAATCAGTTTTTAAACTGAAGAGTAAAAAAAAAATTTCCAAAAAAAAGTTTTTTTTTTTCACTTTTGGTTTTTTTTTTTGAGACCACCACCCTCCCACCGCCGGCAGCCACCTCAGGTGACCACTGCCGACCGCCACCTCCGGCCGCCGGCAGCCACCTCTAGCCGCCGGCGACCACCACCGTCGACCACCGCTACACCCCACCACCGCCACCGCAAACCACCCAAAAAAAAAAAAACCAAAAAAAAGGGTTATCAAACTCTCACTTATTTTTGTAAAAAAAAAAAAATTAAACTGATCTTTAAAAACTGAAAACCAAAAAAAAAGTTTTGCCAAACGAAGCTATATCACACAAAATGGTATTTGAGGCAACCTCTATAACATATGTCTAACAATTTACTGATGATAGTTCTAAAACTAAAAACTTGAGGAAAGTTGTCATCTTTTGCCCAAGACAGTACGTCCTTGACTGAGATGTTCTGGACAGCCTGCGTCTTTCTTGATTTCCCTTGCTTGTTTCCTTCATTCAGCCTGAACAAAGAAACCAAGCCCTGTGGCCTCGATATGATGTCTTTCTTCCGTGCTGCCTCGATCTGTTTGAACTCTTTCAAAAGTTGGAGATCTTGCCTGGTTGTTGCTGCTTACCCATGGTGTCGGCAAGAAGAACATATTCTGCAAAACAGATGTGGAGTCTTTTCGGCATGCTTTTCCCTTGGGTTTTTCCGGTCCTCAGATTTTTTGCCCTCTGTCATTCCTTCGCAAGTACACAATGTCTGTTTATGGCGATAAACAGGATTGGATTTGACGATAAACTATTTTTGATAAACAATGCTCCAGAAAAACTATGGTCTGTTTGTGAGCTGAAGAGAGTTGTCAAAATACACCTGAGTTATTACATCCCTTCGACTGCCTATGAAGTATTGCAACATTGTATGTAGACCTGGCAAACGGTTCGACCCGCGCAGGTACAGGTAAAATCCGGTCGGGTCCGGGTAATTTATACCCGGGGTTTTTTGGGTACGCTTTTCTGGGAACCGGGTAGGGTATTACCCGGGGGTAAATAATTAAAATTTTTATTTTTTAAAAATTATTTTTTGGATATTTTTCTCCCTTCATTTATTATTACAAGAACCACCACCATTTTCCAATTCACGTTCTTACAATTATCACTTCACTAATTTATTTTTCGTCACAGTTATCTCCACTCTCTTCTTAACTCTCACTCTCTCAAATCCATCACAATTCACAACTAACAAATATATATCTTCCAAATCGAGAAAAATTACCTAAAAATTAATTCCTAATCTAAAGCAGTAAAATTCATTAACAAAAATAATACAAGCTAACCAAACTTTTTACAAAAATATCTTGTTAAAAACCAAAATAATCTTCCTAGCTCCACTGCTCCGGTTTGAGTTATCACTCTCAAAGTTCACAGTCGATCGGAAACCAAGGCCTCAACCTTCAACAGTAAGTTGAGACTTCCCACGGAAGACTGGCGGCAGGCTCTGGCAGATCTGCGGCCGGTTGCGGCGGATCTGCGCTCGGCTGCGGCAGATCTACGAATGGAGATGAGAGGACGTTGGGGCACCGTCGATATGGAGTAGAGTGTAGCCGATTGTAACGGATCTATGGTCGGCTGTGACGGATCTGCGAGTGGACGTGAGAGGATGTTGGTGGGGCGCCTTCGATGTGAAGTAGAGTGTAATGTCGTCGCCGGAGAAGACTGGTGAGTGAGAGAGACGGATAGAGCGAGGTTGAGAGACAGAGACAGAGGGGCTTCAGAGGGGAAGGAATGGAGAGCGGCAGATGAAAGAGAGAAAGATGAGAATGAATGAATGACTGCCAAACAAAAACCCTAGTGCATTATATAGTAAAACATTCGGGTAGCCCGGGTAACCAGTAACCGACCCGCATTTAACCGGAATTTGCGGGTCGAATTGGGTACGGGTCTAATTTCGGTGGGTATGCAATATATGTACCCGTACCCGTGTTTTTTGACCGGGTATGGGTAGACCCGCGGGTCCAGGTGGTATTTTGCCAGGTCTACTTATATGTGTCTTCAAATTGCTTTTCTCGCTCTACCTCGTTAACTCCTCTTTAATTAAATTACATCTTGACACCTTTAACTGCTCTTCCCACGTAGCTTTCATTTTTTGTCTACCTGGAAAACGTATTTTTCTGGTGTAAACACTTTCCAAATCCTCAAGGCTAAAAAGGTTACTCATCTTGCTAGTGTCCCATTTTTTCCGATGATCAAGAAGGTTATCTATGAACAAATTTTGGCCATTGTTCGGGTTGTAAAACTCTTCCTTCAATTCTGTATGTAGTGACAATTAATATAATCTTTAAATATTTTTAGTAGCTTTTTTACTAACACTTTCAGTGATAATTTTGTAACAGCATTTTTTTAGCGTCACTAATTAAATGCTATTAGAAATATAACGTCGCTATATGGGGTAGAAAGAAGATTTTTTTAACTCGGGTGGCCAGGGGCGGAACCAGGAATTTTTTTCAGAAGGTGCAAAAAATATATCGCAAATTCACCAAATTTTTTTATTAAAATAATATTCAAAACAATTAATTTTTGTCTCACATACCCTTAGGAATCTCTTTCCTGTTTAGGGTTTTTATAAGGTTTGCTGCCAAATAAGTCAATTCTATTGATATGGTAAAGTGTTAAAAGGTTGTGAAATTATAATGTCTTACTTACTGAAGGGGTGCCGGTTGCGGGTTGTCTTACAGTTTGCATCTTAGTCAGTTAATCTTAATTTTATTTTTGAGAGTTGTTTTTTCAATTTGCACCATTAATTTTATTGGAACAGTAATAATCAATTAGCAATATTCCCTGCCGGCAACAGTAATTAATTTTAGTCGGCAACAGACAACAGTAATAAATTAATAATCAATTAGCATAATTAAGATAGAGTCTGTGATAAGTGATAAAATTAACAATAATTTATAGCAGACGAAGAGCAACAATAATTAACAATATTAAGATAGTGTACAAAAAGTTATATACCAAATACTCCACGTCTCCACTCTCCACAAGTAGTCGAAGAGCAGCACTGCAGCAGCTAAGCAGCCAGCAGGGATCGTCGGCGTCGGCGCGACGTCAAGCACTGCAGCAAGTCAAACAGCCAACCTTAGCAGCATTAGTCGCGGTCACCAGCAGGGTGAGGCCATGAAGGGCTAGATCTGGCGACTAGTTGCCGGTCGGACGGAATAGCCGACAGTCGAAGTCTCGTCGTCGACGGTCGGCCCTTCTTCAAGAGTTCAAGATCTGGTCGTCCCCTTGTCAAAGATCTATTGTCTGAAGGTGTCGAGGTGGGTTCAGATAGCGTCACGGACTCGCGGGCAGTGGCCAGATCTGGTCACCGATCGCCGGTCGGAGTAACTCAGTCCACTGTCCACCGGTGAGAGAGAGAGAGAGAGCCGATTATGGGTCTCGGGGAACGGGGTATCGGGGATGGGGTGGGTGCGATTCTCAAAAATCAAAAAAAAAAATCAGAAGTCAGGGGGTGCTTTAGCCCCTCCTTGTCACCACGTAGATCCGCCCCTGCGGGTGGCAGTCAAATTTTTTTATATATATACATTCATGCGGGCCAAGGAGGAGGAATGGTTTATAGGCCTGAGGATCCTAGGTTTGTGCCCAAAAAGGCAAAAAGCAAGGTTCTCCCCATACCTTAGTGTTTTCACCATTGCTACTGAACTTATCCTAATCCCCTGCAGATGAGATGCCTTCCATGAAGAATGGTCCTCCAAGCCCAAGAGCAACCAGGTTTTGGTTAAGCAGACCCAAGGTCCTGGTTTCTGCAGTATTAAGGTAGTAGGTGCCTACATAAGCTACAAGGTTTTTATCACTAATTTGTTGGAAAAAATATTGAAAAAGTGTGATATATCCTTATCAGAGGTGCTTGGGGTATCTGGGACTGTCAAATGAGGGGATTTAATATACTATTAGTGTGTTTAATGTATTATTGCAAAAGATAAGAATGCAAATTTTCATACCTAAATCTCTAGTTTTGGAGTGGGAATATCATGTCCCTTGGTTTCGTTGATGTTTAACATGCATCCCTTATGCTATGAGATGCTGGTTGAAGGAGTTCATATCGCAAAGCTAATTAAAAGGTATAAAAAGAACATAGGTCAAATACCGCTATCAAGTCCTAAATACAATTCGTTTTCCTTGTCAAAGAGAAGGAAAAGTGCATTCTAGAGTAAAGTATCATGTAACAACATTCACATGCTAATCATCCGCCTCTTTAAATTTCAGAGTGCGTTTGAATGAGGTAATTAAACTGAAGATTTCACTTTTATAGAAGATTTTGAAATACATCGTATAAAATCTCTTATTTGGATATTGATAAGATGAATTTACCAAATTTTAAGAGGGATTTGGAAAGGAAATTTGGTGTGCTAAAATCTCCTCTACAAATAACTGGTCCAGACCAGTTATTTGTCAAATCCTTTCTACAAAAAGAGTGTCCACTAATTTAAGTAACTTCTACCATATAAAAGGGAGACTCTGTATCATTAGTTTGTACATATACACCATCAAATTATCTAGGTTCAAAATTTCAAATGTAAATTCACATATAAAATACTCAATCTACGAAATCGCCCAAACACTAAATTTGCAATTTCATAAATTTCTAAATGAATGAATTTTGAAATATAGGGTACTTTGAAATTTTTCATTCAAACACACTCTCATTGTTTAACTATTCTCCTCATTGGCGACGATCCACTCTAATCCTCCTTGTCAGCCACTTACTTGCAAATTGTTGCTGGAATGCATAATTGCAACCAAGCATTTGGAGAGTGAATTGGTCGGCCTTTACCTCTAACCAGAGCGCACATTCTATCACAACCACTTACTTACAAATTGTTGGTGGAATGCATAATTGCAACCAAGCATTGAGAGAGCGAATTGGTCGGCCTTTACCTCTAGCCAGAGCGCGCTTTCTATCACTTTGTAAGCAATGACTGATTTTTCGTCATTTCAAATTTATTATCATATCGTGCTAAGAGCTGCAATATGAACTCAGCGGGCAAGAAAACCCAAAAATTGTCTTGATTTGAATTGTTACCGCAACATCATAACTTATATGGTGAAACAGGCGGAGATGCAATAAACTTAAAATTACATATGAGCATTTTTCAATACTAGATACAGAATAACAAAGGTAGATCGTAGTATTTTCAGCCTAGCATAGAAAAACCAGTCGTAGAAAGCTCTTTAAATTTTCTCCAATATCCCATGTTTAATTGATAGAGTTTGACATAAAATTACTCTACAAGTGATGGTATTCATCCCAAACTTGATCCATAGAGTTGGATGGTTAATGCAGCTTTGTTTTATACCCATACATCATAAAATTTTGATGCCTTCACCCATCATGCAATTGTATTTCCCAGCGCAACATTTGATGCAACACCCCTCATTCGTTCTAGACTGGGAAACAATGTGATGGTTGGCCCTGCCTCATACATCATACATGGGAGGACTGAGTCTCACAAAAGCTTTGATCTAAATGAATCGGTACTAATGCTAGGTGTTAGTTTGATACTAGTTCGACGTCCTCCTTTTGGTTTCATTAACTATTTTATTACGAGCCGACGATTACGAAAGACTATCATTTTATATCTCGATTTTATGTGTGAATAATTTTAAATTGCATTTTATGATTCTAAAAGTTGAGTGATGGCATACATTTTAAAGTTAAATAAGGGGTTAAATACATTTTAGTACCTCGAAAATACTCTCAAATCTCACATGAGGGTCCAAAAATTTATTTTTTATACAAAGTGATTTGTAGTTTCAAATTCGCAATAAGTAAGGACTTTTGTCCAAATTCGTAACGATCTAGACAAAACCGTTAGGGACAACTTTGTCAACTTAGGTTTGTTCTTTTTTCTTTCTCTCTCTCTCTCTCTCTCTCTCTCTCTCTCTCTCTGTATTGATAGTAGTTTCAAATATACCACAACTCAAGTTTTTTTTCTCTCTGTCTATCAGCACTTACACATGTGCCATGGTTATCAACTCCAAAGCCATCACCCACCTCGCGACCACCATTAATACCATGTCACCACCATAACATCCATCCATGTCTCTCTCCCTAAGGCCGCTATCACATATTATTAATTGAATCCATTATCCAATACCACCACAAAGATCCAAAACTAAACACCCAATTAAACCGGATCAAAGGAGGATGTAATTAACCAAAGCTTTGAATGGAAAAAGATCGTAGATCCAATTAGAAGTAGATGAAAAAATAAATATAAAACATACGCGTCGATCGCCCGCGACAAGCCGTGATTGGTCGTGTATGACCAGTAATTGGTCCAGCTTAATGCTAACCATGGCGGTGGTGTGGCCCTGGTGGAGGTCGACGACGAGTCTACTCCGATGGGTCAACTGGTGGAGATCATGGTGGTCCCCGCCAAAAATTTTGTGCCGATTATATACGGGGACTATGTTGGTGCGCCACGATGGTTGTGGTATTGGCACTGGTGGTGATTTTGGCGCTACCGATGATGTGATGAGATGAGATGGCACCGGCCGACGGTGATTGTCCATTGACGGCAGTGACACCGTGACATGGTGGTGGTTAGCAGTGGTGATGCCAAATTGGTGTCTCTGTGCATTGACTAAATCATTGGTGAGGCTTGGGTAAAAGTCGGGCTAGGTAGGGAGGAGAGGGGAGAAAATTTGAAGGAAGAAGATAAAAGAAAATTTGGAAAGGAGAAGAGAAAAAAATTAAACTTATTCAGACAATATGTCCCTGACGGTTTTGCCTAAAACGTTAGGAATTTGGACGGAAGTCCTTACTTATTATAAAATTGAAACTACAGATCCTTTCATATAAAAAAATAAAATTTTGGACGCTCAGGTAAGATTTCGAAATACTTTTAGGGTATGAAAGTATATTTATCCCTTAAATAAGAGAGCTTGAATATACGGTATTAAGCCACCCAAAGGTAAGCTCAAATTTTACCATTCCTAACCCAAGGTATTGACTACATGCCCGCCCAAAATAATTTATATTTGTTTTCCAAAAGTCTAACCATTGAAAAACTTGATGTTGAATTCTTAAAGCGCTATCCAAAGAGATAAATGGACACTCTCAATAATTTGAAGACAGATTCGATAGGAGTTTCTCAATTTGTTTTCATCTTTGAACAAGGATAAAGTAAATCCCATCCCAGGAAAATGGGATTGGCACAAGGCTATCAACATGTATGTTGCAACGTTCGAGTCCCTCTGTTTCCTTACCCTTCGAAATAAATCTCGATTAATATCCCTGCATTTTTCTTTGCATTTGCATGTATGCTTTCCATTCTCAATTTCTTTTTCTTTTTTTGTTGTTGTTGTGGGTAACTTGTTTTCCCAACTGTCTTAAGAACACTTACTTGCTATTAATGTACATGGAATTCTTAGTAACTACCTTATAATCCCACACACTAGCTTATAATCATAAAATCTTGTATGTTTTAGCTTCCTTATAACTAACTCCACCACATTTTCTGACGTAAAGTAATTTGCATCCCGTAGGTATTCTATATAATGTATACTAAGGGTAGGTTTGACACACTTTTTTTTTTCAGTTTTAAAAATTGAAAAAAAAGGAGCGTTTGGTAACCATTTTTTTTTCAATTTAAAAAACCAGTTTTTAAACTGAAGAGTAAAAAAAAAACTCCAAAAACTGGTTTTTTTTTTCACTTTTGGTTTTTTTTTTTAGCCCACCGCCGGAGACGGCCGGGAGCCACCTCCGGCCGCCGGCGACCACCGCCGAATGATGAAGCCACTAGTTAGAGGACATCCATAGTTACCATGTCCATAATTATCAGAAATCTGCATTGTCCAATATTTCGTAGTCCGGTCTAAGCCAAAGCTAATGACTCTATGTGAGCAGGAGCTTCAACTAAACCCTCAGCAAGCAACACCTCCACAAGCAAGAAATGTACCAAACTTGCTCCTGACAGACCACCATCCCCAACTCAACTTAACGAAGCCTTTAACCCAAACAAGTCAGAGTAGGTTTACGCGAATCATTTTCTACCCCACCTCCATTCCACAGATATGCCGAAGTGTGTCAAGCACAATCACATTGGGGATCTAGCCCAGCACCAATATGAAGGGGCCACAAAACGCTGTGAATGATATATTGCACCAATCAAGATCAATAACGAATTAAGATTCGAAATACATAGATACATACCACAACAAAGGCCACAACACCGAAATCGCCGTCCCTGCCGTAAAAAAAAGTAGATCGTTGCCGGCGTCGCTGCCGTCAAAGCAGCAAATCTTGCCGCCGTCACCGTCAAATAAGTGGAGCGTAGCCACCACCGTATGCACAGTAGATTTCAGCTTCCATGGCGAGGTAGAATCAAGAGAGAAGGAAGAGAAGAACTGCCATGGTGAGGCTGCATCAGAAGAGGAAGGAAGAGTGTCGGGCAGAGGCTACGAGTGGAGAGAGAGAAACAGTGACAAAAATAATGGGCTTGGAATTGCAAATTTGACGTTGGGCCTTAAGAATTGGACTATAGGCCTTAAAGTATGTTTTTAATTTCATGGAATTGGATATGAATTGTAATTCCAATTCCATATAAGTCGTTCAATCAGCAGAATTGTAATTCGTAAGGTCCAATTCCAAAATCTATTTCAATTCCAAGACTAATTCCGTGATCCAATCGGACCCTTAATGTACATGGAATTCTTAGTAACTACCTTATAATCCCACACACTAGCTTATAATCATAAAATCTTGTATGTTTTAGCTTCCTTATAACTAACTCCACCACATTTTCTGACGTAAAGTAATTTGCATCCCGTAGGTATTCTATATAATGTATACTAAGGGTAGGTTTGACACACTTTTTGTTTTTCAGTTTTAAAAATTGAAAAAAAAAGAGTGTTTGGTAACCATTTTTTTTTTCAATTTAAAAAACCAGTTTTTAAACTGAAGAGTAAAAAAAAAACTCTCAAAACTGGTTTTTTTTTTCACTTTTGGTTTTTTTTTTTAGACCACCGCCGGCGGCCACCTCCAGCCCCCGGCCACCACCGCCTGCGACTGCCAGCAGCCACCTCTGGCCGCCGACGACTGCCGACAGCCACTTCCGGCCGCCGGCCACCACCTCCGTCGACCACTGCTACGCCCCACCACCGCCACCGCAAACCAGCCAAAAAAAAAAGTCAAAATAAAAAGGGGTTACCAAACACCAAAAAAAAAAATGGGTTATCAAACACCCACTTGTTTTTATAAAAAAAAAAAATTAAGCTACTCTTTAAAAACTGAAAACTGAAAAAAAAAACTTTGTCAAACGAATCCTAAACATCTAAACAAACCATTCAAAGTGTGGAAAATTAAATCCATACTTATTCTGATCGAATTCCGTACTTCGGAAAATCGATCAACAAAAGAGTAGATGCAAAAAATAATTTAAGTTAACATCTTTAACATCCTCTCTTAACGCCACTTCCTTCCTCTCCATGTGATTCATGGGCCAGTGTTTGACCAGACAAAGGTTCAATGTGACAAGCTGCTGAGATTGACAACACGATGGTCCCTTCAATTGGGAACTTATTGCCACTTCGAATGTATAATCCTTCCTTTGCTAGGACGAATCTAGGATGTCACATTGAGGAGGATCAAAAATTATATTTAAAATTTTTAGTAACTAGTATAATAAAATTCATATAATATCATCATATTTGGTGCAGCAAATGACATTAAACAAGTTTGAAGCATTTCTAATCTTCAGCTATGGGAAGAACAAAAAGATTTATATGCATTAGGACTACGATAACATCTACACTGAGGTTATATCAATTGCATACACTACTACGTTCTAGTTTGACTTAGTAGACCACGCACAGTAGTTTAAAAATAATTTTCATAAATACTACTCATTAATAACACTCATGCGTATATCATCAGTTACACACGTATATGACAATTGTAAAAGTATATGAAAATGTATATTTGAGATTGAGCAGTGAGATAAAAAATTAATCAAAATTTGAATTCGTCTATATGAAACAAAAAGAACAATATTTTTTGGTAAATTGGAACTAAACAACAAGTACATAGGAAATTGATAAATTCTTGATATGTGATGTTAATAACACAATTTTAACTTTTAAAAATAAAAGTAAAGTGGAAGAGTTCAAACCTCCCCAACATATAATATCAAGAATTTCAAACTTTTTAACTTATAAGCTTGAACCAAATATAATTAGGGATGGCAATGGGGCGGGTCGGATGCGGATCTTATAAGATCCGTACCCGCGCCGCTATCTCTGAAACCCCAGCGCGCCCCGTACCTGCCCCGCACCGGGTTCTATAATTTCAATACCACATCCGACCCTAAAATACTACAGAAAACCCATCCCCGCCCCGCCCCGCCCTCAAGCCCTCGAAACCCTTCCAAACAGATAGAATGGAGCCAATGCTTCATTCTTAAACAGATCATCCATGGCCACCACAAATAAAAACATCATGGCAAAACAAAGTATATGAGAACAAGGTTCATTACAATAGCTTTTGATACGATTTCTACAAAAAAAAATTAAAATTGCTAGATTAAAAAACAAGTGGCGACGTCGCGATCGTCGATGGAGGCATTCGATACACCGTTGCAGCAATCGGAAGTGGCAGTAGATCCGAACAAGCTCGTCGGCCGTAGCAGTGTTGGTTCGTCGCCGTGCGGTACTGCGGTGGAGAGCCGTGCGAGGTGCGGTGGGCTCCAACTCGTGAGGTGGATGGAGAGTTGCCGAGCCGTGAGCCGTGCGCCGTGTGGGTGGAGAGCGGCCGTACCGTGGCTGTAGTCTCTGGTCTGCCGAGATTGGAGAGGAAAGCAAAGCAGAAGCAGGCAAAGCACAAATCTAGGGTATGCTGGAAAATAGGCATATATATATGGTATAGATGGACGGCTGAGATTCAGTAAGCTATTAGGGTATGTATACCGGCGCGGGGCGGTATAGGTAAATACCATATCCGACCCTAACTCGCTGCGGGTTTTTTTTAAAAATACCATACCCGCCCCACGACCTGGTCAAAGTCAAAAAACCCGCTCCTATCGGTGCAAGGCGGGGCGGAAATCCACTGGTTCGGATTTTTTTGCCATCCCTAAATATAATGTTAGTAATTCAAAAAAAAAAAAAAATCTAGCGACAAATGTGGAGGGTGATCATAATTCCGGCCCTACTGCACCCGTCATTCACACCAGAAGAGTTGCCCCACTTAGGAAGTTAACCATTCAAATCAAAAAAGCGGTTGGAGTTTTTGAAGTTTAAGTGTAAAGAGGTCAAACCTTTTGAGTGACTGGGTCGGGCTATCCGTTTTAACCCAATCATAATCATTATCGACGTCATATAATAAGGATGCAAAGAAAAAGTGTGTGGGGGAAATTCTCATAAAGACGTGACGTAACGGCTCCTTTCAAACCACAACATATGGGCCCCCGGGAGTTTGTTGTTTTCGGGTTGCGTACTCGTCGTGTCCATTGGGATCCAAAGCCCGACGAAAGTCAAGACAAAATTGGCATTTTGCGAAACACGTGTTCATTCTGCACTATCAATTAATTTCCCCCGCGACTCGGCAAGGCCATTTAGACGCACGACTCTACTCTTTTTCGGTTCGATGGTTGCAAAGACACGTGTTATTATTAGTCAATGCAATTTTGATGAATATCGGAATTTTTCTTTTTGTGTAACTGTGATACTGTGTTTTCATCACTGATGTAATATGACCGTCCAATTAAAATATTGCGCTTTGTCAGTTGGATACTTACATCAAGATCATCGTCATCTCCACCTAATCTGAAAGGACGTCAACTCTCCCATTTTCCCGGTTGAGCAATGACCGGTCAATGATAGGGGTGAGCACGATTCGGTTTGATTCGTTTTGGAGATAAAATCGCAAACAAAACTGTTACCTCTCGGTTTGAAAAATTATGAACCGAATCAAACTAAACACCATCAGTTTGGTCGGTTTAAACAGTTCGATTGAGTCGGTTTAGATCGATTTGCGTCCACTTAAAGACGTTGTTCATTTACAAACTACTATTGGATTTAACAATAATTACAAATTAAAGTTATATGTTTTCTAAATTGCATATAATCTTGTTACATATATAAGTGCTCCTTGATGTCTGAGTAAATATATAATAGTTATTAGTCACAAATTTTTTGTGTTATAAGTGTTATCATTATTTTCTTTTCTTTTAACTTTCAAGATTTGTATATATGGATTTGCTTATTGTCATATACGTGAAATTGTTAACGAATGTTACTAAACGTAGAGTAACATATCATATGTCAGTTCGGTTCGGTTCGGTTTGTAACCGGTTTAAAAATATGAACTGTGAACTAAACCGAATCAAGGTCGGTTTGAGAAATATGAAATCTAGTCATTAAGATCTTTGGACGGTTCTGATTGGATTAATTCGGTTTGGTGCTCACGGCTCACCCCTAGTCATTGACAACGAAATTCAATGAGGGCCAGGCCGCGAGTACAAATAGGGAGGACATGCTTGAGATTGGCAGTTGATGCCGAGAAGTCATCGTCAAGATCCATGGGACGTCGATCGTCATCCTTATGTTGCTCACCATGGCTGTCATTCTCGTTGACTCATCGTGGTTCCCGTCAACTCATTGTGGTTCTCGTCGTTCTGATCAAATATGGTCCTTGACGGTCTTGTTGTCGACTTGGATGCTCCGAGCCGCGAACTGGAGGGCCATGGTCCCTTTTTGACGCGAGGTTGGAATCGTTCTTGGTGAATTTAGATAACAAGTTCGATCTGTCAACACCATAATTTTTGGTCGGGGTTGCGATTGACTTGCCATCATTGATGTGTTGTTGTTAATCACGTCCTATGGAGTTATGAATATGAGATATGTTCATGTGTCACATTGCTTATTTTCAATTAGGTGATGATATCACATGAATGATGTGTCATTCAAAGTTGCATTAGTAAGAAAATGTTATCTTTTAGACACATATCATTTTTGTAAGGAAAATGTAATCAATAACTCAGTTTTGACGAAAAATGCACTCTTATCTTAAATAAGAAAAAAATGTATCAAAGTTTTCCAACGTTACGGTTCTTTGACGCTATCTAACTGTTTTGGTTGACATGGCAACTTACTACTTTAAAAATGTCAATATTGTCCTTAACTTTTTAATACATGTCACTATATGTTTTACTTATCTTTGGCTAACCCAACAATAGGCACACTTAGACACACAAATACATGCACACATATCGTACCACTACCAATATCCAAATTCGCTTCACGCCGGCATCGTTTCCATTATGAATATGCAGCCGCAATCTTAAATAAGTGTACCCCAAAATACACGGTCAACCTTCTTTCATCACCATCTGTTTTTTTTTTTCGCCTTCAACCAAAACAAAAGAGCACACACTCACACAAACATTGAGAGAACCCATCTTCTCTCACCACAGCCACCCATCACCGGCAATTAAAGAACTTAAATAACACTGTCACAACCGCTGCCGCCGCCACCACAGTACCACCATGTGCCTCACTGCTGCTGCTACTGACGCACAACTGATATCACCATCACCTCACCTCTTCACTTCTGCAAATTAACCACCCAAATCCTCGCAAAACCATATGTATTCCTTCATCATTTTTAATACTTGCAATTAACCTTGAATCTACAGGCTAAAATGCTCGGTTTCGTGTTGATGGTGATAGAGGTATTGATGAGTTAGGTGATGAATTGGGTGGACGATGGTGTTATGATGGTGTCCTGGTGGTTAGGTGGTGGAGAATATGGTGGTGGTGAGACGATGCTTAAGTTTCATCAGTCTCGTCGTGGTGAGATCATATAGGTGTTATGGTGATGGTTATGGAAACACTGAAAGAATTAGTTATCGTGGCACACACAATATTACGTGTGCAAAAATGAAATTAGCAATGTAATAGTTTTATAGTATCAAGTTTGACTTTTATAAAGTATTTTAATTATTTTATTTTATTGTGAAAATCAAACATGTGCTTAATTTTTTTATTTTGCGTAGCTTTTAAAAAGAAATTGAGGATGCCAAGTTTCATAAATTGACTTAGGCAGTTAACTTATGTGCCACCAAAGGCGTTGTTACACAAAAAGATTTATTCTTCTTATAAGTAGCGTATATGCGGGGAAAGAGTCTTTTTAAGATCAATAGAGAGAAAATGAGAGGGAAAGGCAGCGAGGAGAGAGGGGACTATTTGGTCTTTTTGTTTAAAAAGTTGAGATGTAAACTTATGCCATGACTTGGTCTTTTCTTGTAATTACTAAAAATTCAAGGACAAAAATGATATATTATCTATAAATTAGTAAATTTTATCTACCGATTGTACCGAGTGGAACTAAAATTATAAAGAACAATTGTTTATTCTGAGTTATAACTAGTTTTTTGGGCACAAGCGATGTTTGTACATAAAAAAAGAGATAAAGAGATCAACATGAAAGTTTGAGAAATTATTTTGCATAAAAGAGATTTTTGGAGAGAATGACGAGAATATAAGTCGCGTGGGTAGTTATGGATGGACATAAAGAGAAGAGGGATGGAGGTGAGTAGTGGGGCCGAATAGAGATAAATAGATTTTAAGTTACTTAATAAATTACTTAAATATTGTTCCCAACCTATTCTGGTCGCATCCAAAGGCCCACTACGGTCCCATTTTGCATGACACGTCCGCACAAGCAACAGACATTTTCAACGCTCACAACCGGTCAAAGCGTGCACGCTCAAGTCACGTGCACTTCTTACTTCTTCTACGCGACTTCGTCGCCAAGAAACTCATCATCGTGCGACGCCGCATCACGCTTCGACCGTTGCACTTCGCATGTTGTCCGTCGATGCGCCATGACACTTGCCCGAGGAGGTTTGGCCTTTTACCTTGGCCACCCCCTAGGGTCGGCCTCGGCCTCACCAAGGGGTCGGCCTCGGCCTCCCCAGGGGTGGTGGCCTTGGCCTTCCCCCCAATGTTTGGCCTATGGCCTTCCCTCCTGCGCGCACTTGTTTTCCCGAGTCTTTGCACATCCGCGATGTTTACGGACGTTCGTACATCAACCTCGCGACGTCCGTCGTGCATCACCTTACGGACGTTCGTACATCAACCTCGCGACGTCCGTCCTGCAACAACCTCCCGACGTCCGTTCGTACATCAACTTCACGACGTCCGTCGTCCATCAACTTCGCAACTTCCGTCGTCTATCAACTCCGCGACCCCCGTCGCCCGGACACAACTCCGCGACCCCCGTCGCCCGGACACAACTCCGCGACCCCGTCGCCCGGACACAACTCCGCGACCCCGTCGCCCAGACACAACTCCACGACGCTCATCATCCGTCGCCCGGACGTCGTCTCCGTGACCCCCGTCACCGACGTCCGGGCGTCACACTCCAACACTTCACCGCGCCCATGCGTCGCGCCGCTGATACAGCCGTGCCCCCAGGCTCTCTGTCACACTACCGTGCCCCCGGCACTATACGCACTCTGTCGCGCCCATGCGCCACCATTGACACCAACGTGCTCCCGGCACCTTACTCACTTCATCGCGCCCATGCGCCACAATCATGTCATCATGCCCCCGGGCACCACACTCATTCATCACACCATGCGCACCTTGCCTTGGTCATGGAACATGCTTCAACCCACTCTCCGGAGTGTACATCATCCGCGGGGATAGGCGACTCCTCCGGGACACTATCTCTGCCAGGGAGCTCTTCAACTCCCCTTCCGCCAGGTAGACGGCTCCTCTGGGATGCTACCTCGGCCAGTCGGGTAGACGGCTCCTCCGGGATGCTACCTTGACATGCTCCGAGTGCTCCGGCACAAGGACTCACCCGCAGGGATAGGCGACTCCTCCGGGACACTATCTCTGCCAGGGAGCTCTTCAACTCCCCTTTCGTCAAGTAGACAGCTCCTCCGGGATGCTACCTCGACCAGTCGGGTAGACGGCTCCTCCGGGATGCTACCTTGACATGCTCCGAGTGCTCCGGCACAAGGACTCACCCGCAGGGATAGACGACTCCTCCGGGACACTATCTCTGCCAGGGAGCTCTTCAACTCCCCTTCCGCCAGGTAGACGGCTCCTCCGGGATGCTACCTCGGCCAGTCGGGTAGACGGCTCCTCTGGGATGCTACCTTGACATGCTGCGAGTGCTCCGACATAAGGACTCACCCGCGGGGATATGCGACTCCTCCGGGACACTGTCTCTGCCAGGGAGCTCTTCAACTCCCCTTCCGCCAGGTAGACGGCTCCTCCGGGATGCTACCTCGGCCAGTCGAGTAGACGGCTCCTCCGGGATGCTACCTTGACATGCTCCGAGTGCTCCGGCACAAGGACTCACCCGTGGGGATAGGCGACTCCTCCGGGACACTATCTCTGCCAGGGAGCTCTTCAACTCCCCTTCCGCCAGGTAGACGGCTCCTCCAGGATGCTACCTCGGCCAGTCGGGTAGACGGCTCCTCCGGGATGCTACCTTGACATGCTCCGAGTGCTCCGGCACAAGGACTCACCCGCGGGGATAGACGACTCCTTCGGGACACTATCTCTGCCAGGGAGCTCTTCAACTCCCCTTCCGCCAGGTAGACGGCTCCTCCGGGATGCTACCTTGGCCGGCCGGGTAGACGGCTCCTCCGGGATGCTACCTTGACTCGCTCCGAGTGCTCCGGCACAAGGACTCACCCGCGGGGATAGACGACTCCTCCGGGACACTATCTCTGTCAGGGAGCTCTTCAACTCCCCTTCCGCCAGGTAGACGGCTCCTCCGGGATGCTACCTTGGCCTGCGGAATAGACGACTCCTCCGGGACACTATCTCCGTCAGGGTGCCTGCGTGACTGGCCTACGTGCTCCGGCACTGGGGGCTTGCGTCGGCACCCCTAGGGACTATGACCCCCGGGTCACTCCGAGACGGGAGCAGGTCTTCGGAGGGCATCGCGCCTAGTTCACCTGGCAGTTGGGCGTCGGGTCTTCCCCACCGCTGCCAGGCCTGTGGGACTCCGCAAGGGCTTGGATTGGAGGCTAGATCAAGGGGGTTCTCTGGCCACACCGATGCGGTGGGAGCCAGTCTTTCCAGATAGACAGAGCGACGCTGTGCGGGGCAGGCCGGATGAATATGCGATTCGACAGTCCGTGGAGCACCGGCACCCGTGGACCCCCCGGTGACGTGTCACTCCCGGGGAGCGCCACGTATCGGTTAATGACATCATCATCTCAATCTCTATAAATAGAGGTCTTGAGAATTCATTTGGAGGGGATTAAACGGTTGGACTTCTTCTTCACTCTCACATTTTCACTTTCTCACTCTAGAATCCTAGAGAGAGAAACATACATGACCCTGACTTTGGACCTAAGCATCGGACTGTGACTGTCGTCGTATATTCATCTTGCGCTATCGCCCTCGCAGCACTGCCACCCTCAAGCTCTGTCTGGGAAGCCCTTGGTCTCTGCCCTTGTTCCACCCTTGCTGTCTCTCACTTTACATACTTGGAAGCTGACTCGGACTGCAGCCTTTGTGGCACCTCCACGTAAGCACGAACCCACTTTCCTTGGCATCAAATATATATTACTAAGATCTTTTTAGAGATTGAAATCGCTGATTTCAATGAATTTGTAATAACAAAATCAGTATATTTATACTACTTACGAAGAGAGAAAAATTTTTGGTGCAACATTCTTTTTATATTACACCAAAGGTCATTGTAATGCTCATGCATGTCCACAACATGGACTTTTCCTAAATTGCCCATCCTATTCGTAGGAGTATAGACAATCATAGGCCAGAAAATGACAAACTACTGTGTCCAATCTCCACAAACCTTCAGTTACGAGAGAGAGTCACCTCTCATTGTAACTCACATAAGTACCTATCAACCTATCTTCCTCCTATTCTCCCATCCTCCATCTCCATTGTAGATTTGAATCTGTCACAGACCACCTGAAACTCTTCTTAGAATCTTAGCTCTCCAAATGATAAGCTTACCTCAAATGCTCCTGTATTTTTTTGTTACACTTTGTGCTACCAATTTTATTTCCCTGTGTTCTCCTTAATCTACAGTTTGCCTTGCATTTTCATGCCTATGTATTTCTCTGGCTTAACTCACCATGGAAGAGGGGTACGACAGCATGGCGGTGGATGGACGTTGGTGGCGGGACTTAAGCGACATCGACGAATCAGCGGTGGTGGGTGGGCGATTCCTAGGCAGATCGTTGGAGGCTGTGTCGTGGGTGGCCGATTGGTGGTCATGGGTGTGCGACTGAAGTGGCCCTGAGGGTGTGCGATCGGTGAATCAGAACCAACGCCAATGCCATTTTTACCCATGACCACCTACCACCACTGGCCATAACATCCGATAGCTATAACCACTACCCTCTGCCTAACAGCCTCCGACCATAAAATTACCACCATCACCGTCACGACAGCCCAGCACCACCGGCCATCACCTCCTCACGAACATAACCAATACTGCATCCACAATTGGTGGGTGGTGAAAATGGTGGATAGTAGGTGGTGATAGATAAAAAGGGGTGGTGATGAGTGAAAATGGCAGTGGTGTTGGTTCATGGTTATGACGACAGATTGGTGGTAATGGCAAGTGAAAATGGTGGGTGGTGATGAATGAAAATGGGTGGTGATTGGCGAAAATGACGAGTGATTGGTGGATGTGGCTGGGGGAAGTGGGGAATGATTGGTTGTCGAGGCTATGTGTAGTGGGTGCTGGGCAATTCTATGGTAATTTACAAATTTGTTATAAAATGTCAGTCATACATTACTGAAACCAATAAAATAACCCTAGAGGGGGGGGGGGGGGGGAATAGGATTTTAAGACTACTTTAAAAATTAACAAACAACTAACCTCAATCTCAACACAAATGTAAAACGATAATGAAAAGAGAGAATGGTTTAGAGATACTTGACAAGGAGATTTAAATGGTTCGGCTTGATATACCCTCAAGCCTACATCCACCTCTTCAAGGAAGTCCCTTTCAAGAGCACTAGAATCCACTAGCAACAATATTCTTCCGGGTCAAGATCAAAACCCTTACAACACTTGGTGATATCCCCACACCAAGCACAAGCCTTGAATCCACAAAGCTCACCCAAGACTTGACAAACCCAAGCCTTGATCACAAATCACAATCATTTTACAAAGATCAAATGTGTACAAAGAAACCCCCTTGAAAGGAAATGAGTACAAATGAAGCTCTAGTGCAATAGAAAGATGATAGAATTGATGACTTGAAAGATGCTCACTCTCAATCAAAGAATTGCTCACAAAGATGCTCTCTTTAATGATGTAAAATCATGAAGATGAAGAGAGATAAGTTTAATCTATGAGCCTTGATGTTTCTCTAATGAATGGAGGCTTAGAATGTGGTTTCCATGATGTATGATGAAGTCCCAAATTATTTATATAGAGAACAAATGAAATATAGCCGTTATAGGCATAATATGGGCAAAACTGCCATTGCAGTCGACTGTAATCCAATGCAGTCGACTGTATTCCCTTGAAAATAGCCGTTGGAACTGAATTTTGACCAATGCAGTCGACTGTATTACCCTACTGCCAATCAGCTGCCTCACGGAATCCCATTTCCTATTTTGGGCATAACTTTTTCTAGAAAAATCGGATTGAGGTGCCGTTTTTTGAGTTGAAAAGCTAATGAAAAGTTTTATCAAGATATGAAAAGATTAGCACCAATTTTTTTTTGAGAAAATCTGAGTAAACTCCAAAGTTCGCTCATTTTCAAGAACCACGCTTGTGTGAATGATTATGAACTCACATGCAATGCACAAGGTGTCCTAAGGTCTTTTTAGGTCATAGTCATCAATCCAAGCATCAAACCAAGACTAGTTACATAATATGAAAGATCAAATATAATCGATAGTAACTTAGTCGATGCATTCTTTGTTACTCTTCGACATTGGACTTGATGAAGCTTCTATAGCATGTCCACTATAACTTTAAGCTTCTTTGAATTTAATCCATCTATCCAAATTCTCAAATGTGTCTTCATGAGTGTGCATGTATATACCTACTAAGAATACACTCAAAGCACACATTAGAATATAATCAATATGTAGTTATCATCAAAACAAGATGTAAGCCTAGGTTATCCAACCATAGGGCTAACAATTACATTGAAATATAATCTATTAATGCATCCATTTATTAATGCATTTGGTACAAACATAATAATGCACAACATCACGCTCTGTATAGTTGGGGTGTCATATTCTTTTCCACGATATTGCCAAATTTATGATATAATTTGTAAGGTCGCACAAATACTTGGCCATCGTTAAAAAAAAATAAAAATACTAGGCGTAGTCGGCACACACGAAGCATATGCAGTTAAAGAAAATATAAATAAGTGTTATTGATAAAGTAATAAAAATGTGTACAAAAAGATTAAGATTTTAACGTGAACATAAGGATCCAGAGGGAAGGAACAATTACTTTTTTTTCCCCTCTAGATATTACAAAATTTATGCAATAATTTGTAAGGTTACATAAGTATTTGGTCGTTGTTAAAAGAAAAATAATAGACATGGTTGGCACACACGATGTGTGTGCAATTAAAGAAAATATATGTAAATTTCACTGATAAAGTCATAAAAACAATAACATTAAATTATATATATTCTTTATTATTTTATCAATTTGATTTACATGTCTATTTTTAACTGCACACGCATTGCTGAAAATAAAATGATATGGCGTTCTTTGACAAAGTAAGAAATAAAAAATTTATCTTCATCTGCCTACAATGAAAAGATTGTGCCAAATATAAAGTTTATATGTGAATAAAGTAGTAATGTTTTTGTGTTTATAGCATATTTTGCAGGGGTATTGCTGAAGTTTCTAAAAAATAACTGCAAGTGATGGAAGAGAAATAGAGTATTGCATGTTAATATGTGTTGCTTGTTCTTACTTATTTGAAAGTATTTAGCTGAATTGTATATGTAAATGAACTCTTTTTGTTTCTATGATGTTATATCATTTTTTTTTCTGACTTTTATCAAATACCGCGTAAAAAGTTATTTAAGGAGTTATACAATGTATGAGTTATACATGTATCGCGTATGCACGACATCTCGTTAATAATAATAATAATAAGAAGAACATAAAATTGATTTTTACTCTTTCATATGAGTTTTTTAACACTTCTTATTCTTAAAAATAAGTTTAATAAAATAATTATTAACCATTTAGCAACAAATAAAAAAATGAAATAACATATAAAATAATAGAAATAGGTTGTCCTAAAAAATAACAATTATAACCATAATAACAATAGTAGCATTTATAACAATAATTCGTGTATTGAGGCCCTTTAATAATAATAACAAAAAACCATGTGTTGAGATTTGTATTACTAAATATCACAAAAAAGTGAAAAATGGTAGAAAATAACATGACTATTTTTATAAGGGATAATTGCGTAAAATACCCCTGTGGTTTAGGGTTTTTGCAAAAAGACCCCTCCAGTTACAAAAATTGCAATAAGACACCTGAGGTTTAAAAAGTGTTACATCCGTCAATAAATCCGTCTGTTTAAACCGCGTTTGTGGTAAACGCGCCTAAGTGGCAAGTGTCACTGCTAAATAATTTTTTAAATGTCATTTTTACCCCTGGATACCTCCTTGGACCGTTGCAAGCAAGAACCTTCAGCATCACGCCGGAGAATCAACGCACCATGCTCGAGGTCAACCGTGCGTCGCAGAACACTCTGTTGGGTCTCCGCGGAGGCCAGCTCCAGACGCCGTCGTTCAACCACCACATCAAGTCGTTCGTGGAAGGGAGGGACGACGACAACAACAACAATCAGTCGGTGGAGATCGACGAGGAGCAGGATCCGTTCGATTCCTGGAAGATCCGACGGATCGACGACGATCTGAACTCGCAGGCGGACAACTGCAACGACGAGTCGTCGGCGAGGAATGCGGCGACGATCAAGCGGTCGCGCCTGGTGTGGACGTCGCAACTGCACAAGCGGTTCGTGGACATGGTGGCGCACCTGGGCATCAAGAAAGCTGTGCCGAAGACGATTATGCAGCTGATGAACGTGGAGGGGCTGTCGAGCGAAGGGTCGTCGCCGTCATACCACTTGTTCGCGTCCACGCCGGTGCCGCAGAGCTTGCACGAGCCCGCCGGGAGCGGGCATATGCCGATTTCGATGAATTATTCGCCGCAGATGATGCAGATGCAGGTTTACGGGCACCCAGGGGCTGGCGGGTCTTACCATGGGTTTGAGTCTCATCCTTACAACAATTTCTGTTGCTCGCGCCGGCCCTAAGGGCTTGGGTTGGGCTTGTGGCAAATAAGGGTAGTTTTTTCATTTGGACAATTTACAGGGGTATTTTGGACAAATTTTTTATTCTGTAACGAAAACCGTGGATTGTAAGACTTATTAAACCTTAGGCGTCTTATTGCAATTTTTGTAACGGGAGGGATTTTTTTGCAACAATCCCAAACCACAGGGGTATTTTACGCAATTATCCCTTTTTATAATAAATACTGTTGATTAGATTAGTTTTGCTCCGCGAATCGGCGACTGGACATACGGCGCACGTTAGAAGGCCCCTCTCACCAATCCGCCACGTAAATGACTAGTCAAGACTATCCAAAAAGGAGCTCCCTGATTTGACCAGAAGCACATTGGGGACGAGCACCTCGAGTCGCACATTAGCATCGACCCCTGTACATTCTCTTTTCTCTCTCTCCTTCCCCCCTCCCTCTATTCCATCGAAATTCAGTTTCAACGCAGACATAATTGGGCGATTGTTCGCCACTTCCATTCTACAGAGGTAATTACTAGCCCAATTTCTTCTACTCTTTTGCCTTTTTTGTTTCCTCTCGATTTTTCGCGCATAGTATTTTTGGATTTGTGTATGCTGGATTTCATGTTATGCACTTGAAACCTAGGGTTTTAGTTGAACTTTGGATTTAGCTTTTTCAGCAGAGAGGATAATGCCTTGTTTGGATGCCTAAAAAGTGTTGAAAAATCGAAGAAAATGGAAGTTTTGGCCCAATTTCCCTAAACTGACGGTACAAAGTAAACTGCGAAGGAATTGCATTTTTTTCGTTAGTTTCTCACCTACGGGATTAGCTAGTTATGTTTAGAGTGCCACTGATGTATTTTGAGAGTCAAATTTTTACCTAATTTTACATGATCCGCGCTCCATTATCGGTTTTGTTGGCGACAATGTGAAACTTTCATAACTTAATGCTCTGTAGTTTGTCAAAGTTGTAAATACTTGGCTAGTTAACTATATCTACATTTTTCCCAGCGTGCAAGATTATGTCTTATACTATAACAGGCATATGGCATTAATGTAGTGCATGCGATGCATTTCGTGAAAGTGGAAGTTACAAACTGACAAAGGTAGTTATTTGTTGTCACACGTCATCACCTAAAAATGCAACACAAAAGAAAGCGTGTTACACCAATATTAGTTGACTTTATACAGTATATAGAAGCGTAAATAGTGGAGCAGTAGAGACTGTTCGTTTACTATAGGGCTAGGATATGCTTAGCTGATTCTTCTGGAAGAGTGGCAAGGCCACCTATGCCATACGGCGGGCAATTGCCCACCATAGGATTTGAAAAGCTATGACCCTCTTACCACTAAAAAACTGTAAAATCGAAATATTCTTCATTTTGCCCACATTATGCTAAGTTCAAAGAGATGAAGGTTGCCCACCATGCATGAGAAATTTTGAGAAGCGAAGTTATTCTATGTAGTAAAATAAGTGAGGCAAAATTTGTCAGATGATGACTATTTTATGTTACCCACCTTAGAATAAAACTCTGGCCTTTCCACTGCTTCTGAAGTTTGATTGGCTTAACAATGCTCGTATTAAGACAAATGTAAAGCCTGAACCTATCCTTTTAGCTCAGCAAGGCCAAAATGACAAGCATGCTCTCAAGTTTCTCATTGTTGTTCATTGTAGTCACAAAATTGTTACCTTTTATGAGTCCAGTTGTTTCATAATGCATAAGATGTAATAATGGCCTGATTTGCCGAATATTCACGAACAATGCGCTGAATTTTAGATTAGTAGGATTATGGTTTGGTTGCCTTAATGATAAACTATCTTAGCTTAGAGGGTTCATGGGAGATTCTTGCAGCGTTGACAGACTCTCTGGTTCTTATCTTTTCTTGGTTATCATTCGCATTCTGAACACCAACATGTTCTTGAATGGAGCTATGCTAGATGATGGTTTCTTATCATTATCCTCTTTTTTCCTTATTTGCAGTATAGCATTCAAGCGTAGACTACCTATTGATGTTGTGCCCCTAGCGAGACCTCCACCATTTTTTAATTATGGTCAATGCTGGTTCTTTGCCATTATCCCGTGAGTTGGGATTTTTTTGTAATTATGGATACAACGGCCAATCAAAGGTACATGGTTTGCCTCTTTTAAGTCTAATGCTCTTTTCCTGTATCTTCCACATTTCTCTGGATTTGAAATGTTAATATTATAACCATCTTCTTCTTCCTCCCTTTATCTTGGTTTTCCATCTCTTAGGGGATCATAGAGAAGGGCCATTTACATTTGCTCAGCATCACACTTTCATCAAATGCTCTGGTATGCTTTGGTTTGGCTTAAGTCTTGTGTCTCCAATATTTCTTAATTTATTCCTGCTTCAGCGTTTAAATTGGTGACAAATTGAATGTAAGAAACCGGATTTTTGTTTATTGCATCTTCAGCGTCAGGATGCTTGGAGTATCCATCTTCTGAACAGTTCACGCGGACCACTAAGGCCTGTACCAACTAGATGTAAAGTTTTCTTGTGCCGGTCCCTTCTTACACCAAGCGGAGGAAATGAGATTCCTGTTTTAAAAACAGCAGCTACAGTGTTGACCAGGTGTAGATCATATCTTGAGATTTGGAATTTCTCATTCATCTAGCATTTGTATTCTACGGGGTTTCTGCCTGTACATTTATTTGTGCCCCTTGCTAATTATCGTATGAGTTTGCAAACCTCCTCAGTATCAGTAATACTAGAGTTTGAATATGTGCATCTATGTTTACTAGCTATGCACTCGGAAGTGTTTTAGGCTTACTATTGAGTCGTTCTTGTCATTACATTAGATACTACCTAGGCAGAGTGATAGGAGTTGGATGTGTTACTTTTTCTGTTATTATAGAGAGGTTAATATAGAGGTCATCGAACGTGGCGATGGAACCCATGTACACTGAAGAGTACGCACCAAAGTATACACAGATAAACTGGCACGCCAGCAAGGAACTATCCAGAGTTTCATAAAAGAGTCATGAGAATTTGGTTTTGACTCCTTTATTTAACTGTTCTTCTTGTATCTTTAATGCCGCTTTAGTGAAAGTCATTCATAACATTCATTACGAACAATCATGTAGTTATTTGTCTCTTAGCTGCTCAGTGTGACGAAGAGTTCCCCATCAGCATTTACGAAGAATGGTTGGCAACTCTGATAGTGCTTCACATTTGAGATGCTATCGTAATTTATGATGCTTGCTTGTTTCCATCTATGCAAATGGCTTTTATAGTTGAAAAGTATCAGCATGCTGGGGGGATGTACAGACACACTTGTCTGAGTTCTAGTGGAGCGACGAATCCCTTCCCATTTTTTCTCTCTTCTTCCATTGTAGAGAATTTGATACTGATACAATTCGTTTTATATCATGCAGGTCATATGGTGCAATTCATGGCAGCCCTCTTGTACTTAAGTTAATTCCAGCAGTTGGAATTATTGCGTTTGCCGCATGGGGTCTTGGGCCATTAATGCGTATGAGTAGGATCCTATTCCTCCATGTACGCGTCTTTTTTTATACAGTTCCTCTTTGTTCTAGTTTCTTTCACAAGTTATATATTCCGCAAGTGGCTGATTTTCCTTGACATTTCACGCAGAAGAACGACAGTACTTGGAAAAAGAGTAGCTCCCATTATGTTTTGACGTCTTATCTACAACCTTTGCTCCTATGGTCTGGTGCAACACTTGTCTGCAGGTGCATTTTTTTGGTAAATGACATTCCAAGATGAAAGAACTTGGAAAAACATTGGGAGTACTAACTAATGATGGAAATGTTTCAGCGCACTAGATCCAGTCATTCTACCTTCAGAAGCAAGCCAAGCTGTCAAGCAAAGACTCTTGAATTTTGTACGATCATTATCTACAGTGCTGGCCTTCGCCTACTGTTTGTCAAGGTAATTAAATTTCTGTCAAAACTTTTATCATTTGACTGGTCTATAGTTTTTGGTCCAGCTCAGTAAAATATCGGTTAAGCATTTAGGTGTCTCGTTGAACAGTTGGCTGAAAATTGAATTCTAATAAAAACAATTACAGCAGTTTTTTTTTTTTGGGCGGTTAGAACCGTCTTGTCTAGGATACATTTCTGCCCTCTTTTGGGGCAAAACTTTATTGCTGCCATTGGTAAGCTAAAGCTGCTTGTGATTCCTACTCTTATACCCATTTGGTTGCTCCTTTTCCTTTCTTTACCTCTATGGTGTACTGCTTGAGTTACTGCCTTTCTTGTCTGTAAATGATTAGCCTGTTGTTTTCCTGATCATTTTTCTGTTGGAATTGGGTTTAATATTAGTCATTTTGACTTGTAAATATGTTCATTTGGCAGCTTGATTCAACAAACACAAAAGTTCTTTGTGGAGACAAAAGACACTAGCGATGCAAAAAATGTATGTCTTCATTACTTCAGCACAATATTCTTTGCATTTAGTCATCGATCTAGCTTAAATGCATAACAGCTTGAAACAGTGCGTTTGTGAGAAAAAAGTATGCTCATGGAGAAGCACTTTACATAAAAGCCTGAGAGTCATTATAGAAGTTTATAAGACGGCCTACATTAACTGCAATACTGATCTATACGAAGCATGGTGTCTGGTTAAATTGACGTCTGCTCACTAGTAAACTGATGTCGGGTAATACATGCCCTTCTCATATTGTCTGCTCGCTAGTGAACAGATGTCTGGTAATACATGCCCTCTCATATGGAACTGGTATTAATACCATGGCATTGGTGAATTTGGTTGTGAACTCTCTTGATGATATCGCATGTCTAAGGATGTTGATGTCTTCTGTTCGCTTGTATCTAATGCTTATTTTCGAGCATGTTAAAAGTCGCTCTTATTGATGCTCTTCGTCTGAGAGCGTTTATAACCCGTTTATCAATTGTCATGTTGAGGTGCCAACGGCATACTTTCCTTCTAGTTGTTTTCATTCGAGCAGCTAACCCCGCCAGAGCTGCTTGCGTATCTTAATTCCCCTTATCAGAATTTAATTGTGGCTCTTCCTTTTGCAGATGGGCTTCGAGTTTGCAGGGAAAGCTATATATTCTGCAGTATGGGTTGCTTCTGTTTCATTGTTCATGGAGTTGCTGGGTTTCTCTACCCAGAAGTGGCTTACCGCTGGGGGTCTTGGCACAGTATTGCTCACGCTCGCTGGTCGTGAGGTATATCCCATCTTTTATCTATAGATGTTCGTGCAATTGCCCTGACTAGGGCTTCGAGTAAAGGCAATCAAATATAACATTCCTCCACCTTTCCTTGACGCGAGTAAAACAAAATTTTCCTTTTATCATTCAGATATTCACAAATTTCCTTTCAAGTTTGATGATCCATGCAACTAGACCATTTGTTGCAAATGAATGGATTCAGACGAAGATCCAGGGCTATGAAGTCTCTGGTACAGTTGAGGTAAGTCATTGTCATTCATTAAGCCTTAAACAGAGAAATATAAAGAATAGAAGTATGCATAATAAATTGGAGATTGTCCCGAGTTCAAGTTGTCATCTAATCAACAGTTTCTGTTGCTTTAGCATATGGGCTGGTGGTCACCAACAATTATTAGAGGGGATGATCGTGAAGCAGTTCACATACCAAATCACAAATTCACGGTAAACGTAGTGAGGAATCTTAGCCAAAAAACTCATTGGCGCATCAAGACTCACCTTGCTATCAGTCATTTGGATGTCAATAAGATCAATGTGAGGATTTATCTTGATTATTTGTCTTGTCAATAAAATTTTTGCAGTTTGGACATTCTTTTATTGCTTTCATGTCATAAACCATTGGGCGTATAATTGCTTTTTGAGCAGAATATTGTAGCTGATATGCGGAAGGTTTTGGCCAAAAACCCTCAAGTGGAGCAGCAAAAGTTGCATAGGCGAGTATTTCTGGACAATGTTGATTCGGAAAGCCAGGCTCTTTTGGTAGGCCTTTTTTTCATGTAATTCCTTATCGCCATTCTAAACAATGATGGAAATTTGGAAGATTTGCTCTCCTTACTCGGTTTAACAGTTTCTAGATCACACTATGGAGATGGAGGTTTAAGTTTCTTTAATGATGTATGGATGTGTTTTGCCTTCATATTCTTTTCTGAAAAAATGTTTTCATCCCTCATTTCTCGTCAGAAAATTCTTCTTTTGGGTCACAGATTAGAATATGAAATTCGTAGAATGTTAAAACTTTCCAACAAGATAGTTAGGGAATTCCTATTGTCGCTTCTGTTATCTCAACTGCATATTTAGTAATCTCAGGGTCAGCTGCAGCTCCTTTTTTAATTTAGCTATAATTAGTTTTTTATCGATATTTCTCATGTCCTGTATTGCTTAAACAGATTATGGTCTCTTGCTTTGTGAAGACCTCACATTTTGAAGAATACCTCTGCGTTAAGGTAAGAGTGTTTGTTGTTGTTGTCATGCAAATCATGATATTATTGAGATCGTTAGTAAATTAATCTCATACTAGTACAACTCACAACATTATACTACTCCATAAAGCTAGATAGGTGGATCCTAAAATTCAACCCCCATCCACGGGTAACTAATGAAGGATATCTATGCAACTACACCATTTACCGATAAATTTTGACATTCATTCTAGCACCCCTGCCCTTATCCCCCCTCTATCTGCCACAATGCCATTGAATCAAGAGGAGCACTCGGTCTCTGCATTCACGTGCAGAAATTGTCCTTTCTGTTATAGTTCAAGTAGAACATGTATCTTTATGTGTATGTATATCTTCTAGTTTGTTTCTTAAACTTCGCAGTTGAGGTAATTTCTTTGGTGCTCTGATGACATTCACATGCTGTTGCATGTTAAATTATGTCGCTTATAGTAGTACTATTGGAAGAATGCCTCGGAGAATCTCGAGTCGACTTCTTTATTCAAGAATGTGTTGAACTTCTCTGAGTTTGCATCAGTAGTTTTCATAAACACTATTATGTCTTTTGGAAGGGAATATAGTTAGTTGCTCTTGGTGGGTGTATGTACTGTTGCTATAACTGATTGGTCTCATCCTATCATCCATGTAGATATGGTCTTTTTCATAAATAATTGCTAAGGATTCTTTAAGGGAAAGCTTTGAGCTTTGCAACTTAGTCTTCTATTTTTGTAATTTTTCCTCTCTTTTGGCGGTGGTCTTTTATGTTGCACTGGTAAAATGTTTAGTAACGGTGTTTTTGACACCCAAGTAAGGTTAAATTGCTGCATGCAGCTTGCTTTTTTAATGATTTGGGATCAGAGTCCATAATTTTAATGGTTTATGAAGCAAAATGGAACTTGTTGTCGTTTGCTTATAATCAGTTTATATCTAATGAAACAGGAAGCTATATTGTTGGATCTCCTCAGAGTTATCAGCCATCATCGAGCTCGGCTTGCAACTCCTATCCGTACAGTGCAGAAAATATATAGCGAGGCTGACGTGGAAAATGTTCCATTTTCTGACACCATTTTCACTCGTACCAGAGCATCAACCAACCGCCCTTTCTTACTGATCGAGCCTTCATATAAAATCAATGGTGACGAGAAAACCAAGGTTTCAACTCGTCCAGTACGTACTAATGATGAAAAAGATGCCAAGGTTGGAGATTCAGCAACGTCAGAATTTAAGTCAGAGGATAAGGTCACATCACCCCCCATCTCTGATGCCAACACAAAGGCGAATGTGACAGCAACAACATCATCAGACACCAAAACCACATCTAACACTGAAAAGCAAGAGTTCAAGAAGCCAGTTATAGGAGATGCATCCGTTGGGAGCTCAGAAGATGTTTCTTCAGGTGGAGCATCTTCCGGAAAGCCACCACATGTTGACCAAGAATCTGGCTCTGGTAACGCAGCGCCTTCTTCAGCCGCTTCACAAGCAAAGCAGGATGGTGAGAGATCTAATTCATCACCATCAATTGCAAGGCCTGCTTTGGAAGATAACATTGTTCTTGGAGTTGCTTTAGACGGTTCAAAAAGAACGCTACCAATTGATGAAGAAACGACATCATCTCCTACCCTCACCGAGTCAAAGGAGTTGGCTGCCTGCCGGAATGGAAATGGCAATGGCAACGGCAACGGTTCTCCTCCTGCTGGAAAAGATACGAATGACGATAAAAACCCTGCTATCCCGGGTGTTGCACCAAGTGATCAACGAGAGAAAGAAAGGTGACAGGCGATCCTTGTAGTTTAATCCTGTGCAGAAATGCATGAAGCTGTGTTTTTAAGGCTTGCATTATGCAGTGTATATTTCCTCAGGTTCTCCCATGGTGTTTATTTGTAAAGCATCGTCGACTTGAGAACTTGTCATCCATTGAAGCATTGGCAATCTAGTGAAAGATACGATTCAGTTTCCCGCTGTTCTCACTTTTTCCCACTGTAAATGCTTTAGTTGGCAGCATGAAGCAGTTCTTGGCCCTATTTCCTCTCTGCTTCCGCCTTTTTTTTTTAGGTAATAAGAGAATAATATTGATAGCGGTTACAGAATGTTACCAGTGAAGCCTTATGGCTTACAAAAGGTTACAAGTACATAGATGTATGGCGTGACATCCCCCAGACTTCATGTAAACAAAATACAATAGAGGCTCCTCCCTATCACTATCTTACATGTAACAAAAAAAGGTGCTTAAAATCCTTTTACAACATACTGTCATGCACCCAATCCTAGTGGACATTAGCGGGTGTAAAAGTTGCTAGGGATCTCGCTTTCTTTACCTGTGATCCTCGTGCCCTGTCTATTGCTTCCGCTTTTGAAAAGTGATTATGGTTTTGATCAAATCAAATAGGAGCGAGCAAACAATTCTTTTCGCGTGTTGTGAGTGCTTTTGGGGCTCTCAAACACAACGCCAAATAGCTATTACAATTATCTTCAAGTATAGTCGCTGCTGATAAAATTGACTGGCAGATCATAATCAAATACGCATCATTTTGCCATCGCCATTTACGTTTTGAAGTTTACAAGGAAAGAGCAATTAACAGAACTTGGAAGGCCATCCATGAGACCTTAGAAAAGCAGGAAGTAACAGGCATTTCTTTATCAAAATTTTAGGTGACTTTTTAGTGGAAGTAATTTCCTCTGCATGCATCTAGGAAGCTAATGATCCGGAAAACTAAAGCCAAAATCTTGACATACAATTCAATTTTAACAAAATCAAATAACTGGCTGCTGGCGAAGGACTGATCAACATTACTCTCAAAACCAAAGAAGCCATTTACAGCTGCCGATCATATTCATTAAGCTCGACACATGCAATCAGGAGCAGGATATGTATATATGGATTGCTTCTCCTTTCTTATCCTGATTTGTCCTTGCCTGTTTTTATGTCCGTTCTGTATCGCCTGCCGAAACTCCGACCACGTCATACTTCGATTCAGAAAGAGTTGGCCCAAGAGTACCATGTTTGGTCTTATAGTCTTCAAGTTAATATATGCGCGATGTCCTACCTGATGAATTGAGAGAACATTTACCAAATTAAGGGCTGAATTAAGGGATTGATCACTTTTTTTAGAATGCAAAACTTGTTTGGTTTCGCAGAATGCACGACGGCACGACACACACACCAAATTTTGTCGTGTGAAGATTCTAATTGATATGCCATGATTACAAAGAATCTTAATCGGGATTGTCTTACCAGTGCGTTGTGCATATTGCCTGGGGAAGCGGATATGAAGATGTCACTCTGCATGCTCACGTAATAATCAATGGCAGCTAACAGAGAGGCTTTTCCATCGACCTCAGCGAGTTCGTCAGCAGATGCGAGGCTCTTTTTGTCCTCCATTAGTGGAAACAATTTGCGCAAAGTTGAGATCCTTGCCTCTCCTCCATATACCTGAAAACAGGGAGGAAGATCGACATTGGTTGCTAGCAGCTACTTGGAATAAAAAAACCTCCAATTCGACGTGCCATAGTCAACGTCCCAAATGATGATACAGAAGTTTCGATTTAGTGAAGAGTACATGACAAACCTTGTGGGAAGCAAGATAGAGACGAGTGCTGTTGCTAAATCCTAAAGCTGCCAAGAGCAGCCCAATTTCTTCTGGAGTCAGTGGACAACGCCCTTGATTTCTCAACTCCTCATCTGTGAACTGAGAATTGAGGACTCTGCCTTGCCAAAGCACTTGTCTATATTTTGCAAGAGCTAACTTTTCAGCTTTACCCCCACCGAAGTCGCAAGCTGAATGTGCAGCCATATCCTGTGCAAGGACAAGTTTTTAAAAAGATCAAACCATGTCAGCAAATGGAAAGTCAACTGACTCAGTTTATGGCAGTAAGGAAATATGGCTATTTATCTGGGGGAGGCTCATATTTTTAATCCCTAAGCCGCCTCCCAGCTCGCATGACAATAACTGCCACATACTCTCATAGTGCTTATTGCAAAAAGATATTCAATTCTTACAGTGCTTATGATTCACATATACGTGTGTCACATTTCTTGGCAACCCAAATATATTGCAAAAAACTGTTGACAAGATATCGCGACTTTCAATCATTAAAAATATATACACAATGCAGACATTCTACATCCAGATAGACGTCTAAAATTTGCAAAGAGTTGCATGTTTATCATGCCTTAACAAAACTGAACCTTGAAAATGCTACCACAGAGCAGACCAAGCAAAATTCGATCATACCTTATCAAAGCGAAGATGCAACACGACGAACTTTCCAGGTTCCTGCTTGTCTACAGACCCAGTTCTCTCATGTAGGTATTTGGTCCCCGCTGCTATGTTTCTGTCAGGAGATCTTCGAAGGCGATTGACGAGCACTTCCCCCAACATCCTGATTTTAGGGACGAATACTAGTGCTTGAAAGTTGACCTTACAACGTAGATGCTGGATGTCCGAAGGCAGGTTGTCAAAAGCCAAACGGTGAGAGAATGGAGCTATAGCAGCAATTCCATAACTGGAAAACTCCCAAACATTCTAAATTAAATCACTATTTCATGGGGCGGACCCTATATATGCATGCTTGATGCGCCAGCAGAGTAAGAACAACTAAACAATGGAAGCCCTACTTGCATACAAAGGAGATACTTCAAAAGGACTTAGGGATACCGTTGTACACCCAAAGGGATCATCTCAGCATATATCCAGCTGAATGAAGCCAAAGAGTCAGGTTTCAGATGAAAACTTGTATTCATATGCATGACAGGAAAATAGTTCTGTACATGCTATAGTGCACTTTTTCAAACTTTAACATTCCATCTCTGAACTAACGCATTGCCTTTTCTGTGCTAACAGATTTTAGGCCTTCCTAATGAAGCGAAGCCATCTGTGGTTTTTGGAAACTAGAAAAATAGGTCAAGAATTACAACCTCTAGGAGTAATAGCCTCCAGTCAAGAAAAAAGACAAAATGAAAATCCCCTATCTGTCTTTAAACAAGAACGATATAAGGAAAAAAGACATATCCTAATTATTATCTCTTTGAGCGGAATGCTTACTGGAACAGAAAGCTGATATGCCAAGTGTTTCAAGGATAAAGGAAACTACACAAGCATGGTCATGCTATATGAATGGTCTGAATGTTTATTTGATTGATTTAATCGAGAAATTGCATAATATTTCTTAATTACCTACTCCGGAGTTCGGACCTCAGGTCTACAGAATATGATTACAATGCAACAATAGAACACCAGGCTTTAAGTCTCCAACAAACCTCTGCAGTACAGGCAACACATTTTCCAGATACCAGTGAGCAGACGCATGGGAGGGTGCCATCTTGATTCTAGTTGCTCGTATGCCTGTACCATAATATTCCCTGGTGCTCCAAAAGTATTCATTGGGCAACTGTTGAACTATGGAGACTTCATCTTTCAAGACATTAATAAAGTGATCAACGTCAAATATATCAGAGAACGAACTGCAAAATACATGTGACTTTACATCAGGCTGTTCTTCTTGAAAGATTTAAAACTAAAGGGCATGCAAGTAAGCCGGAAAAGTTTGCTCATACAAAACCTTGAGTCTTGCCAAACAGGATTCACTTCGAGGTGTGGTAGCACAAGTGTTGCATTCAATATTTTGGCAACAGCAACTGCATCACAAATCTTTGAAGAAAGGTACTTTAGAGAAACAAAAGGGAAAGGGAAGTAAGACACATTACAAAATGACTTTGTTTACATCCAGAATCAGTTATTCTTATGTTATATAGACGGACATGCCAAGACAAAGTTGCATACCCCCATTCTTTGCTGGTTCAACCCTCCATCAAGAAACACCTGAATATAACCCTCGGATTTCTTCGGAAGAGCTACAAAAATCAAGTATTTAAATTGATAAGAAACTTTTATTTAAGAAGGCACCAGGCTGTTCCCAAGCAGTCTTAGCCTAGTTTAACTTGACATGCTAGAATATCCAGCGAGCAGTATATGATACCATCGTTTAAGGAACTCACAAGGGACCTTAGAAGAGTCGACACATGGTTTCCATCCTTGGTCGGGCAAGGGAGACCAGAGGTCAGACTGCTGCCTTTGAGGCTAAAATAGCTAAAACTGTATAAGGATCCATCCACATATTTCGTGGCACATTTGGTACCAATTTTACAGTAAAAAGGAATCAATCTTGGCACCTACTTACAGCTTGGTGATGTAAAGCACCCTCTAGTAATGGCAAGTGCCTTGGTTTTGGAGCATTCCATTCCTGCAATGCAACGGTCCTTCGTCAGGGGGGGGGGAATTTTTTTTTTTAACTGTCAAAAGCCTGCATCAAAGTATCTATCAACACAAAGAAACCTGAACTACTCCAAGGAGCATACATTCATACACGACCATTAAGGTCCAATATTTGTAGCAAATCGACCTTTACAACTTGTAGGGGACTGAACACTCGTGTTCCACGTATAAAATTGCAAATGTAGAAATCAAATATATCGGACCCCTTCTTAGCTCACATAATTATGACAAGAACAACTTGTTAGCTCACATAATTATGAGAAGTTATGACTAAGCACAAATCATGACAATTCAAGTTGCATAAAGACCCAAGTTGTAGAACTTTTACATTTACAGCAACTAAGTTCCGTTGTCAATTCTAATGAAGAAAAATCAAGTGGCAATACAAAATGTAGTCCTTCAAGATAGAAGCTGGGTAGCCCTATTTGCATTCCATCATTTGGCTAATGTCGCTCCTGTGCAGTGACATGTGATTGTACCCCGTGCATTAACTAAATCCACACCAATTGCCGTCATCCAACAGGGTTGCCCAAGAAAATTTCAGCCACTGTCCAGTGCACTGAAAGTTCAACTACTAGAAGAGAAGGAACCTGGCCACTTTAAAGCTCTGTTTGGTAACTCTTCATGTTTTATCAACCCAGTTAAGAGAAGAAAGAAAACATTTCCTGGGCATCCAAACTGGGCACAATTCCTAGTCCTGAGATAAAATAGCGAAAAAACCAGAAGAGAGAGGAGAGAGAGAGAGATAGAGTTACGGAGAAGGTGGAAGGATAAGAACGACCCAATGGGCCGAAGAGATTTGGGAAGAAACTGGGCAGCAGAATCACGAAGATGCCAGCCAGGGCCACTCTCTGGTACTGGCTTTGCATGTACTGCAGCTTCATCTCCCCTTTTCCCTTTACAGCATAAGCGAGTACAGATCACATAACAATGAACTTGTCCCGATGTAATGGAATCTCCGCAAGGCTGTAATTAGATCGTCGGCCGTGGATTCAAATCTGAACGGGGAAATTGAGATTTTGGAACCGAGAGGTGTGCAGTCGGACGGGGGTTGATGCATTGAAATTTTGGTCTCATAAGATAAAAAAATGCGTATAAAAGGGTTTTTGAAGATAATTATTCCCAAAAGAGAAGTGCATTAATGTAACAAAGACTTGATTACTTGGTCCTATAAGAAATGTGAGTACGGGCCACAAAAGTTTCAACATAAACCAACCACTCTCTAGCTAAATTTGTGTCTAAAAATTTAGCTCTATCATGATCAATGAAGGTTGAACACGTGTGCGCGTGAAAATGTTAAAAGATAAATGCTGGTATATACTTAAGGACAATTAGGAGGTGACTAGTAATAATATGTCATTAATAATGATGTAATGACAGTTTACGGCGGTGCTAATAATGATGGATAATGATGTAAGAACAATTTATGACGGTTTAGGTTTTTACCGAACGTGAGTCCTGCCGTACAAAAATTTTGCGCACGTGGACAGTTCGTGTTAAAGAAACTGAACGAGAATTGATACTCGTTCTCCATCCGTAATAGCCGTCAAGGGGTATAGATGCTAGGACATGCCATACTCAAACCTTTTCCATCCTAAGTTTGACGAATTGGCTTCACACTCAAAGAACTATTTTTGGAGCATAGACCCGTGATGGCGACCACATGGAGGTGTTGGGGAAGAACCCAAACTGTGACAGCCCGACATGGATGCTGAATCAAGCTAAGGATCAATAAGGCGATTGGTCAAGATCATCATAGGAATGCCCTGTCACGTGAGGCAGCCACCAACATACGATCACGAAAGATTTGGTGGCAAGAAGTTAAGACCGATTTCCCCGCCAAATTCAATGCTATGTAATTTGTAGTTTAAATTAGAATTTTTCTTTTAATGTAAATTGGAATTATATTATTAGAGGGATGAGAGTCACGTGAAAAGGTTATCAGAGTATTCAAGTAGTCAAAGAGTTCCAGCTTCTTTTCTCCTCTCTGTCTCTCTCTCCTTCTCCCTCTCCCTATCTATCTATTTCCGTCTTTCTTTCTAAGTTATTTCCATGGCTACTTTGCCAATTACCTACCAAACAAGGTAAATTCCAGCAACATTAGTCTAGCTCATGTTGAACCTGGTATCATAGCATCAGATCCTGGAGCTTCGCCTCTGACCTTACCAAAGCCCCAGACCTCAGGCCTTCTGCCCACTCCCAACAACTTTATCCCCAAATCAAACCTACATACCAAAGACCCACACCCACAAAACATGAAAGAAGGATAAGTACGGCATAATGCCTCTGATGCAATGGAAGGTACATACCAAACAATAATTGCCCAAATAAAAGGTCACTCGCCATGATTACAGCTAATGAGGAGTTAGAAGATGAATTCCTTCCACCTTTACCACCTACATCCATCCAAAAAGCTATAGAGACCACTGAACATGTTGATCATGAGCCACCAGACCCTGAGATCTCAGTTCACGCATTAACAATCCTGGTTATTATTAGGACTGTTGGAAGCAAAGGATTCACCATACAAATAGAGACTGGGTCCACAAGTAAGTTTATTGATCCTACAATAACAGCTAGGTTAAGATGTACCCTCCAACCATGTTCTCTAATGGTGGTATCCATGGCTAATGGAACCAAGGTGCAGAGTACTCGGTGTGGACAGGGTTAACTTAGACTATGGCTAACACTTAATTCACCACAGACATGAAGGTGCTGCCCTTAGACGAATGTGACTGTGTGTTGGGAATGCGTGGTTGTGTAAGTTAGGCTCAGTGGATTTCAACTTCTTGAATAGACATATCTTATTTTCACATCATGGCAATGAAATATTTTTGAAAGGGGAAACCCTGATACATGCCTGCCTTCACACTGGGCCCAATGCCATCACATACCCCTTTAAGCCAAGAGCTCAACCAGTAAACATGTGGCCTTATAGGGTGCCTAGTGTACAAATAATAGAAACTGAAATGTTAATTGCAAAGATGCTTGTTGATGGGTTAATACAACCTACCACCTCACCCTTTGCTTCCCTCACAATCCTAGTCAAGAAAAAAAATGCAATTTAGGGGTTGTGTGTGGGCTATAGGGAGTTCAATAAGCTTATAACCAAGGATATGTATCATATCCCTACATCGATGATCTCTTGGATGAGTTGGAAAGAGCCTGTGTATATTCTAAGTTGTAATTGAGGAGTGGCTACCACCAAATAAGGGTCAAGCCAACAACTATTACTAAAGTAACTTTTAGGACACTTATCGGGCACTATGAATTCAGAGTCGTGCTAGTTAAACTTACAAATGGCCTTGCACCTTTTAGTCTTTAATGAACACTATATTCCACGCATGTCTCAGGAAGTTTGTGTTAGTGTTCTTTAATGGCATCCTAATTTACAGTAAGGATATGAACCACCACTGCTTACACCTCAAGACAATAATCCAAGTCTTAAGAGAGCACACATTGTATGCCTAAAAGAGTAATTCTTGTTGGAGTACCTTGACGATGTTGTATTAGACCAAGGGGTGGCAACAAATGGCTCAAAGGTTAAATCGATGTTACAATGGCCTAGACCTGGCAAACGGGTATACTCGTCGGGGTACGGGTAAAACCCGGTCGGGTCCGGGTAAAAATGGTTCGGATAATTTTTACTTGGGTTTTTATGGGTAGGATTTTTCAGGATCCATACCCTACCCTTGCGGGTAGGGTATTACCCACGGGTAAATAATTTAAATATTAATTTTTTTTAAACAGAATTTAATTACTATAAAATAATAAAATACCAATCTAGGGCTATTTTTTTTTTCTCTTTTATTTCTTTTGCTTTTTCAGCTTCCTTTTGCTTTTTCAGACAATAACAATAACATGTTCGGTGTTTCCTCATTTCACCAAAAAATAAAAATTATACATATCCCATTCCCCTCCCACAATCCAAAATAAAGCAAATTAAATTTTCAATATATATACAATCTTATTTCCTACTAAGTACTAACAACTAAAATACAACAACTAACAATCTAAAATACAACAACTACAACTAAAATACAACAACTAACAATCTAAAATACAACAACTACAACTAAAATACAACAACTACATCATATCATAATTCATATGCACTTCTCTTAAAATAAAAAATCATATGCATAAATAATGAAAAATTAAATCTTCCATTCCTCGCAGAATTGGTGTCGATCGACGGTGAATAGCGGCGTCGCGGTGGTGATGCAACTTCAGATCGGCGTTGGTTATGCAACTTCAGATCGGCGGTGGTGATGCAACTTCAGATCGGCGGTGGAGGCGGCGGCGCAGATCGGTGAGGTGGCGGCGCAGATCTGTGAGGTGGCGGCGCAGATCTGTGAGGGGGCTATGGAAGACGGCGTGATGGCGGTCGACTGAGAGGGGAGGCGGCGATGGTAGAGAGGAAGGGGACGGCGTGATGGCGGTCGACGGTAGAGAGGAAGGGGACGGCGTGATGGCGGTCGACGGTAGAGAGGAAGGGGACGGCGTGATGGCGGTCGACTGAGAGGGGCGGCGGCGATGGTATAGAGGAAGGGGAGGGGACGGCGTGAGAGAGAGAGATGGGAGTCTGAGAGTGAGGTGAGAAGTGGGAAGAAGGGAGAGTGAATGTGATTAGGGCACAAACACCCTTGTTATATACGAATGAAACCGGGTAAACCGGGTAACCCGCAACCCGACCCGGACCGATCCGAAAATTACGGGTCGGTTCGGGTCCGGGTCCAATTTCAGCGGGTAGGGAAAATGGCTACCCGTACCCGGGATTTTGGACCGGGTACGGGTCGGGTAACGGGTCCGGGCAACATTTTGCCAGGTCTACAATGGCCTACACCTCAGTCAACAAAGGACCTCAGGGTTTTTTTTTAGGTATCACAAGACACTACAAAGAATCTTTAGCTCAATATGGCACCATAGCTAAACCTTTGACCTCGCTCTTGGAAAATAATGCATTTGAATGGACTCATACAACAGAACTATCATTTTAATAGCTCAAAAAAGCCATGACCAGAACCCCAGTGTTGGCCTTACCAAATTTCCACTGGCCTTTTGTGGTGGAACCTAATGCTAGTGAGACAATGCTAAGAGCTGTATTAATGCAAGATAGAGATGTCAAATGGGTCGGGCGGCCCGCGAGCTGGACCGACCCGACCCGACCCGACCCGAAAAAAGCTCGGGCTGGCCCGACCCTGTAATGAACAGTGCATGCCCGCAGATAAAAGGCCTTGGACCAGTTCAAGGTTTCACAAAAAATGGCCCGGGCCAGGCCTGGCCCTAAAAAAACCCTAAATTGACCTGAAATTGGGCCCTTTTCTGGCCCTAAATTCGGCCCCATGTTTCATTTCTCTTCTCCGTTTCTTGTTTTCTGTCTTGGTTCTTCTTTCTTTCCTCGAAAGGGAAAGGTTTCCCTTTTTTTTTTCCTTCATTATCTTCCACCCGAGACATCCATTATCCACATATCCCATATTTTAACATTTAACTAGCTTAGTCATTGTAACAAGGAGGAGGTGGCAAGACTATAAAACATGGTTTTTAAATTATTTTTTTATAAAATTATACAAATGTCCCTAAACTTTACGTATTTATAAAAACACCCCAAACTTTTTTAAAAAATTACGCTTAAGCTCCAAAACTCGTCTAACCATTCTTAATTCAATTAGACATCACTGGAAATATATACTTGCATTCATTTTATCATTTTTCATCGCTAAATCATAATTCACATTTATGCCCCGAAAGTTTTTTTTTTCCAAAATTCAAAAAAATGCCCCCAGATTTTCAAATTTTACATTTTTGTCCCAAAATTATTTTAAGCGTCGATACTCTACTAATACTCGAGCATTGCTCAATTTTTTTTTTCTTTTCTGGTTGACTTAATTGCATTAATAATAAAAGTCAATATTGCACATAAAATTAGAAAAGTTTATTTGAAAAGACATCTTAAGTTTAGTAGAGGCTTAGCTCGAGACCCCACTGCTCGTTGTCGTATTCGGTTTGGTATTGCTCCCGCACATGACTTTGAGAGTCATGGTGATATTATTGAGAAACGTCTCTATAAGAATATTTTTGCTCCGCACTTCGGATAATTAGTAATCATTTTTCTGTAGACTTTCGGACGAATAAACGTAATCTTGAGACATATTTTGAGATCGAGATTTGTGTACTATTCAAATTATACTTACAAGATTTTCTTTGATTGCACGATTTTGACAAATCTCATATTCACGTCTCTTACTAAAGCAACAAGAATTGGCACACAAAAAGAAAACATTTTTTTGCTTGTCGCTTTTGCTCTAGTTCTTTTTTAGCATTGAGGAATGTTAATGGTAAAATGTAAGAGCACATCAACAATAAAGTTTTTCGAGCGTCAACCCATTATTAAAAGTAAAAGTAGCCTACAACAGTTTGCTCTATATAACGATCATTGTCGCTAAATGTTATTAGTGTCATTTTGCTACATTCTTTTAACAATTGTTTTAGCATATGTTCTTTTAAGAATTGTTTTAGCGTTACAAAATAAAAGTTACTAGACATATTTAAAAGGAAATACCCATGTACTAACCAATTCTTTTTTCCCAATTCAAGATAAATTCATGAGGAAGTGGTATCTCTAATAAAACAACATTATGAATAAAGAGGGATAATTATAGCCAATAAAAGAAAGAAAATTACTCAAAAAATGGGGCCAGGCCCGGCCCTAAATATTGGGCCTAGGGCCAGGGCTTGGACTGGGCCCAAATATCCAGATTTCAGGCCCGGCCCGGCCCGTTAAAAGGAAATACCCATGTACTAACCAATTCTTTTTTCCCAATTCAAGATAAATTCATGAGGAAGTGGTATCTCTAATAAAACAACATTATGAGTAAAGAGGGATAATTATAGCCAATAAAAGAAAGAAAATTACAACAACAAAAAAAATTGGGCCCGGGCCCAGCCCAAGCTCGACCCTAAATATTGGGCCTAGGGCCAAGGCTTGGACTGGGCCCAAATATTCAAATTTCAGGCCCGGCCCGGCCCGTTTTCCATTCATCAGAGCCAGCCCAGACCCATTTTCTTTGGAGGCCCGTTGGGCTCGGGCTGGGCCGGCCCAAGCCCGGCCCATTAACATCTCTAATGCAAGATGGGAGGCCATTAGCTTACTTCATTGGGGCCTAAAGGAGTAAAGTTATCACTTATGATGAGTTGATGGCAGTACTACAAGCAATCACTAAGTGGAGCCCCTACTTAAACCCATATAATAGAAGCTCTATCTAAGCTCTTTGAATTTGTTTTAAGATACAATACAAGAAGGGCAGTGACAATGGTGCAACTGATGCACTCTCAAAAAGACCCCACGGGGAGGAAATACTTACAATTACATGTCGTGCCACAATCACTAAGGTGATACCAGCTTGGGTTGAGGAGATTATTCACAGCATAGGTCAATATCAAGAAGTTATTAAAATCTAAGAGACCTTAGTTCTAGACCCCATGGCTACAACATTTTACTCATGTCAAGTGGGTCACTGAGATATAAAGGCATGTTGTACATTGGCTGTTGTGGAGGATTGAGACAGAAAATTCTGGCTACTCTACATCCTCAGGATTGGGAGGGCATTCAGGCAGCAATGATACCTTAGCTAGAATTCAACACCTTTCTTATTGGCCTAATATGAAGCATAGTGCGTAGGTCTTTGTGACAAGTTATGATGTCTGCTAGAGAAGCAAAATAGAAATCTGCCTTACCCTGGCCTGCTACAATCCCTGGTCATACCAAATAAACTTTGGCTAATATCTCTATGGATTTTATAGAAGGTTTGCCTATGTTACTAGGTAAGAATTGCATTATGGTGGTGATTGTCAAATCGGGCAAGTATCCTCACTCTATAGCCCTCATTTACTCCTTTTGTTGATGAGAATATGGCCAAACTATTCTTTGATATTGTTTTCAAGCTACATGGTCTGCCTAACTCCATAGTCAGTGACAGGGACAAGGCTTTCACTAGCACACTTTGGCAATACCTTTTCAAGATGCTTGGTATCAAGTTGAACCGCAACAGAGCCTACCATCGTAAGACATATAGCCAAGCTGAGAGGGTTAATAGGTGCCTGGAAACCTATTTGAGGTGCATGACAAGTAAGAAGCCTAACAGTTAGTTTAAATGGCTCAACTTGGCAGAGCTTGGGAACAACTACTCCGACCATTCTTCTATTAAAATGACACCGTTTGAGGCCTTATATGATTACTAACCAAAGCCCTTGGGCTGCAGCAATTGGAAACAACTAACATCGGCTCAGTGGATGAACACCTCAAGAGCAAAAGATTGGGGCTACAACTAGTTAAATAGAATCTCACTAAGACCTAACACAGGATGCAACAGTATGCTAATCAACATTGAACATAAACACAGTTGAGGTTGAGGATTTGGTCTACTTGAGGCTACAGTCATATAGACAGACCAGCCTAGCTCTCAAGAAGAATCTCAGGCAAGCCCCTAAATTATATGGTCCATATGAGGTTTTAGACATGCTGGGAAAGATTGCTTATAAATTGAAATTGCCACCAAACTCTAAAGCACCCCAAATGTTCCATGTTTCTATGCTTAAAAAAAAGATTGGTGGTGTTGTTCATACATTTACACATTTACTGAGGTACCTATAAAGGGTGAAGAAGGATAATTCCTCATGGAACCTGTGGCCATTGAAGATAAAAGGATGACCAAGAGGCACAACCAATATGGCCCCAAGACCTTGTTCAACGGTCTAATTTGAAAAGTAATAATGCTACTTGGAAAGATTGGAAAGTACTTATACAAAGTTCCCCACATTTAGTCCTTGGGGTGAGCGGAACAAGTTCAAGAGAGATGGGTTGTAACTAGAAGTGAGCACAGTTCGGTTTGATTCGGTTTATGGGTCAAATCGCAAACCTAACTGTTACCCTTCGGTTTGAAAATTTGTGAACTTCGAACTAAACCAAACACCATCGATTTGGACGGTTTGGTTTAGCCAGTTTACGCGCAATCAAAGAGTTTCAATTTCTCTTCTAGTCTCTCTCTCAAGTTATTTCCATGGCTGCGTTGCCAATTACCCACCAAACAAGGCTAATTCCAGTAGCGTTAGTCTAGCTCACCCTTACACGAACCCTCCTCGCTTCCTCAACTACGTTCCAAATGCTCTTCTTCCCTTCTCCCTAGAACCATAGATCTTGTAGGGTTTGAAGGTTCGTTGATGACCATACTTTCTCATCATCTCGTCCATCATCAACGTCAAAAAAGTAAGGTCCTTCCCCCCCTAGCCTTCCTTTCCTTACCGCTGCCGCCATCCTTCGTCTTCCTCGACCGAGTAGATCTGGACCTTCTGTCTTCCTCGGCTAAGTAGATCTCTTTATGTCGAGGGTAACCTTCCACAAAATCTCACTTACCACCCCATCCTTGAAACAGTCTGCATGTACTGTAGCTTCTGCGTGCGTCCACGAATATAACCTCTGTTAACTCTGGTTTTTATGGGGATGGCTGGTGAAATTGGGACTTAACAGTTAGCACCACTTCTGGGTTAGCGGATGTTCAGCCGTTGATCATTGATAACTGGGCAACAAACTACTGGAACAGTGTCTTAACGCAACAGGCCGACTTAGAGAGATTACAACGTTTTGTGACCATCAAGTAGTTTCATCTTTCCAAATTTCCATCTACAAATTTTGTATTTTAACTCACTCTATTGTACAATTTATAAGAAAGTTAGCACACACACACACACACGGGGCAAATGTGGAATCCGCGCTTTCAGTTCGGTGCAGCTAATTTTTTTTTTTTTTTGGATTTGACTGGACCTGAAGGATCCCAATATGTTAGTCCATCAAACTCTCACTACTGCCTCAACCCAAGGGTCGGAAGCCTCGACCCGTCAATCTTTTCCTCAATTTAATGTACACCAATCTAACATTAGAGCTTTATGTACCAATATGAAGATGGCTTCCCGAGTGCAGGTATGACACATTTAATTAGCCAAGATAACTGAAACCAAGTCAGTGCTGATCCTCGAGATCCGTTAAAATCCAAGCTTTCCATATGGACTTCTCTATCCGACCGAGGAAGAGGTCAAGGAGTAATCTTCGTCGTTAAGAAAAGTAACAATATTCACAGGATGGCATATTAACCTCATCAGACCCAAATTCTGATACCAAAATGTGGAGAAAGGGGGAAGGACAAGAGATGGAGCTCCATTTACAAATGCAGATCCTCGGGCAGGCTTCTTGCGAGTCTTTCTCCTTCAAGGGGAGGCGTTAACCGCATCTTCTTTGCAACATGCTGTAACTCTGAATCTGACTCCGAAGCATCACTATCCAACTGCACCTTGTCACAACTAACACTCCCATTCTCTTGCATGTCAGATTCTCTAAGGGGCAACCCAGGGAGGTTCTTCGGGGAAGATGTAGGAGGATCTGCATCAGCATTGCCATAAAGCACATCATCAGGGTATTGAGAATCTGCATCCAGCATCTCACTGGGAGCAGAGGCCAAACATTTTGTCGAGCCGGATATGCTTTCTGTTGGCAATCTTGGTCGATCAACTTTCTCCTCCAAAGTAAGGTCTCCTCCATCTTGACTATTTCCATTCACCTCCACTTCCAACGAATTATTGGAAGCACAGGGTAGTGTTTCTGGTGATGAACAGATATCTTCATGCGCTGTTTGTTCATTAGATTCTCCTGAGCTCCAAGATGCCTCTGCTCTAAAGTTTTTAGATGAACAAGGAAAGGCGCAAGCTTCAGGTGTTATTCCATCTAGCTGCTGAAGCCTTGTTTCCGTCACCGGGGAATAGGCAAATTGCCCACCTTCCCCTTCTTCCTGGTTCAAAAAAGATCCAAAAGGGATCAACTTCGGTAGGTTTTGAAGGATTTCTAAGATCTCTTAAATTAATATTACAATAGATTGAATATGGAAAGTGAAGGTGCAATTGAACAACTGAAACTGTCACAACATGAAATCAAGATATAAGCATCAAGGGGGTGAGTCCCTAAGCTTAACAAGTTAACAAGAGTTACCACGACCTTAAGCAGATCAATCCGCTAGCAGGCCAATTCTTTCATGTCTGGGACTGTCACTCGGTATGTTTGAAATTCAAAAGTGTTCTACTCACATTATATTCCTCTGCAAATATGACTCCATAGGTTTCTCCCAAAAATCCCAATTAAACAAATCGAATTTTTGTCATTAAAAGAGAGGGGAAGGGAGTGGGGGGGAGAGAGAATTAGGCGCAATTGATTAACATGTATTTCAAGAATGTGTGGATTATTCATTATCAATCAACAAATTCCCCATTGAAACCCGAGGTTTGACTCTGGAAATATTTTATATATTGCATACCTGCGTATGATCAATTGCGCCAACCAATTACAGCTTTTCTGGATATTTATAGATCAGTCCCCCTCCCTCAAATTGCTTCAGGGAAAAAAACCATAAACGCAGACATACCTGTACTGGTGACATAGCACTCTTTAACTCATCAAAAGGTGTCGACTCGTTGAAAGCATGATACTCAGCATCAATAAACGGATGTACCGCAGCTTCTGGAATGAAAAGCTCCCTTAAACACTGAGAACTCTTCAAAGATGATGTTGGCAGTAAAGTCATCTCAATCCCTTGACCAGTTTGAGAACTTAAAATGCTCCCATGACTAGGCCTTGATTGACCACATCTTTCTGAAACAAACTCTACAACAGTATCAGTATCACTATTAGCTCTGGGAGAGGTACATTGCTTGTCACTGCAAGCGGCAGGAGAAGGTTCTGGAGAATTGTTTTCAAGGAGATGGTAGATCAATCTCTGGATAAGAACTCGCTTGAGAGAAGCTTCAGCAGGCTGAAACCAATCCACATTCAACTGGAAAATGGAAAAAAAGCAAGTCATTTCACGTTAAGGCCACAAAACTTAGATACGACCCATTTGCTGAGGATAGTTTCAGAAATGGAAGGACACTTGGGTAAAATATTTGGTGTTCCTGGGTACAAGATAATGCCTTTATAATCACTTCACGAATTCTTCAATTTTTACCAATGTCAAACACTTGACAACACGTCTCTAGTTGCCAAGATGGCCAGAAACATGTATAGTTCGACTTCAAACATTTTATTCTTGTAAGGCCCAAGAGAAACACGTACAAATTTCCTTCTAAAACCAAATTAACAAACACCAAAGAAAAATCCATGACCAATATTCACATTCCTAGAAGTAACCAAATAAACGGCAAAATATGGTTACAAATCATTATCTAAAATATGTACCGGGTCTTAATGAGGCCTCCTAACTCGAAATTTGCATGCTCTAATAGCTCTTTATACACATAAAAGGGCGGCTGTAGTGCAGAAGGTTCTCTTCCACTGTGGGGTCTGAGAAGTGTTGATGTACGAAGCCTTACCCCCATTAATGTGGAGAGGCTTTTGCACACATACATGCACCCATGATACATGAAAATAAATACGGTCTGGGAAGCTCCATTGCAATCACTCTAAACCTCACGTTCGAGAACCCCATTGCAAGCTGCCATGCCATCATGGTCGGCAGCAGCAGATAACTTTTGTTTCAAGAAAACCATAGGAGAAAGTGGGCAAATTCAAAGTAACTACCATGAGCTTAGTTCTCCATTGAAACATGCAATGAAGATAGAGGCTATGAATAAGTACAGATCCCTTCCATGACAATTGGACAATACTGTAAGGCTGAAAAGCCCCACATAGGAGCTTGGAGAATATTTCTTAGCACAAGATGGTTGAAGCAAGAATATATTATTCTCCTGAATAGTTCCGGCATATGATGTAGGTGCTTGAAAAATCACAAACAAACTAGCTTCTTGCAAACACTTCCTTTGCGAATTGTTAAGCATCAAACATGCTTCATTTTGTGGGCCACAAGCAAAGTGTATAGATTATAGTGTTTCAAGCCATATATTATTCATATATCTACAGAACACTGACGAACCTTCCAGTTAAGTACTTGGCAGTCCCCTTGATGGCAAGAAAGCCAATAACAATAATAATCTCATACAAGAAGTGGAGTGGAGAACGCGAATAATAATAGAAGTAAAAGAGCTTTCCCACCTCCCATCTTGCTAGAGTCCCAATTGAAGACAAAAAAATAACCCATTTAACATGAACAAAACAATACTCGCAAAGAATTCCACGTTGAAGATTACACTCATTTCATGCTTAACAATCTATCCATTTCACCAAGCAGGGAAACCAAAGCATTTAAAGAATACAAGATCATAAAATCAAGAAAAGAAGCAGTAGTTACTTACAAAGTTGGAGATCTTTGTAATTTTAAACGGATTAAAGTTGATGGGAGCTTGCTCCAAAAAGAGTTCAGCATAGTGGAGTAAGAACAAGCCACAGTCAAATGAGTTTTGCTGCTGCGGTAGCTGCAGAATACATAACCAAAATATGAAAACACACACATACACACATATGCAGTCCCCACATAAAGAAAAGGAAGATAGTGCCCTTTCAGAATTACTATGTAATACAGTGGATTCTCAACAATACACAAGCAGCAAAAGTACCAAACAAATGAATACTTCTTTTTACCACTACATACCTCAAGAAAAGCGTATAAAAACTGAATGAATTCTTCCTACTCATCAAAACATCTCTTAGCTTCCATATATTTGTCTTTGTTATTACAAAAAACCTTGTACCGTTATCTCACTATGAACCTGGTTAACATACAAAGACGGTAGGATACTCTTCTTTTCAAGTCCTATGCTCTCAGACAATTCGTCCTCTTATTTCTTTCTGGCCGGCCAACTTGCGTTCATTCCTAACTAAAGCAGACTATCTTATTGATGGGAATGAACCCAGTCCTGAGACCAGGCATGTAGCTTCCTGGGTGGTACCGGACAGCGGATTGAGAAAGCAATCAAGCAGGTATGTCAGGAAAGATGCAAGGGAACTAACAAGAGTTTGATATAGAATTTGAACCTCTTTTCCAGTTAGTTAAAGCTAGAACTACACTATTCAATATTGGAAGTTGTAGCCTACTTTCCACTCCAATGACGGCACAAAAAGTCGCCTCACGATCATCATCATTACTCCATGTGATCATTATGACTAATCTGTGTTGATGATAATGATGCGACAAAGCATGCTACTTTTGGGCTCACACATCATTAATGTAGAAACGGAGAAAACGTGCTTTAAAGAGGAATCTCTTGCAGAATCTATATTAAGGCCAAACCAGCCTATAAATGTCTGTAGTGAAAGCCAATGATCAAAGGGGATCCTTGTAGCTGACCAAATAAGTGCAAATAAGTTCGCAATTCCTATCTAATATCTACTATAGGCGTTAGCTAGTTCAACTGGTAAAGTCTCTTGCCCTTTTACCACCCCCCATTCTGTAGTCCAGGTCCAAGTGGCCTCCATTGGACAACCACCCCAATCGGGTAAATGTGCATTCAAGGTGTACATATCCCATTGACAGTACTAGTACAGACTTGGTACCTCGAGAGAGACAAATCTCAAACTCAAAAATCTTGAGGAAATATCTTCATCTGTTTCCTTTTGCCTCTCTTTCCACTCTTCGCACAGGTATCTGTCATTAAAACTAAAAAGTAAGGAATTTCATATTGATGGTTATATATTAAATATAAAAGAACAAGTAACTATTGCAAGCATAAAACGACGGATTATAACGGACACGTTGAACAAAAATAAGAACGGGATATATAAAAAGGAACAATCTAGTCACTCCACTTTTTTATGCCACCAATTTAGTATATGATCATGACTGCTTCTATGTGTAAGATATCGAGCACAACCCATAAGTTGACAAACCCCAAGTTCAAACAAACCTCTGTTCAGCTCACACTCAGTTCACACAGTTCTATAGCTTGGAAAGGCAATGAGGAAATATTCAATCATGTTATGTGCTTGAAATCTTTCAAAATCTATATCTAGATATGCTTAATAAAAGGACCTAAAAGGTAGTTTCAAGGTAATGCTAATTGAAGTGGCGCACTTGTTCCCTATTCAGATGCGATCAAAATGTCTTCTGTTCAAGCAAAGAGTTCAACTTTTCAGGCTTATATTTTACCAGATCATTTTTGTTTCATAGTAGTTCTAACATGCCTTTTGATAGTTCAATGACTTTAAACTAAACTTGTCGCATCCCATTTGTACTTATATTAGAGATTATCAAGAAACACCGTTTGAGCCTCATATAAGAGATTATTGTATTTCAACGAACGAAGTAGATGCGAGATCATCCCATTTGCTATATACACAGTTTGAGCCTGATAGACTCCTGAGGAAATGATCAAGTCCATCTGTCTGAAACTAGTCGTGCTTAGGAATGTAGTGAAATCTACTTTGGGATAGCCAAGCTAAAAAATAAAGGGATCCAGCTTTCACGATTTTGCAAAAGGGGCAATTTCCTTACAAATTCGTCTTCTCCAAGTCACGGAGACACCGCAAAAGATCATCAAGAAGGATGTCAGCAATCAACAACTTGTATTACTTATTCTAACAGAAAACAATCTTGAAAAAGCTTTTTGACACCTTTGCACAAGACCTTTCAGGCCTGTATGACTTCCTTTGATAGAATCCATATGCAGTATGCATGGCACTTTAAGCGACTTTTGCACATCTTCATCTGAGATATTTCAATAGCATGATAGGAAGATTAGTAAACTTTATTCACAAGGATACATCTTGCAACCCAAAAAAAATACTTGCCTTCATAGTTGGCCACTTCACCAAGATGACATAAAACAATGAGACTCCAGTGATAACTGTCATTAAGGGGCATGAAGATTTAATACCAGAGCTTTGTACGAGAAAAAACATTTTGATTAACTAACTTCTTACTTGAAATTAACAGGAATGAAGACATAATCCTTTTCAAATAAATTCACTTTTCTCGTCCATTTACGAACACGTAGAAAAGCAGCCCTGCCTTCTGAAGCGCTGGATGGATCTTTGTCAAGGTCAGCCAGCTTTCGAAAGAAGAAACTGTTGAAAAAGTGAAACCTGTGCCTGTCCTCGGGTGGAATTTTGTCCTTCAAGTATCTGCAGCCATTGGTATGTCCGTTAAAGCACATATTCAAGCCAACTTTACATAAATTTACCAAAATAAAATCAGTAGCAAGGAAGGAATATATCACCTCTTGACACTAAAATAGAGGCAAAACAACCAACAAGTTTTTTTACGGGTAGTGTACACTATTTTTCGGTAATTAAGACAGTCAAAGTTACCAAATAAGAATCCACTGCTTGGACTGAAAATAAGTCAAATTCTTCTTTAACAATCTATCTACCAAGTAGCCATGATTTCCACGAAGTGTGTATCCCGAGAGACTCCAATCATGTCAAATGCTACTGCCACATCCCCATTCCCCCACCCCTCCCCCCACCCCAACTCAAACTTCATATAATCGCTCTCTCCTACTCCCGGCAGGAAGACATTGTACTTTCCACATCTTCTTAAGCATATTAAGACAAAAGTACGAGTAAACTTACTTAATATAAAAGTCAATGATAGTATCATTAACGAACGTGTCTGGCTGAAGTAGATCGACATCTCTCTTGCAAATAGAAACAGCATCTGGATCCCCTTTTGGATAGACAACTTCTTCAAATGGCTCACTGAAACTGTAACATTCATTCAGTGTTAACTATAAGGCAAAGAAAGCATGAACTGATGACGAGGTGAAAAAACATTAAGGAACCAAAAATATAAGCAATTATGAAAATAAGAACCAATAAATGAAACTCAAACGAGAGTGAATTGATTAAAAAGAAAGTAGGATTCTAGATAATAGCTAGAACATACACAAAAAATCTCGGGGAAAATAGTACTGGAGTATATGAGTGTAATGAGTCACACGGAGTGTTCTATTCATCCAAAGCCCAGACACAGCAGGAGCGTTGCCAGGCTGTAAATGAACAGAGCCGTTCATAAACAGACTCGTTCGGATCATATAATGCTCGTTTGTGATCTTTTGTCGAGTAAATGATCTTTAATTTGAGCTTGAACTCAGAATTAAGGCTTGTTTGACAGCCGAGCTTCGTTCGTGATTAAGCCCCTTTAATTTTCTTATACTAAAATTCTTACACTTGAGTTGTCCTACACCTGAGGAGAGTTGGCATGTTTGTATATTCAACCAGCCTTTCCATTACCCAAACAACCCCATTCACGAATCAAAAGTCAAATATTGCGTCATTCCGCCTCTTCCTCATCTTCTTCTAATTTTTGCATAATTTCCTTAGGAATATCTTGAAATGAGGTTCACGGGATAACATCAAAAAACGCCTAAACAGGAAAAAGAAAAAAATAGTGCGAAAAGCTGCCACAGTAAGTGATACAACAAATGTCCAGCAAATCATTCTGACAACAAGCGTAAGGGTAAAGGGGGTGAACAATTTGGAAGTCAAAGGAGCATATAGGTCCTAGACTAACAGAATGAGGCAAATAAAAGGAACATTACAGTGAAACCACATGCTGTCCAATCACAAGCAAATCCGGAAATGAAAGTCCCAATCCATAAGGGGTCATTCCCAGTAGTTCTCCACCCTCATGTCGTCAAGTTGAAGCATATTTACAAGAAGCATCACGTAGTACATGCTAAGAAACGAGACCTCTACCGCTTACAGAAAAAATAAGTTGAAACCAGCCCAATAAGCAACACTTTGGAATCCTCAATAGCATATAACAAAGAACCGTATAATGCCTTTCACTTACTCAGGAAAATAGCGTCTTTTCACAAGTAAGGCACTCTGACAAAGCAAAGCCTCTTCACTCCTTTCCATGTCAGCACTACAAGAACCACCGAGCTCACAAATGTTAGATTAAACATTAAGAATCATGCACTCCCTCGTTTCATAGGATTTCCCCCTTTGACTGTTTGCAAAATCCTAGAATGTGAAACATTGATTTGAATTCAAATAGCAAGAATATTTGAACAAGTATCGTTTGGCAAGTCAAACTAGGGTAAAAAAAAGAGTAAAGTCAATGTTTACAATTCCTATATAGATCCTAGGAATTTGCAAAAAGTCAAAGCGGGAAAATTAAATTTAACAGACATAAAGAATTAATATGCACTCGACCAACATTCGACACCTTTGCGGACCACGAATAAGGGTGAAAGGAAAAACGGGTGGCAATGTCCAACTACAAATACTTTATAGAAATGGTTGTCTTGATAAAACACAACAAGGACGCAAAGTATGATAACTCCAAAGCAGAAGCAAGAAAAACAATTTAGAGAGCTTCCCACTCCCAACAAAGATTTGCAGCTGAGATCCTGAAGGCAATTAGGCCCAAGAATAATCAAAGGTGCAAACAACCATGTGGTGGCATGCCAAGCTTCCAATGTACAGAAGCCTCAGCTGCAGGCCCATATCATACCACACTGCAAAAATCGAACCATTGACCACCCTATCTCCTCGATAAGGACCAACAAAAGTAAGAACCACCTTTACACCAGCCAACTAGAAACCGGACCCACAAAGTCGGGTCCACCCTTAGTAGCAAGAAACTCCTCATATGGTGACGCTTATCTCTCGGAAGCTCGTTTTTGCAATCCCAAGTCAAAAGCTCTATGTGATCGCGTCCTAAGCTAACATGGGAACTTGATCTCGTCAGCTGGACAGAGATGCATGGAACAAGTGAGAGAGAACCTGAAAATCAAGACCTTTAGACTCAATTCTTTGTTTCCCACTTCCTTAAAGCCTCCTTGTCCGTTGCTGACTACCCTCATCGAGAGAAAACTAAGCTGAAAATCAGTACTCTTTCTCTCTCTCTTAAATTCATTTTTGGTCCCCATCTCTAACCCTATTAGATGGGAGATATGCCACCTAGAAATGTCTCGAGAAGTGAATAGCAGCAGCAGAACTACTTTTACCTTTGTTATGTTCAAAGGAAGTAGCTGGTAGCCACTTGAAGATAAGAGTACGAAGTAACAATTCACTGTTGCTTATGGTATGTTCAAGGAAAAAAGTGTGTACACCATAATTAAGTGTAGGACATACTGAACAAATGGTAATACTCTTCACACATTTATTTATTCAAGTTGCTCCCAAATTTAGGTTCTTCCAAGTGCTAACGCTTCCCCACCCCCGCCCCTGCCCCCACCACCGCCAACACCCCCACCCTCGCCCCGTGCAACTAAGGGTTCATCAATGCACTAACCACCACCAATGCCAACCACAAACCATTCACCACCGGCTGACGGCGAAACTGGAAACCCTACAACCATTGCTGAACCAATATGGAAGCACCTTGAAGTTCAACCAAGAACCACCTTCGCCAACCTACAACCTCAACACAAACACCGACACCTCAGAAAACTTCTGAAACTGGAAGCACACACTACAAACACTTCGAAAATAATCTCGAACTGCAGTGAAACTTGATAAGTGTGAGGGGGAAGAAGACAAACCAAATAAAGCCTACGGAACTCATCATCTCAACCTCGGAGAGGAGTCTCTCTGAGATAGGCTTCCTAAACGCTATGTTAGAATTATGGAGAATACGTTGCCTCAAAAGAAAAAGTATGTGACTCAAAATATTGATCTTTTAGGCCAAGCGCAAGCCTAATTTGTTAGCAAAAATCTATTAACATAACATGAAATAGCAAACAAAAGCACAGTAAAGAACTCACTCAAGCGCAATGTTCCACAAAACCTTGTACTTTGGATCCAAAGATATGATTTGTTCCTGTTTGTCGCACCAGTCAGGGTCGACAACCACACATGTCAACTCCCCAACGGCTGGATACAGTATACAAAAGCAGGTAAGAAAACTAGTGATGACATGAGCAAAGTTTACAATGCTAACAGGTAATACAACAACGGCACAGGGAAAAAGTTACAGACGCATGCAACCAACTGAAAGCAATAACAAGGCACATCAACATAAATTTTACAAAGAGGCACTAACCAGAAACGCCATGTCCATCTTCAGCTGGTAATGCATCTTTTGAAATTACACGAATCTTTATCATGGCCATTCCAAACTTAACACAAATTATAAAAGGAACTGTTAATTTTTAGCCCCAAGTATATAAGGATATAGAATATCAGACCCCAAAGCAGAGAAGTGCAGGACTCACCTTTCCAGACCATTGAGATTCAATGTCCATTATATCATCAATTACCCACTGGAAGTTAAAGAATCCCTGGTTTCCACAGGGAGTTGAACCCTTCACTTCGATGCAACTGCTGGAAAAAATTAACACGGGATTTGTACAAGATCTGTTATGGTATACAAGATAATCGGGGAAGAAAGCAACAGTCATATCGTCATTGTCCTGTCAATCAAGCAAAAGGAAATAGTCACAATACTGTTATGCAATGAGACAAAAATCTCATTTAAAGGTGCCCATAACTAAGAACCAATATAACAGCCCACCAGAAAGATAAAAGAAATGTTAACAGGGATATCATTGAACACTACAAAAACAAGAGACAGGTTGTTGTAAAGCAGGTTAAGCAGAAGGGACTCACTACTACGGCCCTTAATGAACTTAGATATCCATCACATTACGATGTGCCATTAATTTGAATGTCAAAAAATGGCACACCCGACTGCTTCCCATACCACTACGATTCAAATTGCAATCCTAAGCTACATTTTGACAGGTCTGAGAGGCCACAATAAAAGTTTCAGATCCTTCACAAAGCTCTAAATGACTATCATCCTCGTTAGTCATCATCCACAAGAGATGATAAAGCATGATATTCTTCACAATAAGAGGAAGATGCTCTTCGCTCCTAAAAATAATCCTCTAATACATTTATCATCCACAAGACAAACTGAATTAGTAAAGAAATTTCTGACCATAGGACAAGAGAGGCGGTTGGGCTCAGCCTGGGGTGTAGGTCAGAGCCCTAGTAACATCTTAATTAACTGCTTACTTTAGGTATATTAGGTGAAAAGGGACAGTAGAGAATGTTATAACCGATTCTTGGTTAAAAAGTCCAAGACTGAAAGCAGCAACTTGTCCACACCAAAAGGAACAAATACCAGCGAAGTGGTGGACCGCAATTCTAAGCCCTGGTTGGTTACCATTGTTTCCATTTACGTTTTCTCCAAATTCAATTTCTTTTACCACTTTAAATTCTCCAACACCAAATTCAAAATAAAAGAAGAAAATACCACATTGAAAGACCATTTGCCAACTCCTTGAAAGTATATTTTAAAATTCACCCCACTCATTTGAAATATGTTGAAAATGGTGATCAAACAATATAAAGGCATGTTTTTTCGTAATGGCCTGATTTAGTTAGACATAATTATTTCCAAATTGTGAAATGGCATTTACAACAAATTAACATGTGCTATACTTTTCCTTGAACAGGAATCTTTTCCATACTTATGAAAATGTGAAAATGAAAATACGAATAATGGTATGGAAAGAAGAAAATGGATAGCAAAATCAAGTGCTTGGGGAATTATTTCCTAGTTAAGAATTCCAGGATCAAAGCAGTTACTTGGCCACTCAGAGGTTCAGAGCAGGTAAAGGAAACAGCAACAAACCCCCAGAGATGTAACAGGGAAACAAATGACAAACTCATAAGAAGATTACAGATGTGAAGCATAAATGTCATTGACTTATTTAGAAGAAGGAAATAGTTGCACATTTGGAATGGTTGAATAGACTTTTAAGTTGGCCCAGAGTACCAACTTTTCAATCATGCTTTTTACTCGATGACAAAATGACCAAGGGAAAGATCCGTGTAAGAGCAAAGCACCATATAAACTTTTCATTCTTTTTTCCATCTTTTTCAGTGATCGCATGGCCATTGTCGGGGGTGTAAATATCATACACTGATACAAAAAGGAAAACGTCGTAAGGGTGCCTACCATTTCCCAACCATCAAAGCAATGATCTGATGATGGACCATCCAAGGGAACTGAAATAAAGCAACGTGTTATAACAAAGCAAATAAAGGCAGATGGACATCAAAATTCAAACTATTACGAGCATATACCTTCATCTTCAGCAATATCAAAAGATTTTGATGGAGATCTGCCACTCATGCTTTCCTCAGCATCTGACTCATCCTGAAAATTACAAGGTTTTGTTAGCAACCGTTTGCAATATGTCTGCATTTTTCAAATAAATGACACTATAATACAAGATTTGAGTACACTGGACGAGGACGGCGGAAGAGGCCAATCTTTGCTAGGTGAAACTGCTCCAGAGCCTGAACTGCCTTCTATGCTAGAAAAGCGACTTCTGAGTTCAAGTTTATCTGGTCTGAAATTAGGAAGAAGTTCAGCTATTGTGGAGTTGTTTTGAGGAACATCACGAAATCCAGAATCCTCTCTTGCATCCCCAGATGTGTATAACACAATACTGTCACCATTTTTATCGACACATAGAATGTCACCAATCTCCTTTGACTGAAGGTGTGATTCCTGGGCAACTGAAAACAAGCCCCAAAAAGATTGTAAATATATGTTGGCACTAAATAATAATAGAAGGTGACAACAAAGGATACTTTTCTTTTGATAGGATAAGAAGTGAAACAAATGTATAAGAGGTAGTATACATGGTAAATCTATCCGAAAAGGCCATGAATGACCAGGTGAGGATGACCAAGCCTCTTCTAAAAGGAAAAAGAAAATAAAATAAAATTTGTTCTCAATCTATCTACAGACACCTCTTCATCGACAAAAGCCCATCACTTACGTATATTGCCAAAGGAGCTGTATACCAAACAGTATTCTTTTTTTCCCTTGCTCGGTTGACCAAGTCAAAAGAAGTTCTGCCAGTCCTAGGCATCAACCACGCAACGCCAGAAAGTGTGGACATCAAACAGCACAATTCCAATGTCACCGGACATGCAGCAGAAGACGATCTGCGCTTTTACCATTGTACTTACACATGGAACACCAGGACAGCTAATGCTTCTTTCCTTTCCACAGGTTATCCCTGCCTATATAGCAGACCACTATGCCTGCCAAACAAAAAAGGCAACTTCCTTTGGGGCCTTGGACTTCCTTAGCCCCTGCGGGGGAAACCTCCTTCAACTTCCTGATCCAAAATCTTGTAGAAGATTGTACCAAGTACCAATTTAACCACTAGGTTTGGACGTACATTTCACTGAAACACCAACCTACATTTTTGGGCAAATTGAAAGCCAACTTTACTGATTACTTCCAATTGCACCCTGCCATTTGCTGGCCTTTAAAAAATAAACGGAATTTGCCTCATCACAGTTAAATAAATATGTGGGCTTTATAACATTTTCACAATGACCACCACATAGATTGCTAATTCTCTAACACCCCAAATCCCAAATGTGCAGGTTCAGGGCTTGTGTTGCACATAACCATCTGCCTACCACCACCAAATACGCCTCCTCAACCACCATCACGAAAACTCCACCACAATGCAACTGCAGCACCTCCACCCACCTTTACACTCGCACAAAAAGAACCTACAACGTAATCCGTCTATGCAACCGCCACCGCCACCTCTAACACCAAATTTTCGAAGACAAATTGGAATAACTGCCAGCAACTTCCTGAGATCAACAACCAAACCTAGAAAAAGAACCCAATGTGCAGCTGCACCCGACCTCACCAACATCTACCATCACCACCCCACAGCAGCATCACAATCAACACCAGACAATAAATTAAGCTATTAAGCAAGCATATACAGGAAGACGGAAAAAAAAAAAACTATCACGTTAGACTTACATGAACGATATGGACTCTGCTGCCAACAAGATTTGCCAAGAAGTTGAAATCTCTGATGTAAGAGTCGCAGAAATAAAGGAGAAGTTGTCAAACAGAAGCGGATAAAGCTATTGGAAAGTGGCGTTTGGGAGAACTTGGGGTTGAGCTAAGAGAGACAGAAATTAATTTTGAAACCAATTTTATTAGCAGATTGTGCTTAAATAACAGTGTGATTCTCGTGTGCTTTTAGGTTCTTGTAAAGTTTCGGTTTTAAAGTTGCTTTTCGCTTTTTAAATTTTTGACCTCAAAGATTGTCCTTAATTAGAGTGTATGTTACACATCTTCTGTTTGAAAAGAATAGTTGGATCTTTTCTAATCGCAATTATGGCGGTTTTGAGTGGCGGTTGTGATGCCAGAGCAAATGAACACGTCCAACCGAGTTCACTGAGTTAGTGATTTAATCGTTTTTATTTTTCCTCGCTAAAAAGAATTTACAAACAATAGAAGCTTTGGAATGTAAAAAGAAGCCCACTCCGTTTAAATTGTCAGCCCAATGGACGGAAGGGTTCAATTGGAATCTATGAAGCACAGACACGGGTGCGGATATAGCATTTTCGAAATTTTAGGATACGGGTGCGGTCGGAATACGGCAAATTTTGTAAATAGTATTTCAACCAAAGTAGTGAGTTTTTAGGTTTAATGGCTGCTTTGTAAATATTAAAATTGTATAACTGAACACAGCAAAGTTTGTATGTGGTATTACTTTTATTTCTTTGAAATATCGGGGTTGGTTTAAGTAATAAGTTAATAAGTGGGTACTCAAATAAAATACCAAATTTGTCGGTAGAAACTGTCAAAAAAGTCAAAAGTCAACCATTTAAATATCTTATCAATCTCCAGCCACATCGATACCATCAGGTATTCCATATTCTTCTTCTTCTCTGGAATCAGTCGCACGACACATTGCTGCACACTGCACGCTGCATACCACCTTGGTTCGTCGGTGAGTACTTCTTCCTTCTCCTTCTCCTTTCCAATATCCTCTCTCCTCTCAAATTCCTTGCCGGTGGTCGCTGGATACTGAAGTTGCCGGTGGTCGCTGGATACTGAAGTTGCCGGTGGTCACATATTTGCCCGAAAATTGTGTTTTCACAGATCCGATACACACCCGAGCTGCACCTAGTATTTAAGACATTAAGGAAAAAAAACGGACAAGCACCTGACACACACCCACGCCGCAACCGACCAGCACCCGCACGCGACGCGTTTGGTGCAGGTGCTTCACCCAAAGTGCTGCACCCGTGCTTCAGAGATTGGAAAATTTTATACAGGTTGAGGTTAATGCCCAAAAAATTAAAACCAAGGTCTTAAGTGAAATGTGCTGGCATATCTTGGAAAAATGTGCTGGTTAAACTTAAGATTTTACAATTAAGTAACCCTTAGAATGTCGTTTCGACGTCACCACATCTTGGGAGAAATAAAGCAGTTCCAAAAGTCTATGCATGGGTCTATCTCCAAGTCCTGAAAGTTCCGTCTGAAAAAAGGATTCCTTAACTTACCATTACCCAACTCCGTCGTCATCTACTTAACACAGCCATCCTTAACTAGCCGGTATAAGAGTGGGAAATTCACTCCACCCTCGTAAATGCCCTTCCAAAGACTCGCCCCTTGAGTAGCAATAACCTGGGAAGCACAAACACCTCTTTTGGGTCAAAGTATCGACACCCAGACGCCCCTCGGACACATCCGCACACGGGTCGGACACCTCTCGGTGGGGTTGGGATATTTTTTTATATATTTCTAATTATCAGACACCATGGACACCTTGTGCATTTTGTCCGACACTTCTGTAACCGAAAAAATAAACACTAGCTACTGGCATAAGTCAAAGGGGACAAAAGTACCGAAACTGAGAAAGTATCATACAAATAGTCGACATTCTCAGTAGGTATAATTTAAGCCCTGGAAACAGCTCAATTTCGACAGGGCAATTCGAAAACAAACAGAAGCAACCAGCATTGTTCACCACATATATACTCAATACAAACAATTAACTTACCGTTTTGGAAGAAGTTGTACTTGTCGAGAACATCGCAGGTGCTTCCGAATTTAGTGGAAAATCTAGAATCGGCGAATTCGGGGAGCTCGTCTTCCTCTTTGAAATCGAAAACTTCGAGGCCCTTACACGAGCTCTTCATTGTTCGTCTCACTATATGCACGTGTGTGTGATTAGAGGGGCGGAGATTTGCAGATCGAGATCATTGATCGATCAGGTTAAGCTGTTCGAATTATGGGGGAATCTAATTATTAGGGTTCTTAGAAAGGGAGAATTTGGAGAGTTGAGTCGATAAAATAATCGAGCAAGGTGGCGAGGTGGGAAGACGGGGCGTCGAGCGCGTGGCGTTACGAGCTTCGAAAAGAAAAAACTTGTAAGAGCATTCGGGGTTGGGTTGACTGATATCACTCCACTCGATTGTTATACTTTCTTCCTCATGTTTGATTTTCACATTATTGACCCAAAAAAAAAAAACTCAATGATAGGTCATTAAAAATTGATGATTTGTCCTAAATAATAACAATTAAATGACTCTTAAGGTTCTGATTATTATTTACAAAAGGAGAGGATGATTGATGCAAGTTTCAAGTTTCAAGTTATTTTCTAATGTTAATAAGATAACTTTTAAAAATATGTTTCTATTGATAAGAGGTAAGTGTAATTGGTTATTTATTAGTGAGTACTTATTTTCTAAGGGATAGTAGTTATTTTTTATTTAGTGATTAATTTATATGTGGTAGTTATTTTCTAGATTTAGTTATAAATATTAGATGTAAGACTCATAGTAAAGGATATCAATTATCATCAATTAAATTCTTTTTTTACTTGTTATTTTTCAGTTTTTCTCCAGTTTTGTAAACTGGAGAGAAAAAACGCGTTTGGCACACAGTTTTTGTTTTTTTTCCTTCAGTTTTGAAAATCAGTTTTTAAAACAGACCTGTTTTTAAAACTCCCATTTAGGAGTTTTGGGTTTTTAGTTTTGATTTTTATTTTGAGACCACCACCACCACCCTCATCCCACTGCCACAACCACCCCCTGTCGCAGGCCGGCCACAACCACCGACAGCTACCGCCAGCGGGCCACAGCTGGCGACCGCCACACCCCACCACCGCTATCGCAAACCACCACCAAAGAAAAAATTTTAAATGAAAATTGGGCAATCAAACACCCATTTATTTTTGTAAAAAATAAAAATTAAACTGATTTTTTTTTTTTAAACAGAAAATCAAAACTGTAAGTAATTTCAAACGCTACCTCAATCGAGTGTCAAAAATACCAAAAGAGTTGGATATCTTTTGTTGAAGAAGGTTCGAGAGAGTGATATTTCTGACCATAAAATGGTCTCTACACCATAAGAAAATAAAATTAGTGTAAATGTGAGGCATATTAATGTTCCATAAGATCATGAAATGGTATATACACCCAAAGAAACTATACGTGGTGTAGGCAATGAATATCTTAGCAAGCTTCTTCTGGCTTTCATAATAGAAAGTTTAAGTTCGATTGAGTTTGAGTTTGAGAATTTTGGCCTTGACACCTTAAATTCCGGTGATACTATATAGTTGTGGAACTCATTGATTCTAAAATTTTAATGATTGGGTATCTACATTGGTTATGTACAATTCACCATGAAACGATCTTCATGCTTTGATTGATCATAAAGGCACTTTGAAGAAATTGATTACACCAAAAAGTGTTAGATAATTTGTGGCACTTTTGAAAAGTTAAGTGTCAAAATCTAGCAAAAATTGTGTTACTATTTTTTTTGCAGGAGAACTTATTTGGCTATTGATTATAAGAATGGCTCTTTATATATATATATATATATATATATATATATATATATATATATATATATATATATATATAGCTGATCTGTTGATAGCGCGGGCAAAATAGGAGAAATTGCCAACGCGATCTGGCCGTCCATCCTTTCGGCCCAGATCTTTTTTTTTTAAAGTTTGTCAGACGTCTGCTACACAGTGGAGCAGATGGACTTTTTTATCAAATTGCCCCTCCATGTCGTCCGCTACACTGTATAGCGGACTATTTTTTGACCCTGACAATTGTCAGGCAAAAAGTAGTCTGCTATACAGTGTAGCGGACGACTTTTTGCTTGACAATTGTCACATCCGGTCCACATGTCACATCAGTCATGTCCCCCAACAACTGTTACTTTGTCCTTATCCACACTGTCCGCTACATGATGCAGTGGACGAGCTTTATGTTCGCTGCATAATGTAGCGGACGGTCCGCTGCATTATGTAGCGGACAGTCCGCTGCAAAAAGTAGTCCGCTACACAGTGTAGCAGATAAACTTTTTGCCTGACAATTGTCACATCCTGTCCACATGTCACATCAGTCATGTCCCCCACGATTGTTACGATTGTTAATTTGTCCTTATCCACACTGTCCGCTACATAATGTAGCGGACGAACTTTATGTCCACTACATTATGTAGCGGACGGTCCGCTGTAAAAAGTAGTCCGCTACACAGTCTAACGGATGACTTTTTGCCTGGCAATTGTCACATCATGTCCACATGTCACATCAGTTATGTCCCCCCACGACTGTTACGATTGTTACTTTGTCCTTATCCACACTGTTTGCTACATAATGAAGCGGACGAACTTTATGTCCGCTGCATTATGTAGCAGACGGTCCATATATATACACAAAAATCTAACTTCGAAACTCTTCTTCATTCTTTCTTCTCACAAATTTTTTCAAAGACATTGACAAGCAGATCTGCACAATTTCTTCGCAAAAAATCATTTAATCGTCTAATTAATCACGTTAGTTCACAAATCAATCACTTATTTGTTCATAATCTAGAATTTTGATGAGTATTGCGTTTTATGTATGGTTTTGATTATGTATTGAGCATGTGCTACCGTTGGTAATTATATATATATATATGTGTGTGTGTGTGTGCGCGCGCGCACATTGAGCATGTGAACTTATGTGAGCATGTGCTAGCATTGGTAATTTGCGAGCGTTTGATAAAAACTTTCAAACTTGACGTTTTTTCATAATTTCAGTTGCAAAAAATAGATTTTAACCCTAGACCAGAAGATCCCTCCGTATTATACAACCAAGTAAATCATATCAGTACATTCATAGTAAGATACTTATTTTATCAACTTTCTTATTCTCACGAACATTGTATACTATTTGTTTTGCTTAAATTTTATTTATTAATTCGTAGGAAAGAGCATTACTCAACACAATAGAAGTATCCGATAATTTCGGAGTCTGAAAATTGAACAAATACCAGAAAAAATTGTCGCGTAGAATTGGGTTTGGGGTTTTTACGCATGAGCAGATCTTTCAACACCTTGACCAGAACTTAATAGGTGCTATTGTTGAAAGGTGGAGAATTAAAACGAATACGTTTCACTTCCCTCATGGAGAGATGAAAGTTACCCTAGAAGATGTAGGGTTCATCTTAGGGTTACCGGTGACGGGGCGGCCGGTAATTACTCCTCCATCGGAAGCATCGAATAAAAGAGCCGCTAGGGACTTCTTTAGACAGATACCTGAAGATCAATTTAGCATTGGTGGGATAAAGTTGAAGTGGTTGCTAGATACCTACAGGGTTCTGCCGGAAAACTACACGAATGAGATGCTTGTGTTGTACACACAAGCTTTCCTCTTGTGGGTGATGAGGGCAATTCTATTCTCAACGACGTCGAAGAATACGGTTAGCGTCAAATATTTACCGTTGTTGGGTAACATGTAAGAGGTTGGGGAGTATCCCTGGGGTGCAGCAACTCTTGCGTACATGTACCGAGCATTGCACAAGGCAACGATGCCCGACTCCAAAGCTTTATGTGCATGTCTCTCGTTGTTGCAGGTATATCATATAAATCTTGATTACGTTATCGATATTTTTTTATTAGTCAGTGGACAATAAATTTTGACGATACTATATATAATTTGTCTTTGTTCTCAAGTGTGGTCTTATGAACACATTGCTACCGGCGCACCCAACCGTAGGGATGAAAGTGATAATGTGTGGCCTCGGTTGTGCGCTTGGGAGTACGGCTGGAGGCTGAGCCACTACCCGTGGAGAGATGATCCCCATCACAACATTACGCTTTATTGGGGGGAGTTCGACTCGCTATCTCGGGGCCAAATGGGTTGGGCATCGTACAAGCGTTTAATGCAACGGGTGGCAGAGTCGTTCGTCTTCACGCTCTTTGGGTTGTAACGCATACCCCTGATCCACTTCGAGGTTGTGAAGTGGAAGCAGCCAGATCGCGCAATGTGCCATTTTGACTGCCTACAGGGGTTGTCAGCCGATGCCTCAGATATGAGGGTTAACAGGAACCCACCGGGTGTCAGACGGTTTGGCAAGGTGAATGCGCACGAATTATGCGCACGAGAAATTGAGGTTTGGAGTTCTTGGCAGAACACGCTAACGGCTATTGTGTTGGAGCCTGACCCCGTGATCAGCATCGAGCAGTACAACGGCTGGTACTACCGCATCACGCGGAAGAGAGTAGCCCCGATAAGGTTTGAACGAGGGCAGAAGTACTACCCTATGGGTCAGATCGATGAGCGTAGGGCATACGATCTCTTAAGTTTCTTAACCAATGATTTTAATTGGATTCAATGATTCTTGTTTTACATTCAATCTCGTATGTTTTGTGGTTATACTTATTATCTCTTTTGATGTAGGTTAATGCCTCGCTCACCTTCTTCTAGAAGCTGAGTGAGCGGAAGGATCTGGTGGATGCCATGGGATTGGAACTTCGCCAACAGGCTGATGCATTGGCCCAAGGCTGCGGGGAGTTTGTACGCCATTATACGGGATGCCCTTCGAGCGTTAGCCCTGGAATGGACTATACGGGGTAGCAGCCTCCCCATGTGAGCGAGGGATACAATGATCCTTCGGGCAGACATCGGGGGTGAGTGAGGAAGTTGGTGGTCCCTCCGTAGCGGGACAGGCTCAAGTGCCATGGGACAATTACAGTGTCCCCTCGTTTTCTTTGCTTCGAGACTCGGAACCACTACCCCTCTCTCAGAGTCAAGTCACACAAGACTGACATTTCGCAAACACCAATCTCTCTGAGTCAATGCCCATCGTCCCGTGGGGGGGACATTTCCCCCCCCCCCCCCCTCGGAGCGCAATATCAGCCGGTCGCCCCCCCCCCCCCCCCCCTCCCCGGCGGGCAATATCCCCCGGTCGACCCCCCCGAAGGACAAAATACCCCGGTCGACCCCCCCACTTATTGCAAAGGGCATCCGTTAAAGCCTTTACGGCCGGCAAAATGCCAGCTAATCCACCAGCGTTACTTTTAGCGGGGACTCTCGAAACAAAGCGTCATATAGTGTGGATTTCCCGAATGTAATGGATTATAATTGCTCGTGGGACAAAATTTCCTCCCTAGCTCCGGGGGCTTGGTTGAGCGACAATGTGATTTCTGCCTACGTGGATATTCTTAGGCTAAGGAGTCAGGACACCCGGAATGAGTATCCGCGAGTTTTTTTTATGGATGCATTTTTTCATGGCATTCTCGTAGGTGAATGGCAGGGTTGGGTCAAACGGAGGGGGATGAAAACCTTGAAACATTGGGAATAGACTGATGCGCTCTTTGCATTTCTTAATAGGGATAGTCCGGTGAGCGCCCGTGATGCAGACGTGTTCCTAATACTATTTTGTGGTAATAGCAACCACTGGTACTTGGTTTGCTATAAACCAACTCAGAAGGTCGTATCAATCCTCGACAGTCTCCACGATGATACCAGAGATATGCCCTTGAAGCGGCTTTTCAAATACCAATTAGATGCTATGGTAATCGTACGATTATTGTTTGATGCTTATTGTAATTTGCGTATTGTAAATGTTAACTCGTAGCTTATGCCGTTTTTTATTTCTCCACAGATTCTGTTTTGTGCCATGGTCCACTCTCTCCGTGAACTAGAAGTACCAGCGAGGCCGAAGCAAGCTAATACCTCGGACTGCGGCGTCTTCGTCTGCATGTACATGAACTATATTTGTCGGCGTGAGAGCCTCAAGGCGACCGTCTGGAGCGAAGCTCATGTAGAAACTTTTAGATATAGAATAGCTTGGCAAATCTGTAGCAGCTGGCCTAGAGCAATTATGTTTATTCTACATCCGTCTAACAACGAGAATTCGGCTCAAGATGAGGCCCAATGATGACATTGTAACATTTGGTCTCCTTCTTTGATTATTGTAAATGATTATTTTTTATGACATTGTAACATTTGGTCTCCATAAAAAGTACTTGATTTATGTACTTTTTTGTGTTGTGGTTTTTTTGGGTGTTGTGTGTTGTGGATTTTTTTGCCCTTGTTCAGATAGGTTTGATGGTGGTAAGAAAATGTTATGGTGTGATTTTTTTGCCCTCATTGAGACAAGTTGAATGGTGGGAAAGAAAATGAGGGTAATGTATAAAATCTATATTGGTACATCATTTGTTACATAGTGTTGCGAACGTCCTAAAACACAAAAAATTCTAAGTGTTGGAGCCTGTGGTATCTGCTGCGCCGTCCGCTATACTATGTAGAGGACGACCTAAAACTTAAAAAAAATTCTAAGTGTTGAAGTTTATTGTTAGGTGCCCTAAAACACCAAAAAAATCTAAGTGTTGAAGTTTAATGTTTTTGTTACGCAGTTCGCCACATAGTGTAGCGGATGGCCGAAAACACCAAAAAAATTCTAAGTGTTGAGCCTATGTTTATGTTACGCCGTCCGATGTACTATGTAGCGGACGGCCTAAAACTTAAAAAAATTTCGAAGTGTTGAAGTCTAATGTTAGGTGCCCTAAAACACCAAAAAAAATCTAAGTGTTGAAGTCTAATGTTTCTGCTGCGCTGTCCGTTATATAGTGTAGCGGATGGCCAAAAACACCAAAAAAATTCTAAGTGTTGAAGCCTAATATTTCTGCTGCGCTGTCCGCTTTACTATGTAGCGGACAGCCTAAAACTTAAAAAAAAAAGTGTTGAAGTCTAATGTTAGGTGCCCTAAAACACGAAAAAAAATCTAGGTGTTGAAGTCTAGTGTTTTTGCTGTGCCGTCCGCTACATAGTGTAGCGGATGTCCAAATACACCAAAAAAAAATTCTAAGTGTTGAAGCCTAATGTTTTTGTTGCGCCGTCCGCTTTACTAGGTAGTGGACAGCCTAAAACTTTAAAAAAAATCTAGGTGTTGAAATCTAATGTTTCTGCTGCGCCGTCTGCTACATAGTGTAGTGGATGGCCAAATACGCCAAAAAAATCTAAGTGTTTCAGCTGCATCTTGTTCTTCCGTCCGCTACACTATGTAGCGGACGGAAGAAAAAAAAATTAGACTTGATGGCTCACAAAAGATTATTACAAAAAAAATATTACAAAAAGTCCAACAAACTTGATGGCTCATAAAAGATTATAACAGTAAAAAATCATTAGACTAAAGGTCCACTGCATCTTCTTCTTCCTCATCTTTGGTATCATCTTCTTCCTCGTCTTGCAAACCCCCTGGACTTATCCCCAGTTCCTTGTAATGGTTTCCGCTTGTCATGGTTGGTCATTTTGTTGCACAATGCACACCTTCTCAGCTTTTTAGGTTGAGTTGCTTGTTCAATAGAGCTCTTCATCCGCGTAGATCTCTTGCGACCTTTCGTTTGCGATATGGTGGATCCAAAGGCCGGATATCATTGTCGTCTTCCTCAACCGGCTCATCATCTTCGGATCCCTGTGTAGGCTCAGTGTCAACCCCATTGCTAACTGAAGCTACTTCAAATTGGTCGACGATGGGCTCTTGCTGCTCCACTATCTCGAGGAGATGTTTATACCCGGTCATTGTAGCAGCACCCTTTACAGATAAACATGTAAACATTGTCACCAGATGATTATACCGCAACGTCTCTGATTCTTCAAAGTCAGTATACAGATGCTCCGGAAAGGCAATGGTACCGTGCAACCTGTTTGTAACCTTTGTCCACTGCGGCATGACGTATTTATCAAGGATTGCCTTAATATTCTTCTGGGTGAAAAAGCGCAGAATGTGTCTACACAGGATGCCATGGAACTCAAACTTCTTGCAAACACATGTCACCGAATCCGTCAATGTGTCATGGCTCACCGTATACATTATGTGCAGCTTCTCAGGGACGAGGTCATTCATCAGTGAATAAACCTTGAACTCACGTGTAGACTTTTCTACCACCTTGTTTATACTGTATCGTCCCGATTTTTGCAGCTCTACTTGGTATTGCATGAATATCTCATTCATATAGACTTTTGCACCGTTCAGCTACAATGGGGTCTCAAGCAACCTTCTCCTTTGTTTGTATGTGCTTGCAAAGTCTGCAGCCCTTTCTTTCACGAATAATGAGGCAACCACTTTTTGGGTGGATGTGACGAAACTCTTCAAATTGGTAGTTGTACCCACATAACTATCGAACCAGGCATTCATAGATTCACTCATGCCCGTCGTTTTCATTCCCTCAGGAAAATATCTTTTCGTGTAAACGCCAATCCATTGCTCTTTGAGCTCATACAAGTGTTGGAGCCACTCGTGGTCTTGCAATGAGTAATCCTTAACAAGCTTTTCTCACCTCTCATCAAAATCATCAATCTTTAACGACTTGTTAACGCACTTGTCAAAATCCTGTTTAAAGTCTAGATACTTTGCATACACGTGATGCAGACGTTCAGTGTATTTTTTGCTTATGTGCCAAATGCACAAGTTGTGTCGAGTATCTGCGAAGACGGTAACAATGGCCTTCTTCATTGCCAAATCTTGATCGGTGATGATAACTTTGGGTGCTTTGAAGTTCATTGCTTCCAGCCATGCCCTAAACAACCATACAAAAGAACTCTCGCTCTCGTCCCTTAACAAAGCGAACCCGAACATGATAGAGTGAGTGGTAATGATGATTGACACCTGTGAAAGGAGCGAACGACATCGAGTACTTGTTGGTATGGTATGTGGTGTCGAAACTCACGACATCCCCAAAAGGCTTATAAGCAAGCCTCGAATGACCGTCGACCCAAAAAATTGTGGAAACTCGATGCTCGTCATCAAGTTTATAATCGAAGGTAAACTGCGGGTCCTTCATCTGTATCCGCTTCAATAGGCTCATTGTGGATTGAGCATCATTGAGGTCATACGCGGCTCGTCTTTGGGTTCGGACCGCGTTACGAACGTCTGTCATGTTAAAGTTTAGATTCTGAATTCCTCTAGCTTGTTCAGCAAGAACATTAACAATGTCTGTAGGTCTTATCCGCGCATTGCTCATTGTGTGAATCAGGCTCCTTACGACCTTACCCATCGTCTTGTGTTGATGCATCTGACTCACCTTAGAAAGGGTTACTAACGGGTGCTTGTGTGCCAATTCCAAGCTAGTAATAAGCCAATGATCTTGCTTGGGTTTATGGCTTACGAACATCTTGACCTAACAATTCGTGCGCGCAAAACAGTCCCGTTTTCTCCGCGCATATCATATTTCGTCATCACTATCATCATTACCGACGTGTGTCTCATTTTTGCAGTGAGTGTCTGCTCCTATGACACTCGTATAAACGAAAGCATATTTTTTTTTGTTATGTTGCTTGTTTTTGTAGTCTTTATTCTAATGACAAATCCAACCCTCAACGAATACGCTCGAAAATATTCTTCGGCTTCCTCCAATGTTTGAAACGTTCATCTTAGATACGGATCACTAGCATCTACTGGGGTGTTGGAGCTTAAAACGAAATTGGACACTGTGAAACAAAACCTATGTAGAAATAGATTATGCTTAACTATCAAATAGTGTTTCTTGATCATATCAAATCAAAATTACCTTGATGAATAGACCAATTTAGCATGACAAATATACCAAACATAATCTCAAAAGTATCTCCAATTTAACAATTATTAATTTCTAATATAACAAATTAAAATTACTAAGATAAATAGACAAATTTAGCATGCCAAAATACAACAAACATAATCTAAAAAAATTCGAATTTAACTATAATAAATTTTTTGAAGTTAACAAATTAATTTCTTGAACATCACAAATTAAAATTACTTTGATGAATAGACTGATAAATACAACAAACATAAACCCAAAAAAATCTATATATCCATCCAAAAAAAAAAAAAAAATCATCATTCAACCCATAAAGAAAACTTCACCATTCACAAACTTACCTTACTTGAGTGAAGCTTGAAGCAAGTATTATTTGAAACTTGAAGGGAGCTGAAAATGGAAGCAAATGGATCTCAAGTAGATGAAAATGAAAAAAGAGATGAGAATTAGCGCACTTTTAGGGTATATCTGCCAAGTGATCCGCCACACTGGGTAGCGGACGACAGTCGTGGGGACAAGATGCGACATGTGGACAGGATGTGACAATTGTCATGCAAAAAGTAATCCGCTACACAGTGTAGTGGACAACATGGCATGGAGGGGCAATTCGGTAAAAAATCCCGTCCACTACACTGTGTAGCGGACGTCTGACAAACTTTAAAAAAATATATATATGGGCTGTCATCTGGCTGTGGATGGACGACCAGATTGCGTTGGTAACTTCTCCTATTTTGCCCGCGCTATATATATATATATATATACTACCTATAAAAGTACGAATCTTGAAAATCTTTTTATTCCATTTTTGCCCTTCGTTAATCACTCTAATAACAATCTTACCCTTTAATAATTACTACTCCATTATTACCCTACCCTTTCATAAATGCTCCACCATTATCACCCTATCCTTTTCATAAATACTATTGTTAATTACTAATTGTATAATCATTTTGGGTTTTACTCTCCGTCAGTTATTCCAATAACAATTTTACCTTCCCTAATCTAAAATGTATAGTTGTTAAAAATGTATTTATATATATATGTATGCGTGTGTGTTGGTGTATGCGCGCGCAGTACCTCTAAAAGTATGAATCTTATAAATTATTTTTGGACGATTATGTCTTCCGTTAATTACATCAATTATATTCTTACCCTTCTTTTACTACTCCTTTTTAAATTTTGATGAAATTAAAATAATAAGTACGAATCTTGTAAATCTTTTTATTTCATTTTTGCTCTTTGTTAATCACTTTAATAACAATCCTACCCTTTAATAATTACTACTCCATTTTACCCTACCCTTTCATAAATACTACTCCATTATTACCCTTTTCATAAATACTACTATTAATTACTAATTGTGTAATCATTTTGGGTTTTTATCTTCCGTTAGTTATTCCAATAATAACTGTACCTTCCCTAATCTAAACCAACATTTACATATTGGGAAATAAAATGTGTAGTTGGTAAAAATATATTTATATATATGTATGCGCGTGTGTGGGTGTATGCGCGCGCAGTACCTCTAAAAGTATGAATCTTATAAAAAAAATTTGGACGATTATATCTTCCGTTAATTACATTCTTATCCATCTTTTATTAATCATTTTTAAATTTTGATGAAATTAAAATAATAATAGATAATGAATCTATTCTATATATTGAAAATGAAAAGTGTGATGAGAAATAAAAATATAACAAAAAAATTGCTTTATTATTTTCTTTTAATTTAGTTAAAATAAAATAAATATTAGATCTTAAACTGGTTACTGAGAACTGTAATTTTCTTTCTTCATTTTAGGTTAACAAACAATTAACCAATTGAAAAACTGAAAAACAAAAACAAGAACAAAATAAAGAAACTGAAATACGTGAAAAATCAATTAAGAGACAAAAAATTGTTAGGAAAACAAAAAATAGGGTTAAATATGCATCAAAAAACAAGGTTCAAATATGGTGCAAATTCGAACTGAAAATATGTTCGGTTATTGCAGTTAAAGACCGGGTGTTTTGCGTTTCTTATTAAAAAAACGCAAAGAACCTGGTCTTAAAAATTACAAATCTTAACCATGAACCAATTTAATAATTTACAAAAATAAAGACTTAGATTTATTTTTTTAATTTCTCTATTTGCTTTTATTTTCAACATTACTATCAAATATTTCTTCAATCCAAAGCCTATAAAGAATATTTTCAAACATTGAATTGATTATAATTGCGATCATCAAATATATATTTCTTCTAAAAAAGTCACAAAAAATAAGAACATAATTGAATTACATTATTTTTTATCCCAAGAAAGATAATAATATCACCTCAAATATTTCTCTCGACTATATTCTCGTGCAACGCACGTGCTTTATACTAGTATATATATAAGTCGAAACTGAGATAATATTGTTCAGTCATCGTTTACTTTGGCACTCTTTTAGTTCGCCATATGGACTTTCCTATTTTGAAATTTTAAAATATTTTAAAATTTTAAAATATTTTAAATTTACTTACCTTTGTAATAATGATTTGGATTCATTCTCTCTCTCTCTCTCACTCTAATTTGGATTCCTTCTTTCTATTTGAAATTCAACCAATTATATAGATTTTAAATTTCTCTTTCTTCTATGTGAATACACTCCACTCAAAAAATTTATTTATATCTTTACAATTCCATTAATTCCTAGATTTTGACAAAAGTAATTCTCTATATATTCCTCTTTAATGTTAAATCTTTTTTATTATTTAGAAAAACACAATATTCTCCATCAGTTTTTCTCTTAAACTATTATAATCTCCTTCCTTTTGTTTAATTACAAGTTTTATATATAGTTTATGCTCCTATTTTTTTCAATAATTTATTATGTACTCTTACTCTTTTCTTGATGGTCTTGAGTAATACAACCTCAACACACATGTTATTATTATTAGTATTATCACTGCAATTGTTATTAGTTAGGACAAACTATTTTTATTATTTCATACACTATTTTTCATCTTCATTTGTCACTAAAAACGAATAGTTATTACTGAAGTTCATTTCTAACGATAAAAATTGGTAAGAGAACTAATTTAAAAAGGTAAAAATTAAATTTTGATTATCTTATTGTCACTACAAATTTTGTAATTGTTATTAAACATACAAATAGGAGATTTCTTAGTAAGTAATTTGACAGTTGTTGTTCCCGTGTGCAACGCACGGGATCAAAATTAGTTTTAAGTATTCATTTGCTTGAGCCGGGGGGCAATAATGACACCAAAAGAATAAATTCTTAATCGATAGGTCATAGGCTTGTATACTATCAATAGCCACTAAAAGTTGATGATTTGTCCTTAAGTAATTGCCATTAAATAGCTCTAATGTTCAAATTATTATTTACAAAAAATGATGATGATGGATGCAAGTTTCAAGTTGGAAGCTATTTTCTAATGTTAAGAAGATAACTTCTAAAAATGTGTTCCTTTTGATAAGGTATAAGTGTAGTTGATTGCTTATTAGTGAGTAGTTATTTTTTAAGTGGTAGTAGTTATTTTCTAGATTTAGTTTGTAGTATAAATATTAGATGCAAGACTCATTATAAGGGATATCAATCAAATCCTTTCTTTTTATTCTTTCTCTTTTCAAAGAGAAGTCTTCCTTATTTGGAAAACTAAGAGGATGTTTGTGATTAATTCTTAAAAGTAGATTTTAATTAAATCAGAATCAGTTTCTAAAATTAGCTTTAATTCATTTTAAGCATAATAGATTAAAAGTTGTTGAAGGTGTTTGGATAAAAAAATTATTAAAGTAGGTTTAGCACAGTAAAATTACCATATAGTGTATTCAAACTGAAATTGAGCATTTAATGCTGTGTACATGTAAGGATATTTTGGTCAAACCTGATTCTCCAAAAGTGATTAAATCTTAATCCAAGAAAATGAGGATTATGGATTTAATCAGTTTACCTTTTTTGCCAAACACTTCAAAGCTGATTTAATCAAGGTTGACCAATCTAGAATATATCACAAACACCCTCTAAGCCTTTATAGATTAGAAGTTATATGCCTTCAATTTATATTTGAGTGCAGTTTTTACAAATTACATTATCATTTTCCCAGTTTTCAATCCTTAAAAAACACTTTGAAGAAGTCCTCATCAAGAGGCCAAAAAGAACTCACACATTTGAATCAATTGTAACAATTGCTTATAAATTAATTGTGTGTTTGCATAGGAACGCGAACACATTTATTTCGAATATGAGTCATTTTTATAAGTTTTTCATTCTACTCCAAGATAAAAAGGGATGAAAAAAGTGGGCAGAAGAGAGAAAATGGGTTGGTAGACGATTAAACATAGATAGAAACATAATAAAAAATAAAAAAAGGAAAAATAAAAAAAGGAAAAATAAAAAAGAAAAAATCATCTACATAGTATTTCTTAATTTGAAAAGTCATATGATCATTTTTTTTTTACGATGGATGGAGTATCATTTAGGACTGTTGAATCCCGATCTGATAGAAAGAGGGATTGGGGGATTAGAAATGTTAGAAATATTAACAAAAAATTATAACAAATGATGTTAACATATGCACAAGAAAGTAGTGATCATCATGAGCGAGGCGTAAATTGAGTCGCTTTCTTAAGACTAGAGTCCGGATTAAGTCTCTCTCTTAACACTATAATTATCAGAATTGGATCGAGCATTGAATCGGTTGAGGGACTGGTTACCCAATTTATTGGTTCAACCACTTCAACTGGTCATATGTTTAATTAAATTATATGTGCGTATGTGTGTGTGCACGCGCGGTCGTGTATGTAATTCAACTAATATTAGTTGTTGTTATTTTCTACACAAATTGCACTGATGCTTGAATGGGCAGGCGCCCTCCCATGAAAGGAGGTTGATTGTTAAATCTCCTCTTTTTGGTTATTAAGTTTTCAATTGATTTAAGTGAGCTCACGGGTCCGACCGACCCAGCTGTCAGGTCAGTGAAGACTTTCACCTGAATTGACCGGTTTATAATGGTTTGCACCGGGTTGAATGCAGATTCGATCCAACAACATAACTGAATCGGTGCATCAGCCGGTTCACAGTTGGACTGGCCGGTTCGGTTCTGATAATCATGCATAAGACAATTTGTGTCTGTTCAAATAATCACTGGTGCAGTAAGGTTTTGATACATCGCCTTCATGATACAACAACTTAACTTAAATTGATGTTTCAATCATAATTTTGCACAAACGAATGTAAACCTTCACCCAATAGCCTACCAATATTCCTATATTTTAAGTTTAGAAAGTCATGAAAAAGTGTAAGATACAAAGTTAAGTAAACTCAAAAGAATCTTTAAAATTGTAAGAAAAACCTCTTTTCGTATGTTAGTAATAGTAATGAAGCTATGGTTAAATACAAAATGCCAATTATAAAAATTATTTATGTAAAAAAGTACGATTTTTAAAATTAATGCTAAAAATATTTGAGAATAATTACAATTAAATCATGAAACCCACCATTAAAATAGATAGCCGAAAGGTTATATTTTTTTCTAGTACTCCGTATATAAAAGGTGTAGTAGTCCCATATCAAACTTGAAAAGTATAAATCGTATTTTGCACACTTTTCGTTTCTTCTTTGACTCAAGCATAAGTAGCAAGTATATGCTAAGAAGTTCTCATATACGAGCTCCTTAAGCCTTCTTTAAAAGAACCAATACGGCATGGGACAAGTGTTTTCAAAAACTATAAGTATATAACAAAATAAACTCTTTTCACTATGGTATTAAAGCATAGAAATGATTTTCACAAAACTATAAATTTATTCAAAACAACTTTTGCTACTGAAAAGGAGAATTTTTACTAACATACTCTAAAATCTCCCACATAGTTTTATGAAAAAATTCAAACCTTAGATCACGGGCAAAGGTTTAATCTATTCCTTGTGAAAATGACTCTACTTTGAAACATTCACTTAGTGTTTCAGTGGACTCAACCTTAAAACAATGACTACTTGAACATACGTAGACGAGCATCACACTTATGATGTTCAAGGTATCATATGACAAGCTTCATTATCCAGCACGTTATGGCCATATGCTTTATCCCAACTTTGATGAGTGCTTTAAAGAACTAGTCCAAATTCTCATAAAAGGCGGACACACTCTAAGCGAGTCTATCAAGGATGTTCTCGTAATTAACACACACCACCTGTATGGGCTATAGAACTTAATAAGAACTTATAAAGAATATGAACTTCCAATATCGATATGAGAAAATGTACTTACACCGCATAAAGGAATATTATATCATTAACCAAAATGGTACATGTATAAAAACAAGTCGCTTTATAATTCATTGGTCTCCTTACCTAGTTTTTGAGATCTCCAGTCCCTAAGAGGTTGTATCTTTATATGACTTATACAGTATAAGGCTTAAGTTCTATCCCCTTCAATGCATTCAAAATCTTTTCTCTAGCTAGAGCAATGGATCAACTATCACCTGCTTTCGTGTGATTAATATGGATCACACATTTGCTGAGGTAAGATTTTACATCACTTCTTTTTTTCTTATAGATCTAGATTTTCCATCGTAATATTTTATATGCACTCTGTTTATTGTTGTAGTGCTATCACAATCAAGACAGGCGGCAACTGACTTTTTCCATGTAGGCATCCCGAACAATAAAACACATAGCTAACTTGTTTCTTCAATTGCAAAAGCAAAAGTTGTAAGTATATCTTTCATGGTGGATTTGACAATTATTTTTTGCTTTTTAGATTTCCAGCAAATAATTTCATCACCTGATCTGAACACATAGCCGACTGTTGGCATGCAATATCAAAAATAAGAATTCCAATATGAATACCTAAAGCCTTTAAGAATAACTAGTTGCCTTTGATACACCAAATGATGTTTAATTGTTCACTTAAGATAACTCTTAGTATGTACACCGTATTCTAATGCTCAAGGCAAGGTTTACGTGTAAATCTATTACGAACACCAATAGTAAATGCAAAATGAGGGCTTGTAAAATCAATAGCAAATCTAAGACTACCAATTGTACTATCATATATTTAGGTTCACAACACCATGATCATGCTCAGTAGGGTTAAGGGAAAAAAAAACCTTATTTGATGAAGGGATAAAATCATATCTGATTAAGGGATAAAATTGGCTAGTAAAGCTTTTTAGTAGGGTAGAACTGGTCAATAAGAAGACTTTTTAGACCTTTTAATTTAATTAAGATATTATCCTTTTTTAGAAGGATATGCACATAAAAAAGTAAACTTTACCATTTTATCAGCCCCCAAAGCTCGTTAAAAACTACTTGGGCATTAAAGAGGAGGGGGAGAGAAAAACCCTAGGAGATCAGTGGTTAGGCTAGAAATCCTTACTTTCCGCATCAAGCACATACCTGAATTTTGATCAGCCCTAAATTGTTCATATAATACTTGATTTAGGCGAATCAAAAGCCTAAATCGTGTATCTTTTTAAGAGATATAACTTTGTAGAAGAAGTCAAATCAATTTAAGGTCTTTTTCAGGCCCAAAATATTATTTTTCTAATCAAACAGATTACATTTAATTTCTTGATTTTTGATGATAAATTGATTATTGGATCAGACAATTGGGCAATCTATAATAATGTATGCAGGCCACTCGACCCTTGATGATGGGTTCAAACTAAATTTTAGAGTTTGTTTTGTGCACATCTTACTGTTTGTTATAAAAGTAAAAAATCATTAAAATGTAATAGAGACTAATTAGGGTAAAATGGGTGTCTAACAGTTTCCCATTGTACTACATAGTCCTCAATCCATCGTTTCAGTTTTCATTTGGTTAGAGGCTTATGTTGGAATATTTAGAGTCATTTTAGGGTTTTTATTTATTTTTCCTTTGTTAATGATAAATATAAGATGGTGACCTGACATTTTTTAGGCCTTTTCCGGGCTTAGAATTTTTTTAAAATCTGGTGTGTCATATAATGCACAATCAAATTATGTTTCAGATATTTTTTTTTCTGAACACTATTCACCAACTCACAAACTCGCTATATTGTCAATCAAGTATAAACCCTTCTTAGAATTTGCTTCACATTTTTTACTAAAAGAAAGTGGTGAAAACGGTGTCCAACGCTCCTGATACGAGTCGAAGGGGTTGGTAATGCCCTGCCCAAAGTCTTAACTTCGGTTGTGTCCCGATAAAAGTAAAGGCGTATAAGCCGTCTCAGCTCCCCGTTCCTTGTCAATGTGTTTTGATTATAACAATAAGAGCTACAAGAACCACAACGTGTTAACAGCCATTGCCGTAAGCTAGCTGGATGTGGAGCTATATCTCCTACTAATGCATCAATAAAGACGGCTAAAAAATCTACAATTGTCGAACGATAAGAATCAAATTCAAGTGCTTTGGGTGAATCAACTGAGCTGGGTTTTGACAATTATCTCGCTGAACCGAATCAACCAGCATTAGATCTGCATCCACCTCCGCACTGGTACTTGTTCAAGGATAAAGCCATATAGGGAATGTCTCGAGCAATTAGCAGATCGTAGAGCACATTGCACTGTGAAGAAAAAGCTCATAGCGCCTTTGGACATGACTTTGATAGTTGTTGGCACCCAAGGATTTGTGCATGTTTATTTTAGTGGTTAACGTTGGGTCTGGCTTGAGAAGGGGTCTAATTCCAATTAAAGCGATGGTACTCTTTTTTTAGAAGATAGATATACAATTTTTAGTTTTGTTTAGGGACTCTATGCAAGGGGTTGAAATTATATGTTGTTGCTTCATATTTTTACTGTTGAAGCCTAGTGGAGTTATTTTTTTTTATATACTTTTCAAAATTAACAATGCTTTTGGACCCTTATATTGAAGAAAAAATAACTTGGATTAAGAGTGTCATTTGCACCTTTTATAAGTTATTCCACCTCTTTCAACGATAAAAAAGAGGGTGAAATAACATTTTTTTTTGGGGGGGGGGGGGGGGGGGAGGTAACGTTCCCCATTAAAATTTACTAGCCGTTCTGCTAAGTTTGGTAGGCCTTTCATTTCCATGTCATGAAAAATATAGTTTTTGTTTTACGGTTCTCAACTACCTTTCTTTATAACACCAACTTTAAATGCTATCAACTAGTTCATTGTAAATATACAGTGGATTCTCTTGTAGTCAAAGTTCCATAAGTTAGTACTCCCTCCATCCCAAAAAAATTGATCATATTTCCTTTTTAGGCTGTCCCAAAAAAAATTAATCACTCTCAAAATTAAGAAAGATTACATTGGTGCTTTCCATATTTACCTTTCTTACACTTTTTTTTATTCTATTTTCTCTCCACATTTAATCATACATTAACCAATTTTTTATTCTCCTAGTCCACTTTCTTCTTGCCTTCCCTCTTTCTTTCTCTCTCTCTCTTGGGGTAGAATGAGATGACTCATAGCCTAAATAAACGTGCAAGTCAAACACGATTAATTAATTGGGGACGAAGGGAGTATTTTATAATACTCATTCCATTCCACTAGACTTCATTTTGCATATTTTTAAGGTATATTATTCAGTACGTGTACCAGAATACTCCGATACTACCGGTATTATAGAGTATATTAATAAATCGAAGGGATAGAAGAAAAAATAGAACAACTAATAAAATAGGGCTAATTCCAAAATTGTACCCTCAACTTTACCCTCAGTACAACTTTAGTACCCAACTTTGAATGTACGTCAAAGGAGTACCTAAGTTTAAAAAAATGACCCAAATCAGTACCCAAGCTTATGGACTTCAATGGCGGTTAAATTTTATCAAGGGCAAATGTGTCAATAACATAAAAAAAAATTTTAAAGACACGTGGCACAATCACCACCATTCAATTTATCTCTTTCTTTGTTTAATCAGAACAAAACAAAAAAAAATTCTCTCTCTCTCTCACACACACACACACACACGCGCATCGTCACTCACACTATATCTCTCCTCTTCATCCTCTCCCTTTCCCTACCCTACCAACCACCACCCTCCATGCTCCATACTCCATCCTCATGATCCCTCTCCATACCTCAAGGCACAAATAACAACGACCGTTAACTGAACGAAAATAGAGGTTGCATCGGTCATTGGCGTAATGCCTGGGTGACAGCATGTCAAGGACAATCTGAGACCTTTACCGCCGGCAAAGAGAAAACCACGGTCATGGTCAGATCTGTGAACCAGCAGCCACGGTCACGATGTAGACCAGCAAATACCGTCGTTGCCCTCTACCCTGACATTGACGACTTCTCCACCGACGAAGCTGCGATTACCCACGGCGGCAATGCACTTTCAGCGGCAAATGATATGATGATTATTGGTTTTCCCTATTGGTTTGATTGCCGACATGATGGCATCTTATCATGTATTAGCTCTAGTGGATTATTCTTTTCATCCCCCACGGATTCATATCTTATTATATTTCTTGCATCTTGATTTTTTTTAGGGTTTCAATTTTTGGAGGATGATGTGATGATTAGATTTTCCTTATTGGTTTGATCAACACCGGCGCGATGGCCGGTGTCTGATTGTATTAGCTAATTCACATTTCAAATTTTGTTTTGACAAAACAATTCAATCTTCACTAATCCACATTCTTTGTGTGTGTGTGTGTGTGTGTGTGTGTTACAGGTGTGAAAGTGTGTGTGTGTTGGGGGGGGGGGGGGTGTGTGTGTGTGTTACATGTGTGAAAGTGTGTGTGTGTGTGTGTTGGGGGGGGGGGGGGGGTTGTGTGTGTGTGTGTGAGTGAGAGAAAAAAGAAATGGCCCATGTGGCCACGTGGACCTGACTTTATGTCCTTTTTTTAATAATGACAGTCCTGCCCCTCTAATTTTCTAACGGCATCCGTCGTCCGTCAGCCGATGTACTGATTTGGTACCCTTTTTCAAAGTTGGGTACTTCTTTGGCGTACATTCAAAGTTGGGTACTAAAGTTGTACCGAAGGTAAAGTTGAAGGTACAGTTTTAGGATTAGCCCTAATTTTATGGAATCAATTTCATCCCCTTGTGTATTATTAATGGCCTTTAGTAATTTTAAATTAACCATATTTGAAAAACATCATCTGTTGTTGTTAATTATTACTAGATTGAAAGTATCCATGTGTACACACATATGTTAGGTAATTTTCATACTTTTTTACATTTATACTTCTTCTTATGTTGCCAAGTATCTAAATTAATTAATTGCACACCACTTACAATGTTTAAATAAGCATCTTTCATTAATCCTTAAGTTTATCCTGAACAAAGGATATTAATATTTTTTTCATGTCCTGCGTACACTGGTATTGTTTGTGAAGATGTCATGCCGCAAACAAAGCTGAAAATGGTTCGATTGAAGTATTTAAAGAAGATAAATTGACTTTATTGTTGATTAAGCAAGCCCTCAGTGAATTTGAAAAGCCCTCTGGCCTAGGCCCAAACCTTAGTAAAAGTGCCATTTATATGGCTGGTGTTGAAAAAACGTATGTTGAGGAATTGGTAAATATCATTGGGATCAATCTTGGATAGTTTCTTGTTGCATACCGGCCGGGAGTACCTTTGATCTCTACAAAATTGCATTATAAGGATTGTATTGTTTTGATTGAAAGACTGACTAAAAGGATAACAAGCTGGACTGCTAAACATTTATCATATGCAAGAAGGTTACAGCTTGCTACATCAATCTTGTTGAGCGTGCAAATATATTGGTGCTTTATCTTTATTTTGCCTAAAAGAATTATCAAGCTTATAGAGCGCAAAATTAGAGCCTTCCTCTGGCATGGGAAGGATGTGAAGCGCACTGGAGCAAAAGTCTTAGGGAAAGAGGTATGTCTACCTAAGAAGGAAGGTGGTTTGGGAATCAAAGGGTAGAGGAATGGAATAAAGCTGCAATATGCAAAAATTTGTGGGATTTAGCTAATAAGAAAGATACTCTATGGCTAAGACGGTGTCGTACCTACATAATAAAAGTCAACACTAATGGACATTTAAACCCCCAATCACCCTATCCTGGACCTTGTGCAAGCTAATGAAGTTGAGAAGTCATGTTTAACAGCTATGTATATACAAAGTTGGTGATGGAAGGGAAACATGGCTTTGGTTTGACAAAGGGCTACCTATTGGTATTATTTTTAACCAATTTGGGATGAGAATAGGCTATGATTCAGGCCTGGGGATGAACTCAAGAGTATCTGAGATCATTGTGGATAATGAACGGAGACTGCCTGCAATTAGATCTCTGGCACTTAGAGACCTAAACAACGTTCTAACTTCTAAGCCTGTACCTAGGACTAGACATTGTGATGAGTTATACTGGGACTTTAACTTAAGTGGAAATTTCACCATCAGTTTAGCTTGGAATCAAATAAGAAATTAAGCCAATCCTGTGAAATGGTGGAAACTTGTCTAGTTTACAAGTTATATCCCTAGATGCTCTGTGCTATGCAAACAGGGTCTAAGAACTAAGTCTAAACTGAAATAGTGGAATCTGATCCAAGAAGACATATGTGAATTATGCTTGAATCAGCAGGAACTATGAATCATCTTTTCATCCAGTGCCAATATGCGCAAGAAGCATGGACAATAATTCTTGACAAATTGGGAATGAAGCTGCCTTAAACAATTGGAAGCAATTTCTCCAAATGGCAGCTGAAAATATTAGGGGCAAGAGCTTTAAGGCAAGACTATGTAGGCTTTCTGTTCCTGCCACGATCAATGGATTGTGGAAGGAAATAAACACTAGAGTATTTGAGCATTTACAAGCAGAACCACAAAGTTGCTGTCATGTTATCCAGCAATGGATTAAGTGGAGGGTGAGTAACTGGACTAAGGTGGTACCATTTGTGGCTAATAAACAACTTTGAGCAGTATGAAGAATTAGTGAAACAGTGTTTATTGCAGAAAATGTTATATGTATGTAGGAGAAGTGTGAGGTATAGTGCTGAGATGTAATGTGGGGAGATGTATAAGTTTGATCAGTAATGGAATACAAAGGACTTTGACAAAAAAAAAGTAACATGTAATCAAATTTAGAAATCTATGAAAGTGCATAAATATGTAAACTCAATAAATATGGCTTCTGATAATTAATAATTTTTAAATCTTCAATGATTATTAGTTTGTTACTAGCTCATCTTGATGACAACCGCTCCTAGATCTCACTTTTCGAAACATATCAACAAATATTCAACAATCAAAGTTTAACCCAAAAGCGCACATTATACGTCATATGCCATGCTTTCGTCACCGAAGATCACTCAAGTGGTGATATCAACACCTCTTTCTTAGGAAAAGAAATCATCGACGCACCCATTGGCTTTGGGGTTGGCCCTAGGCCTTCCCCTAGGGAAATGGAGGGCAACCAATCCTTCCCCTTGAGGGCTTGACCTTAGCCCTTCCCTCATGGGTCCCCTTCCCTTTCACCATGGGACGGGGATGGGGGTTCACCTCCTTGAGTTTCATTTTCGTTAGGGCCTTTCCTATCTCCTTAGGTACCTCTACCTTGACCTCATCTCCTAGGGTCATCCAACCAAAACCAAGTGACGACCTCCATCCTTAGCTCCTTGAGTGCTTTGTGCTCTTTGAAACCTTGACCACGATCGTCGCACCCCCGTACCAGGGTTGTTCAATCGCGCCCAAGTGTCGTATCCATGCTACGTGCCCTCCAGTGCTAAGTTTGTCACCGCGCCCCCACGCCAGGATGCCTGACCGTGCTCGAGCCATTTTTACGTTATGTTCCCTCCAACACTGCGTTTATTGCACACCCCCATGCCACGACGACTGAGTGCCATCTCTATGCCAGATGCCCCTGACACTGCATCTATTGCAGTACCGCCGTGCTATGATGACCGACATCGGTCCTAAAAGCCATCCTTATTGAGCGTTCCCCTACACACATTCTGCCTTGCCCATGCGCCACATCACTTATACAAATTCATGCCCCAGACATTACATCATACTACCACGCCCCTTTTACTGGTTCATCTCTTTATTACACCATGCACACCTTGGTCGTGGAACATCCTTCGACCCATTTTTTTGAGTATGCAAAAACGTTTAGGGCAAGCGATTCCTTAGGGAGCTCCAAGTGCCCTGGCACAAGGATTCATCTTCCGCCAGTCAGGCGAGTCCTCCATTATATATTCAACCCGTCGAGTATGCAACTCTTCTAGAATGCTACCTTGGCGCGCACCGGATGCTCAGGCCAGGGACTTAAAGCAGCATAGGCGACTCCTCCAAGACACTATCTCCGACAAGGTGAACTAGGCTAAGTGCTCTGCCATTGGGGGCTCTTCATCAGCACCTATAAGGATCATGACCCCCGAATTAGTCTGAGAATGGAGCAGATCTCCGGTGGGCATCGCGTCTAATATGCTTGATAGTTAGGTGTCTGGTTTTCCATACCACTGTCAGGTCCTATGCGTTTTCTAACACACCCTTGTGGGACTTAGTAAGGGCTTTGGATTAGTGGTTAAATCAAGGACATTATTTGGCCACATTCATACTGTGTGAGTTAGTCTTCTTAAAACGAAGCTATAGGGCATAAACAAGTGAATATGCGATCCAATAGTGCATGGAAGACCGACATATATGGCCCCCTCATCAAGGTGTCACTCCCAATGAGCACCATGTGTCGTTTGATGACAAGGCATTTCAGTTGCCTATATTTTGATAGCAACCTTTGAGAATTTGTTTGATGAAGAACTGAACTCGTTTGGCATTGCGCTTTCTCTATCTAGCATTTTAGATGTAAAATATTACAGAGAGAGAAAGACTTCCGAGCATTGAACCCTGACTTTGGCCGAAGAGCTTGACATATGTACCTCAACGTTGGACTCTCGACTGTTTCCTGTATTCACTCCACGCCCTCGCCCTAGCAGCGTTGTCATTCATCAGACTCCGTCTCTGTTTGCGTGGTCTTTGCCCTTACTCTGTCCCACTTAATCACACTTGGTCTCCGGCTCTGACTGTACTCTTTGTGGATCCTCCCACGTCTACAGCGACTCTTGGCATCATAGTTAAATTGAAGGGTCGACTGTAATTCCAATATTTTCAAAATTCCCCTTACTCATTTTATTAACATTAAAAAGAAAACTTAAATAGTACCCAATAAACATTTTTTTTAGAACTTCATAAGTTAAATTTGATTAAAAAATGGTATACAAACAATGTGGTACTTGTATATACTAGTATGGAGTACGTGCGTTGCACGTGAATGTGAGCGAAAGTAATTTTTTAAGTCATATCATTATCTCTTGTGATCTGTTGAATGTTTTGAGATCTTGTTTGTAAGATGTTGTACCAAAGAAATGTGTGTTGGTGAAAAGAAGAGCCAATGACGAAATTGAAAGAAGTAATTTACGTCTCTGTTGTAAATTATTAAAGTTGTTATGGTATACACTCGAGATGGATAGTTGTTTAGGCTTTCTTACTGATTGAGCGAAGAGTAAAAGACTAAGAGACATTGCACTTGCGCATTCTGCAAGAATGGTTTGGCATTCAATGGTGGAACTCAAGTGCATATGCACTCTTTTCATTTTGTTATTCGTCATGCTTCCTCTGCTCTTGTTGCGGCATATAGGTATGCATATATAGTACGCACTTTGGGCCATATACAATACTCTTTATTCTTACATGTATAATCTTGCTTCATAATTACAATACATTATAAAGTGCTTGGTAAATACAATTACTTAAGGAAGTCACTGTACAAGTGAACTCAGAAGCTTGGTGAGGTTTCACCTGTAATGTCATTTTAGCTTTAAGAATTACGTCTATGGAGGAAATCTTAACATGGAATCCTAGTTAACTCATAATTATTTCCAGAATTCCCCAAGTGAGGCATAACAACAAGTTTCTTTATGACAAAATGGTCTAAGCTTGATCCACTGTTCAATAACTCCAAGCATACAAAAAAATACATCAGGAATATCCCATAAACACCAATTCATTATTATAATTATATCACACTCTCCTCACCCTCAACAAATCAAAAACACAAATTACAGAAGAGAAGAAGCCTATTTAACTACTACAGGTTATCTGCCGTTCCATTGCAGTTAAAATGTGATCATGTATTTTGTTTTGATTAATCCCTTTAGCCGTCCTTTTTATTAATTAATAACCATTACTGAGAGAGAAGCATAAGTAGTTAAAGAATAATTAACCATACAAATTAGTTATGTTTCCATGAATTGCATATTAGGTTCATAGTAAATAAAAAACCATATACACTCAAAAAATGATAACAAAAAATTCATATTATATACACTCAAAAAATGGTATCAAAAAATTCATACCTGGTGAGGTTATTTTCTAATTATCAACTTTCCAACCAATTATGTGAATTTCAAATTTTTCGGCTCGTAACTAATATGGATGTTGAAAAGATCGATTATTTTAATTCTCGCAAGTAAAACCGATTTGGGTGTGTCTCAGACCCTAATAGTATTCACAGAGGATGAACCCACCAAGCTTGGAAGAAAATTCAGAAGAAAATACGACGAGCCATCGAAGAACAACCATAAATGCGAAATTGAGAGCACGCGGCCTAACTCTAACTGCAATAACTGAACCGATTTTCGGTTCTAATCCGCGCCATATGTAACCTTCCTTTTCTTTTCTTTTTTTCGTTCGTTCTTTTTTATTTCTTTGCTACTTTTTCAATGCCTTGTTATTTTTTTTCCTTAATTGATTTTACACGCTTCAACTTTTTTTAGTTGTTGTTTTTTTGCCAACATATTTTAATTTTTTTCTTTGTTTTTCCTTTTCAGTTTTTAAGTACCCTAATTAACTCTTTGCTTTATTTTCCCTTCGAGTTAAAGAGCTTCCTTTCTTTTTCTTTTCTTTTTTCTATTTCTCACCACACCTTTCATTTCCCAATGTATAGATATTGGATTACATTCATCACCCAATGTTCATTTAACAACCACCACATTAAAAAGAGAGTAATTACATAAGGGCAGGACTGTTATTAGAGTAATTAATAGAGGGCATAATTGGCCAAAAATGATTTACAAGATTGGTACTTTTATAGGTAGTATAGATATAGATATAGATAGATATTTTTTAAAAAGAAAATCTTTCTCTTATTTCATTTCAAAAAACATAAAAAGTAAATCGATGAAAAACATAACCAAACAGTTGCTTAAGTTTTTATCAGTTACCATCCTCCACCACCAGAAGCCTCCAGTATACAAGGGAAATGGATATAGAGCCCTGTTTGGGTAAAGTTTTTATGCATAACCTACCGATCACGTTTTAGTTTCAACTGTGCAATCAATACGGAACCCTAAAAAGGACTCTAATGCGCGTCTTATGATAATATTTATTTAAACAATAACACTTTATGATAAAGATTAATAATGTCAGTATATAAAGACTATTTCTCTAGTTTTTCTAAAAATATTTTTTTGGTGTGTGTATGTAACAAGTGCGTTCTTTTTTTAGCCAATATATGTTAGAGCTCCTGTCTTATATTAAGAGACTTAATCCTTTCGCAATTTTTATTTTACATGTCTATTTTTTATTTATGAAATTTTGCTTACGTACAAAGATGTATGTATAAGAGTTTATGCTTTCATTGTCGTGTGTCTCTTAAGATTGTCTGAGCAATTAACATGTTTTTGTTTGTTAAAGATGAGGATTCGGGGAAGGTTCAACTTCAAATTAGAGAAGTTACAGCAAAAGAACTGAATTGTTATATTATGAAGGAGGCGCGTTAGAATCTATTGCATCATACATTTCGTAAGAGCGCAGATCGCTGCACTTCAACTCAATACTAACATACTTATTTCTTAGGTGTTCAAGTTATATCTTTTGAACCCTTAACGTCTCCTCTTACGATAAGAACAATGCCGCGTGGTTAAGAAGGTAAACATATTTTTCATACTAACAACCTACATAGAGATAATTGTCTTTGTGATTTTTTAAGTCAATTTTTCAGCTTGATAAGATGTTATTTTGTATTTTTGAAATTTTTTCCAACACAACATAGATAGAGTGTCAGCAGCGTAAACGAGCTGAACAATTTGAGGATAATCAGTTGGTTTGACTGTTTGACTTGGGTAAACTCGAACAAACCCATTAGCATGGATAATCAGTCAACAATTTTAGAGGAAACCAGGTCCTTGCCTGTTAACTGTTAAACTTATTATCATTATTGGAAATGGGTAGAGGGAAAATGAACCCAAGAGAAAAAAAATATTTTATCGAAAATGGGTCACTCCAGAGACGGAGCCAACGAGTGGCATCGTTGGGTCGATGCCTACCTACCGCGCCAACATTGTTTTCAGTTATATAGTATATAGCTCACAATGACAAAAGTGTCAACCTAAAAATTGTAACGATGCTTGAAGGAGATATATGTCTTTTTGGTAATTTTATATATTAAAGTACCTAATACTCTAGGGATAGTTAAACGAAATGTCCTTGTGGTGATTTTAAATGTTACACTTAGGGTGTGTTTGATAACGCAATTAAAAACTTAAAACTTAAAGTTCTCAATGGTTTTCAATTAAGTGCGTTTGATAACGCTAAACCTTGTATCACTTAAAAAATTAATTCCTACAAAAAATAGACTAAAATTTTAAGTCAGGGTGGACTGACTTAATGCTGATTACTTAATTCTAAGTAAGGTGATTAAAATTTATTTAACATATTTTTACGTAAAAAAATAATTACCACCACAATACCGCCTTAAATAATTTGCTGGCATTGTTGGCAACACCGCCTCCATCACAGTACAATCACTACCATAACTATTATTTCCTTTTGTTACCACCACCACAATTAACACGACATAGCCACTATCACCACCACCACCGACACCATCACAAAGACACCGCCACTTCCACCATATTGTCGCTGTTGTCACCACGCTACAACCACTGTCATTATCGCCATGTCGCCGCCTATCCCTATCATCCTAATTACCAACACTACGTCTTCACGCACCATTACCGTCACCATTAACACTTTTGTGCTGCCACCGTCGCCGCCGCCACCACCACCACCACTACTACTACTAATACTTCAATCGTCGCTGCCACCACGACCACCAACACGATTTTAGTCCCTCAAAAAACTTATAAAGTATATAAACAAATGTATAATTTTGGTAAAATGGATAAATTTGTAAATAAATAATTTCAGACATCTGTTTTTTGTTTACCGAACAAGTTAACTTATTTTTCAGTTAAAATTCAGTCGCTCAAAATTTTCAGTTTTACGATTTCAGTACTAAACTTTTTCAGCACTTAAATTTCAGTTTTATCAAACAGCCTCTTACACAAGTAAACACAAAAGAACAAAGTCCAAACTCCAAAGAAGTGAGGTCAACATTCAGCACAGCGCATTGTGCTGAATGACACCACTACACCGCATACCTCACTTGTTTTCTCCTATCCCTCCTCGGCAGCCGGCGACAATTTATACGGTGGATTTTTCACCAACCAATGGTTGTCCTCTCCTTGTTTTATCAATCTGGACCGGTTTGTGGCCTTTTTAAATCTACCTTCAAGCATTCAAAGTACTTAAGTTCTCAGCACCCACAGACCCAAGGTAAGATCCTTGTTTGTTTGTTAAACAGTGAAATTCCTTGAATCCTTTCTCAATAATAACTGTAAGTTTTGTTCCAGTTTAAAATTGTGTGATCATGAACTTTTAGTCTCAAATTTTAGAAATTAGGAACCTAGAAGAAATCCTTACTTCCAGATTGAGAATCTGGGAATTGTGGAAAAGAAAATGGTGCACTTTATTACGATACATTTGAGGCCTGCTAATCAAAGGGCTCACTTGTTCAAGTTGAGAACAAAAAGCTTAAAAATGGAACCGAGAATGGTAAACCTCGCGGAGTCAACATGTCTAGTTAAGTCTTTTATATTAACCAGTCCACTAGAGGCAAGTTCTAAACACCTTGCCTTTGCAAAAAATAGTAACGAGCCAGCAATCTCCTAGCAGATCGAGTCCAACAGAACTTAGGCCTAAAAACTTTCAAATTTCAAAGCCTTTAGAAAGGTAAAAGGAGAGGTCTTGGAGTCAAGTTTGCTTGTTGCTTATTTTGCCTGTCGGTAAGCAATCTCCTAGTAGATCAGTTCCTAGTTTTGCTTGCCGCTATGTCAACTATGGAAAGGACACTTTTCACTATGAGCATTCTGAAGACTTAGGCCATGTTTGATGCGGGTTTTTTTTTCTCTTTTTTTTTTCAGTTTTGAAAATTGGAAAAAAAAAGGTTTTGAAAATTGGAAAAAAAAAGTGCGTTCGGTAACCATTTTTTTTTTCCTTCTCCAATTTAAAAAATCAGTTTTTAAAACTGAAGAGTAAAAAAAAAACTCCAAAAATTGATTTTTTTCACTTTTGGTTTTTTTTTTGAGACCACTACCACCGCCCTCCCACCGCCGGCAGCTACCTCCGGCCACCACCACCGTCGACCACCGCTACGCCCCACCACCGCCACCGCAAACCACCAAAAAAAAAAGTCAAAATAAAAAGGGTTATCAAACAAAAAAACAAAAAAAAAAAACTAAAAAAAAAAGGGTTATCAAACACCCACTTATTTTTGTAAAAAAAAAAATTTTGTCAAACGAACCCTTAATTGTATAATTCAATCGACGATGAACCTATGAATAATTATATGATCACTTATGTCAAAAAGGAGTTATTTTATGGTGTAAAAAACGATGTAATTATTAAACGCTTTCTAAAGATGCGAACTCGTCGTGATTAATTATTAATTGTCATGGTTCATGGATTAACATTAAGTATACAACAACTTTCTCCCGACATTCTGACATGGCACGCAAATTAAGGATACAATTTATATATCTTCGGGAGAAAGGGCTTGTAATTGTATCCTTACTATGCGTGACGCAATTTTTTTTAGAACGGAAAGAGTAATAGTTAAAATTTCTGTCATTTTCTCCCTTCCACTCACAAACAACACCAAAGAATTTTTTTTTTCTTTTCTATCTTAAAACTTACGAACACCCATAAATAAAGAAAAACATAGTCGTTTCTCTTCCCTTTTCTTATTTCCTCTCCTCTACTCTCCCTTCTCTTCCTTTCTTTTCACTCAAAACTCACAAATAAGCTTCATGACGGTGGCTGACCCAAACCAACCTCGTTTTTGGTTGGCAAACAAAGCATAGTAAACATGGTTGAACTAATCTCGAGGTTCTTTGGGCAAATAGCAACTTAACACCTGCAAATTTTGGTTTTAATTGTTTAGGGTCACAATAAAGATCTTGGCACCACTACAGATCCCCACCATCCATTCCAACCGAGAAGGAACATGAAGGATAAAAGGATAAGCCTAAAGCCTAAAGCCTAAACACAGGTTTGCAGCCAAAATACCACCAAATTTGTAGGGTTTGGTTGTGTAGTTAAAACGACCAACTTTTGCTGCAATCAACAGTTGCATGACAGTTAAGGTTTGAACTTAATGAATTCATTTAGCACAAAAACATCTTAACGTAGCGTTACAATCAAGATTTGATCTATTGCTCCATGGGAAGCCTTCTAATTATTTGCTGTAACTTCTCGTTATTCGATCTCCCATTTTCAGCCACTAAAAGGGTAGCCTGCATGCAATGCAAGTAGAAGACAACAATGTGAATAATCCATGATAACAAAGCTATAGACTCAAACTTCAAATTTCTTCTCAAAAGAGTATATACTAATAAACTTTTTTTGCTTAGAACCCATATTATGTGAAGTTTACAGAGATGGAAGAGTGGGTTTAAGAGCCATATAACATGAGAACATTTCATTTCATGAAAACATGAACGAGTCACAGCGCTCATGCTCATTGCTTACATTAACTGTGCGCAGAAAGCAGATGTGCATCCTTCGAAAGTAAAACAGCTTCATATCGTTAGCGAGCATATGCAAAGAAAGTATAATACCATGACATCGCGACACAACGAGCATTTTTTTACTTTTTGAACAAAGCAAAATGGCCGTGTTTAAACTTGAATGTTTGGTTTACCTAACAGAGGTCAAATCGGGGGCAAAACCCCTCAATCTCTTTCAGCTATTTATGCTAAGTCAACTCTGTCACTAGGCATCTTTAGCGACAAAAAGAGCACTTAAAAGCCAAAAAAAGACTAAAAATCACCTCCATGAAGAATCCCCCTTCAAGAATAATATGCATGTGGTGAATTTATCCATCAATTAATTAGCAATTTTACATGATCATCAAAATGTTGATGTGCTTACCCTAGTTTTAGAGAGGTGTCGGAGTAATCATCCTCGAGAAGTGGACCACTACTACTGCCGCAGAAATTGGTGACACCACTATTGCAGCTGCAGATATTAGTAATTGACTCCGAAGACAGGCCTTCTTCGGGGTTTAGGCTATCTAGCTCGGTAATCAGAGGCATACTTTCTTTGGAAATTATCATCATCTGTGATAAAAGAATCCCAGCATTTTAGAAAAGAAAACAAGACATGAAAGCTAAGGTGATGGAAGCTCTTACTTTCTGTTTCAGTCGATTGTTCTCTTCCAGCAACTCAGCTCCCTGCAGATTATCAAAATCATAACATCAATCTCCTAAAGATATTCGTAAAAAAGTACAACATAACATTGATCTTCTAAAGATATTCGTAAAAAAGTACAACATAACATTGATCTTCTAAAGATATTCGTAAAAAGGTTCAAAGTCATATGCTATCCAATCTTTTCGATGGAACTATATGGAAATGCTGTGAAATTATATTGTCTACTTCTTCATCATGTATAAAGGCCTACTTCCTTAATAAAATTGAATCCCATTATGGCACTTTAAGCCCTGAGCTTTTCTCAGAGTGGCACTTTAAATCCCAAGCTATTGTTTCTTAGCCGTGCACACTGGACATATCATATAGCAGTGCTGTCTTTCAGTAACATTTTTAAAATAGTTTTGCTGCTACATGCTACAAAATGTTTTACTTAAAGCTAGAGTACTTTTGTCCCCTTAATTTACGGCCAGGTTTAATCTTCAAAAAACAGTGCACAAGAAGGGAAAAAAAAAGAAAAAAAAAACCTCTAAAATTGTTAGTTTATACCAAACTAAACTTCCAAGTTCTTTTCAAAATGTTTGGTTTTACTTTCGAGGAAAATAAAAACGCCTAAAAAGTTCCACAGGAAAATTCCAATCGCTCGAGTAGATTTACTTAGAAGTGAGCAATGAAGTCTGTTATCACTTATCAAACCTTCCTCTGGATGTTGGTGATCTCATTCGCAATCCGTTCACCCTGAAAACAGTTTAGATTGCCAAATATTAATTTCTAGATCCTTGCCCATACATGCTATACATCACATTTGGAACATTGTACAGAATAAACAAAAACCTTTGTCTCAAGCACGCGGTTTAGTCCTGCTTCAATCACTTTCTCTAATTTCTGCAGGTCCTGAATGCTTAATCCTCGAAGATCCTCACCCCGCATCCGTCTGTTTCATATGCATATTGTTTTGATACTACAATAGAGTAGTGAGCATTTAAGAAAACAGTTTACCTAACTTTCCAACTTATTTTTACCTTAATTCTTGACTCTTTTCTGCAACCTCCTTGTGCAGTCCGGTATGGTCATGATTCTCTAGCTGAAACAAGGAGACATAATTCTTTCACATATCTTACATACAATTTTGTATATGTCGGAAAGTTAAGGATTATCAGTTTCTAAGCAAGGGTTTTAGTCGTGTCAAAATGCATGAAACAAAGAAAAGTCATTATGTACAAAACTGAAAACAGCTATCTGACCTGCAGTTGCAGCGAAGGCTGGTCGAATTTGTCGAGGTTATTTGGGTGCAGCTTATACTTTCCAAGTATATCAGCCATGCTTCAGAGCACCAAGCACATGTTATTTAGAATATCCAGATGAAATAAGTCAATCCATTATTAGCTTGCTGTGTATGGAATATCAAAAACTCCTATATGATGTAAGGGAGAAATAGTTTTTAACGTAATTAATGTTTTAGCCCCAAAGGATATTAATGCATGTAAATTGTTAAGATTTATCAATCCTCACCATCATCAGCAAGTCTTGATTTGATAAATCTCATTTTGTTTGTGTTGCTCCCATTAAGAAGGGTTTACCGTGTAGTCAAGAGCTAACTAGTAATTGCAGGTCATTCAACCTGCTTCAACAATCTTATCTCAAGCTTAAGTAACGAAAAACGTACACTTGGATATTCTAGTTGCACAAAAGTCAAAACTAACTTGAACTTTGAGACCGTAGTAATGTCACACACACCGCGCTAACACACACATATATTGAAGCAATATTTATTTACATACATTTCCATTTGAATTTAATATTTGGCATGCAATTGATCGACCACAATTACGTTTATGAATTTTGAAGTATTAATCGCTGTCTATTTTTTGCCTTTCCAAAGCATAAAATCTTACACAACCCAATTCCATTGGTACTGCACATACCTTGGTTAGCTCCCAAGATTTTTATGAAAACTCTAACACCAAACTAGATGCAGTTTGCTTCTATCTAATCACCTATTGATCAAGCTGCAGCTCTAATTAATGACTTGAACAATTACAAATTTCAGGTTTCTACACATTTATTCAGGTGATATACATAGCAGTGTCTTAGCGCATATACCACGAGTTAAGATGCATAGAAACCAAAGAACTGCTCCTGCTAAAGAGTAAACTGTAAGGCTTTGCACAACCAGCATGCATCTATGAAATTACCAATTGAACCAGATGCTAGATCACTAGAATTAGACAGACAATATTCTATAATGCGGGGCTCTCCAAGAAGAAGGCTTATCGGGAAACCATAAGTGGAGAATGTAAGGTTTAAATTATCTTATTAGCTTCTTTGTTCCAATATAGACTATAATAACTAGCTACCACTATTATCTGTAGAAAGCTCTCACATTTGTGACCTTTAAGCCTCTCAGAAATAAGTGTTGCGACTTAAGCCTAATGAGGCGAGAGACGGTTTCTCTTCCCAATATATATCGGCCGGGCGTCTCGTGCTTACTGAGCAATTTAATACTCAGTAAGCAAGAGACAGCGTACACTCAGCTGGAGTCTACCAACAACATAGGGGGCTTGGGTTATTGGAGGTCTTAAAGTTGGCCGTACAAGGTTATTTAGACAGGTACGGACACATATTTTCTCCCAAAGGAAAGGGTCATAGTTCTTGCAAATGCTAGGATATAACCTAAACAAGATCAAAGGTAAGCATATATGCAAAGATCTGAAAGAATTGCACTAGGGTTTTGCTGGTTACACTTAGTTAACTCGTGTAAACACTCAGATTTAACATAAACACTAAACCATGAAATGCTTACGTAGTTGACCATGGCACAGAGGTTATTCATATACCTAGAGCTACCATACTCGAAAAGCTTTCCGGTGGCCGAGAAGATGATGAGAGCAACATCGGCATCGCAAAGAACGGCAAGCTCCTCGGCTTTCTTGAGAAGCCCTCTCCTCCTTTTCGAAAACGTCACCTGCCTCGCCGTGATGTTGTCGATTTTCCTGATCTTTATCTTCTCTCTCGCCATTCTTTATGAAAGAAAGAAAAGATCAGCATGCATCTTAGGATTTGAAATTCATTAAAAACACTGTTTAGCACAAACACCCCAGAAAGAAAAAGGCTTGAAGTTCAGATCTGCCTGAAGAAACCTAGGAAATCAAACCAATTGGTGGGTTATTATGAACATGCAAAACCCAGAGGTAGTTCGGATTGGTGGTTTACCTTCTTGGTTGGAGAGAGAGATAGAAGGAGAAAGTCAGGAGATTTTCTTGGGGGGAAGTTACTGTTGGTGCTACAGCTTCCCAAAAAGGCAGCAAAGAGTTTTAAGAGAGGAAGGAATTAAAAAATGTGGATTTCGGAGATTTTAAAGTTCAACAAACGAAAGCCCACTTTTTATCTTACTTTTTATAGCAAAACCGAGCCCTCTTTTTCCTCACCTCCTTACCACATTTGCCTTCCTATCGCTGTATTACTCCTTCATAAAGTGTTCATCGTGCGTGAGCCGGGGTGGGGGGGGTTAGTATAGAATATTGTTTGACTCGGGATAGGCCATGGCGACAACCTAGAACCACAGGATATATAGACTATAGTTAAAACTCTTTGCTGCCTAGAGAGAGTATAGAATATCGTTTTCCTGCACCTTTGGGCCCCCGTACGTTTATCATATTCGTTTTCTGTTTTTAGCAATGATGATGAAAAAGATTCTTTTTTTGCGTACTTTTACCATTTTCTGTTTTCGTTTTGGATAAAATTACTCAAATAGTAACAAAGTTTTTCACTCAAACTTAACCCAATATAAGAAAAAATAGCTAAATTTTTTTTTGTGAAAATGATAAAAGTACAGGAACATGTTTTCAAACTGAATATGAAAATCGTGAAAATGAAAACAGAAAACAAATATGGTAAGCGTATGGGTTGTGGGGCATATTGAGCTAGTTATCTCTATTTAAATTTTCTTCAATTTGAATCCATATGTAAATCTCTTTTCTCACTTATCTGTTGTAACATCATGTCTCTCAAGTGCTTTATAAATCTAATAATAAATATCTCTAAGTTTGAGTGTGTTTTTTTTGGCTAAACTCCGATTCCAAGCTTGTGCATATATAACTCAACTCGTCATCAGGTGCTATAAGTAATGTCTTTACCAAAGAATGTGTTTACTTTTAAGTCCGAGGAAAGAACTTCTTTTAGGCACTTGTAGGCATGAGGCAGAGTTGAATCTAAAACTTTCTAAACTCGAAGATTTTTGTAGCTGCTTAGTTCAAAATAAATCGATATGTTAATAAACTGAACATGTATTTTGTTTAAAGCAAGAGCAAAATCGTGTACCAAACTTTTTAAAGTCCCCTCATAGAAACAAGTAGTAAGGTAATAATATGTGTCTCAGCGGGATTTTTTTATTTTTCTTCAACATACATATCATGCTTGGTCACCATTTTCTTTGTTTTCGCTTTTATGTTTTAGAAATTACAAAAAAAATGTCTTTTCATAAAACTGACAAAAGAAAAAATTCTACTAACTCGTTTTAACATTTTAAATTCTTGCGATGCGGTCCACACTAAACTACAAATATGTTATCTGCAGTAAGATGTGGAAACCTATCCTTTCCCTTTAGAAAAATAATGAATTGTAATAAACACCAAAATTTAAGAACATGGAGATTAAACTCCTCTTTTTTGTTCGATACCATTTTTCACAAATTTATAAGTCAAATTAAGTGAGATATTAATAAAGAGTTGGTGAATTATGCTGAATTTGGCTTTTCTAGAAACAGAAATTTACAAAGAATCAAACTAAAAGAAATCATCATCATAAATTTAAAAATGAAACAAAGAAGATGATACCTAAACAAAATGAGATTACATAGTGCGTTGATTGACTGTTGATTGTAGTTCCTCAGTTAGCTGCAGAGATGTGGCTAGAGTTGTTCAAAGTAGAGTTTAGTTTGTACTAGTGATCTTGATTTCTGTTGCATTGAGAAAAACAAAAAAAGTAATTGTCTTGTCTAAACTCTCCATGGCATGTTAGCATATTCTGACTTGTGGCGTTATTGGCTTATTGCGTAGTGTTTACTTATTATTTACAGCCTTGGCTAAATTCCTTTTTTCCCCCACTAGTTATCTTATTTAACTTTTGTATAAATTGCAGTAATGATTCTTATTGGATAATTTTACTGGTACTCTTGAATATCTAATAACATTTATTCTACTAAAACTTTTTATTGTGCGATTTGAACAACGTACAACCATGTATTAGCGGTCATTTGAAAAGTGTCTGTAGGACTATCCATTATTATTTTCAGAGACAAAATCTAGAGATCTCGTCAAATTTATATTACATATTAAAGTGTGGATCCTTAAAAATTATTTTTTGGACCCCAATACCCTTCATATATTTAAAATTTAGGGATAATTACAGCAGTGTTCCTGAGGTTAGTGTGAAATTACAGGCGTATCCATTAGTTTGAACAAATTACAGGCGTGTCCGTTGACCGGACAGAATACGAAAATACATAACGATTTTAACGAAAAGACCTAATTGCCCTTAAATGAAGTTGAAATTCCATCTTCTTTGATATTTTTCTCTCTCATCTCTCTCTTCATTGGTCGTATCTTCATTTCACACGTACAACTTTGACTGTACCTCCCTCCTCCACCACTTCGATCGTACCCCACTGCCACAACCATCACCGGCGCCGCCAATGCCTCTTCGAAGTCCCACCGCATCGGCATCCACTCCTAATCCCTATAAAAGAGCCCTGCCATGCCTCCAAACCACCAAACGACGCCACTTTCAACCTCGACCACCACTGGCGATGATGCGCTTGGCATACCGTAAAGATCCGAGGATGGAGGTGAAGACGACACCGGCGCCAGGGTTTGGGGGGCAACGGGGTTAGGGGAAGGAAGAGGCCTAACCTTCCTTCTTTCTCAATCTACCGGCGTAAGGCGATAGAGGGGGCTGCCGGAGTAAGGCGAGGGAAGGGGCTGCCGGCGTAGGGCGAGGAAGAGGGTTGCCGACATGGGGCAAAGGAAGGGGCTGCGCGCGTGGGGGAGGATTTTAGATTGAGAAAATTTAAACTTTAATTTGCAGATCGAGAAAAATTAGGGTTTTGAAACCCTAATTTGCAGATTGAGACCCTTAGGGTTTTGATGCAAATTGAGAAATTTTGATGAAAGATTAAGAAAATTTAGGGTTTTAAAACCCTAATTTGCAGATTCAGATAAATTAGGGTTTTGAAACCCTAATTTGTAGATTGAGAAAATTTGATGAAAAAGACTGCAAAGATAAGGAACAAACCAATTTTTGGGTTTTAAAACCCTATTCTTTAAATTAAGGTTTAAAATCTTAATTTAAAATTTTTAAAAATATTTAGTAGATACAGTACAAGGGTAGTATCGTCATTTTAAAAATATGTATTGATGATATCAGAAAAAGTACAATTTTTTAACGGAACTCGATCTGACGGATGGACACGGCTGATATATTTTAAAAGTTTTTTTGTCATTGTATGTTACATTTAAAAACTTATTGTCGTTGACTGTAATTTCACAATAACCTCAGGGACACTGTTGTAATTATCCCTAAAAAGTACTCTTTTACCATTTAAAACATAATTAACATGCCTTGAATCTAGATTCTTCGAACAAATCTATTTTTTTTTACTACTCATAAATGCTACAATTAATACTAGATGTGTCTCTCCCATTTTTCATAAAACTTATTATTACTATAATATATGTATGTTCATTGTCATCCACGACTTGATACTTTATATAGATGAGGACATGCAAGACCCTAATGATGATAACATCTTATCACATAAGCATAGCAATTAACTTTTCTCAAATAACAATTAGATTATAATGATCTTTACCAAAGATAGATGAATTTTACTCTTATGTTCTTGTATGGATAATTGGTTCCACGTTTTACATTCGCAACGAAAATTTGGTAATATGGTTCAAGAAATAAATAAAGATTAAGACAAGACATGATTAAACTTTCCTTCAAGTGAATTACCATGTATATTAGAATAATAAAATTTGATTGTCATAGTATAAAGAATACATGGGGTTATAAGTTTTTTATACCATAATCTCATTTTGTCACATGTTAATATTCGCGTGCATTGCATGTGCATCCTACTCCCTCCTTCTCAAATAAATTTATCATATTTCTTTTTTAGGCCGTCCCACAAAAATTGCTCACTTTCCAAATTAAAAAGATTTTGTAGGTACTTTTATATATTTACTCTTTTTACTCTTTTTATATTCTATTTATCTCTCCACGTTAACTTTCCATTAACTCATTTTATCTCTCGTGGCTCACTTTCTTACACTTTTTCATTCATTTCTTTCTCCACATTTAACACTTTACTGACTCATTTTTCTCTCCTGACCCACGTTCTTCCACTCCTCTTTCTTAAGGGTAGAATGAAAAACACATAATCTATCACTTAAATCTTTAATCTGTGTATAAAAAAAAAGTTGATCAAATTATGTGGGACGGAAGGAGTACTAGTTAAGCTATAAAAGCATATATTAAACCTTCCTTTACTCAATACTTAAAGAAGTTTTGATAAGTTCCCTCAAATGTAATCCTTTTTTACACATTTACCAGTCAAATAACATTAGACTGATTATTCTTTGTCTCTCCTCAGAATTCCCCTTTTTGGTTTTGCACGCTTCTCTCTTTCCTCTCACCAACAATCATACCCACCATGCCCAAAAGCCTTAAACACACCCCATATGCTTCGTGATTACCACTATGCTTTACTGTAAGACCGTCATCACCCTTTCCATTGTCACCACATCCATCACCACCACGGGTATATCACTGCCACCTCACACCCTCCGACAAATGTTGCTTTTGCTATACAATACACACCACCACTGTCTCTGCTAACTACCCACTGCCACCATACCTGCTGATATAAGAATCTTACCACCACAGTACCATTACACAACCCTCAACCCTATACATCTTCTAGTTACAGGCAACCTAGTTTGGATGCAAGTCCAAAAATGTAGGACTTCTACAATCGGATATATCAGATAAAGTAACTTGATCCGAGATTGAGGAAGCTTAAATCCTTCAAATTCTCTACCAGATTTTGTTTGTGGATTTTGTTGGCTGCCGCCAGTAGTGGTGGTGATTGGTTAGGTAGGTCTGGGTAGTAGAAGTGTGTTGCCCTGGTGGCTGTGGTGGTCATTGTTTGGGTAGGGCTTGATACTAAAGGCTAGTTGTTTTTAAGTGACGGGTTTCTCTTTAAATTTTCACAGACGAATTGGATAAAATAATCTATTCACCACAGACACCAAATTACTCAGCTACGGTGGCCCCACTTTGACAGCTTACCTAAATTTATACGATAGATTTGTTTAGAACTATATCCTCCTTAAAATTAAGGTAGAGTTTGATATAGTTTCCCTTTTCAATTTTGTAAAAGTGAAAAAAGATGAATTTTTGGTAGACTGTTTTGGTTTTTTTCTTTTTTTTTTCTCCTCAATTTTTTAAACTAGTTATTAATTTGGGCTAGTTCCTGAAAACTCCCTTTTGGAGTTTTGAATTTTGAATTTTCTTTTTTGTTTTGAGATCTAACCTTCAAGCTTCACTAGAAGCAATTTCGAAGCGACCATTTTTTTCAAAACCCACTTCTCATTTTATCAGTCCCACCAGCAACCCCCAATTCCCAACACCCACCACACAACAATAATTTTGCCATCATACTGCCATCACCACCCACACATCTGCCCAATTGTCACCAACATATCGTCCCTGGCCCAACCCACCGTCGCCACCCACTTACGTCACCGGCCCACCACCGTCGTTACTCACATCCCTGCCCCACCGCCATCGTGACACCCACAGATCTGCCTTACCGTTAAGGATCTACTCGAGCACCGCGACTGCCCATCGCTGTTATTGCCATCAACACAGTCGTCACTTGTATTCTCGCCACACCATTGCCACCACACCCACATAGCTACCCCACAGTTGCAGGCCCAACATTGCAAACCTGTTTCACCCACCGCCATTACCTATTGCCACTTTTTCCACTCACATCCCTGCCCCAACGTCGCCACCACATCTGCAGATGTTACGCCACCATGGCAACAACTGTTAAGGTTTCTTTATGGAGGTGGTGTTGTGATTTAACTTGATAAATGGGTGGTAGTGGTATTGTGATTTGACAAGGGGTGGGTGATGGTGCGAGTTTGATGGTGGTGGTGTTGACCAGTGGTGGTGCTTTGAACGTGGTCTATTGGCATATCAAGAACTCTATCTAGTCATCATATCAAATTAGTTGTTTGCATTTAAAAAAAATTAGGGCTTCAGCCTTCACATAATTACAGGAATAATAATAAGTCATTTAAGTTGGGTGCAGACAAGACTAGGAGCTAGTAAACTTTATAATCCGCTACATTAGTTTTTTTTTTGTTGGCAATTGGTTTCATTGAATTAAAGTGGAACTAGGTACAAGTAGCATTATTCCCCCACTTCTTCCAAATTAGAAAAAAGGTTGGATGAAGGGGGAACAAAATCAAAGAAGTTACAATAAAAAGTTATGGGAGCTAAGTTATGAACTACTATGTTGGCAGAGGTACAAAAGCAGCATCCTAGCAAAATATTTTTGAAATCACTGATTTAATTTGCTTCATCAATGATCGTATTGATTCTCCAGCTTGGATCAATTTCATGGTTTTGAATGCGCTTAATGATTACTTCAGCATCTATTTCAAAAATCACATATTTTAGCTTGTGCTTCATTGCTATACATATGGCCAATAGAGCAGCTCTTGCCTCATCAATTTTAAGGTTGCCAAAGTGGATGATTTTTGTGTACCCAAATTCAATCTCATTAGATGTTCAGCATAATATGGCAATGCAAGCTTTATCACCTTTAACAATAACATCAAAGTTAATTTTCTTCTACCCGAACCGGGGGGCCGGGGGAGGGGGGACCATATACTTCCACTAAGGATTGAGCAGCATTTTGTTAGTCCTGCACTTCTAAAAAACTTTGAGTTGCATTTGTGATGCTTTTTGCCAGTTTCACAAGATTTAGCAAAATTCTGTCATAGATTAGTATGTTTCTTGCATGCTAAACCAAGTCCATAAGAGTTGACGATAGCACTGTGATGCCAAGGAAAGTGGGTTCGTACTTACGTGGAGGTGCCACAAAGGCTACAGTCCGCGTCAACTTCCAAGTATGTTGATGTGAGACACAGCAAGGGTGGAACAAGGGCAGAGACCAAGGGCTTCCCAGACAGAGCTTGAGGGTGGCAGTGCTGCGAGGGCGATAGCGCATGATGAATATACGACGACAGTCACAGTCGATGCTTAGGTCCAAAGTCAGGGTCATGTATGTTTCTCTCTCTAGGATTCTAGAGTGAGAAAGTGAAAATGTGAGAGAGTGAAGAAGAAGTCTTGAAAATGTCCCACCGGCCAAATGAATTTTCAAGACCTCTATTTATAGAGATTGAGATGATGATGTCATAAACTGACACGTGACGTTCCCCGGGAGTGACACGTCACCGGGGGTCCACGGGTGCCGGTGCTCCATGGATTGTCGGATCGCATATTCAACCGGTCTACCCCGCACAGCGTCGCTCTGTCTGTCTGGAAAGACTGGCTCCCATAACGTCGGTGTGGCCAGAGAATCCCCTTGATCTAGCATCCAATCCAAGCCCTTGCGGAGTCCCACAGGCCTGGCAGTGGTGGGGAAGACCCGACACCCAACTGCCAGGTGAACTAGGCGCGATGCCCTCCGAAGACCTGCTCCCGTCTTGGAGTGACCCAGGGGTCATAGTCCCTAGGGGTGCCGACGCAAGCCCCCAGTGCCGGAGCACGTAGGCCAGTCACGCAGGCACCCTGACGGAGACAGTGTCCCGGAAGAGTCGCCTATTCTGCAGGCTGAGGTAGCATCCCGGAGGAGCCGTCTACCTGGCCGGCCAAGGTAGTATCCCGGAGGAGCCGTCTACCTGGCCGGCCAAGGTAGTATCCCAGAGGAGCCGTCTACCTGGCAGAAGGGGAGTCTTCGTGCCGGAGCACTTGGAGCTCCCTGGCAGAGATAGTGTCCCGGAGGAGTCGCCTATCCCCGCGGGTGAGTCCTTGTGCCGGAGCACTCGGAGCATGTCAAGGTAGCATCCCGGAGGAGCCGTCTACCCGACTGGCCGAGGTAGCATCCCGGAGGAGCCGTCTACCTGGCGGAAGAGGAATTGAAAAGCTCCCTGGCGGAGATAGTGTCATGGAGGAGTCGTCTATCCCCGCGGGTGAGTCCTTATGCCGGAGCACTCGGAGCGAGTCAAGGTAGCATCCCGGAAGAGCCGTCTACCCGACTGGCCGAGGTAGCATCCCGGAGGAGCCGTCTACCTGGCGGAAGGGGAGTTGAAGAGCTCCCTGGCAGAGATAGTGTCCCGGAGGAATCGCATATCCCCGCGGGTGATGTACACTCCGGAGAGTGGGTCGAAGTATGTTCCATGACCAAGGCAAGGTGCGCATGGTGTGATGAATGAGTGTGGTGCTCGGGGGCATGATGACATGATTGTGATGCATGGGCGCGATGAAGTGAGTAAGGTGCCGGGGGCACGTCTGTGTCAATGGCGCGGCGCATGGGCGCGACGAAGTACGTAAGGTGCCGGGGGCACGTTTGTGTCAATGGTGGAGCATGGGCGCGACATAGTGCGTATGGTGCCGGGGGCACGGTAGTGTTACAGAGAGCCTGGGGGCACGGCAGTATCAGCGGCGCGGCGCACGGGCGCGGTGGAGTGTTGAAGTGCGACGCCCGGACACCGGCAATGGGGTCGCGGAGTTGTGTCTGGGCGACGGGGGTCGCAGAGTTGTGTCAGGACAACGGGGTCACGGAGTTGTGTCCGGGCGACGGGGTCGCGGAGTTGTGTCCGGGCGACGGGGTCGCGGAGTTGTGTCGGGACGACGGGGTCACGGAGTTGTGTCCGGTCGCGGAGTTGTGTCCGGTCGCGGAGTTGTGTCCGGTCGCGGGGTTGTGTCCGGGCGACGGGGGTCGCGGAGTTATGTATGGTCCCTTGAAGAGAAGTGAATGTGCTAAGGATGGAGGCCAGAGGCCAACCCTTCGGGGAAGGCCAAGGCCAACCTCATGGGGAGGCTGAGGCCGACCCCAATGGCGAGGCCGAGGCCGACCCCAATGGCGAGGCCGAGGCCAAGGCCGACCCCAATGGCGAGGCCGGGGCCGAGGCCGACCCCAATGGCGAGGCCGAGGCCGAGGCCGACCTCAATGGCGAGGCCAAGGCCAAGGCCGACCCCAAGGGGGAGGGCAAGGCCAACCTCCTTGGGCAAGTGCCATGGCGCATCGACGGGCGACGGGTGAAGTGCGACAGTCGAAGCGTGACAAGGCTTCATGCGAAAATGAGCTTCTTAGTGACGAAGTAACGTGACGAAAGTGAGAAGTGCACGTGACTTGAGCGTGCATGCTTTGACCGGTTGTGAGCGTTGAAAATGACTGTTGCTTGTGCGGACGTGTCATGCAAAATGGGACCACAGTGGGCCTTTGGGTACGACCAGAATAGGTTGGGAACACACTGTATATCTCATTTGATCTACCAAGGACCATCCAAGTGACTTAAAGATGAAGTTTAGCCAATGCAATTGAAAGCCAGAGGTCGAAAGGGGCAGAAACCCAGAAGGTTTAGCAGCCAGATCAGTCTAGTAATGTTGCAACTCATGAAGAGATGGGTGGCCGTTTTTTGTTGGGTTTCGTAAAAGGGGCAGGAAGAGTCAATGTTAGGGTTATTCAGGGCAAGGATTTGTCTGAAAGGCAAAATGTTCCACGCTATTCTCTAAATCAGAATTTTGTGTCTTTCTAAGATCTTGGCATTCCACAATTTTTTCAAAAGTTTAGAGGAAAATTTTGAATATGTGTAAATCTACTTTCATTTGCAGTGAGGTAGGCAGATTGGTGGTGATTTCAGAATTTTTGGGGGTCCAAACTATTAAGTCTTGGGTTGGATTAAGTGGAATTCTAATGTTCTTCTTGGCTTCAACGGTTGGAGTGTCAAACAAACTTTGGATTTTAGGATATTCCAGGCCCTAGATTGAGAAAGAATGAGATCGACAACCAAAAAAGTGTTGATTGGTTTTGCAGCGTGAAAACCGTCTGAGAAAGGTATCCGGGGATCTTCCCAAATGTTAATTAATCAACCATCACCAATGATATGACCAATACCTTTTTGAAGAAGTTGTTGAGCTTTAAATTAACATGCCTTTCCAAATCCAAGATGAAGATTTTTTTGGGGTATCTTGCAAGAAGTTTTTTTCTCGTAGGTATTTAGAGGCTAATATCTGAACCCATAATGACTCTGAGTTAGAGATAATTGGACATCCCATCTTAGCAATGAGGGCCATGTTTACATCTTGCATCTTATTGAATCCCATACCCCCAGCTGCTTTCGGTTTGCATATCGAGTCCCATGATTTTGGGGGGAAGTGAGTTTGGTCATCCGTTTTGAAGCCCCCACCAAAAATCCTTGAGCAATATGTACATCTTTTAATTAACTTGCTTAAGAAGCATAAAGGTAGACATAGTGTAGATCGGGATTGTCATCGCAGTTGCCTTTATGAGGTTGGCTCTACTTGCAAACAAAAGAACCTTTAATTTCCAGCTTGCGAGTCTTTTGTCCATTCTTTCCACTAATTTCGTGAATGCTTTTCCTTATGGTTGATTGGTGAACATGAGGACTCCAAGGTACTTGGTATTCTTTGGTGGTATCCTAAAGTACAACACACTGCATATCTCTCTTATTGAATTGCTGCTCACATTTTTGCTGAAATGAATTTGAGATTTTCGTCTGTTAATACTTTGTCCAGACCATTGATTGTAAATCACTAGATAGTTTTGAACATAATTTACTTTACTTGAGTTTGCCCTGCAAAATATAAACAAAATCATCAACGAATAAAAGGTGTGAGATTGCAAGGCTTTGTCTACTCGCTTTGATTCCATGGATTTGCCCTTTGTCTTCTTCAGCTCTTAGGATTAATCTTGTGAGAACTTCAGTGGCTAGGACAAAGAGGAATAGAGAGAGGGGGTCGCCTTGACGGATTCCTCTTTGAGGTCTGAACATTCCATGGGGTGGAGAAGCTTGTTGTTGATATGCATGTTGTTGACCAATTCTATCCACACTTCAGGAAAACCAAAATTCCGCATAATATCTATGAGGAATGTCCATTCAATTTCATCGTACGCTTTCTCGAAGTCAATTTTAATTGCCATCAAACCCGCACCTTTCTTTTTTCTGATTATGTGCTCGATCTCTTGGACAACGATGTTATTGTCATTAATAAGTATTGCACAAAAGCTGCTTGCATAGGTGAAATCAATTGTTCAAGGAGAGGTTTCAGCTTGTTAGCGATGATTTTTGAAATCACCTTGTATACCACATTGCATAGACTGATAGGGCGGTAATGCTCTGCTTTGAAATGTGCTTTGACTCTAGGTATGAAAGCAATGTTTGTGTGATTGACTTTTTAGAGGCCTGTTCCATATGAGAAGAAATCTTGAACGAAATTACATATATCAGTTTGCATTATCTTCTAATACGATTTGTAGAATAATGCAAGCATTCCATTCAGGCCTGGAGCTTTGAGAGAAGTGAATTTCTTCAAAGAGTTGGATATTTCAGTAATAGATTGTTCAGCATTTCAATATCCTCTCCAAAAAGGCTTGGAGAAATAATTCCTTCAAGGTCATTGGGAAAAATTGGATTTGAGGTAAGGAAGAGTTGCTGTAAATTTTGGTTGATACAATCACCAATTTCTTCTTAGTTCACTGTCCAAATTCCTTCTCTGTTTTTTATGAAATCAATTGAGTTTTTCCTCCTTATGATGATTGTGCTAAGATGGAAGAATTTCATGTTTAACTCACCTTCAATCCTCCACTGAATCCTCGACTTTTGATGCTAGAGCCATTCCTCACGTTTGCATTGCTCATCTAATCCCATTTTGATATTCTTTTCCAATTCAAGATTTCTGATTGTTGGACCAAATCGAGAGTGGATGATGGAGTCTTGATTCGGGTCTATATGTGGCCGAGGTGAGAGTAATTCCATTTGCACAGATGATGGGTGGTAAAGTTGGCCTTTCTACTGAGTATGTTTTCTGGTGATCCATTGACTGATTTCCTCCAAGTTGAATTTACCACTTTTGTGGGATGAAGGATCCTGGATCCATGCTGCTTCGAATCTAAAAGGTTTTGAGGACATTTGGATTTCTTTATGGGTTTTGAGAATGATGGGATGGTGGTCGAATGCCTTGCTCGGCAGATGGGTGACTGTTGCCTCAGGGAAAAGATTATGCCAACTGCTATTTGCGTATGCTTTGTTCAGGCGTTCTTTTATATTTGCTGCTGATGGACAGTTGTTGCTCCACGAGTATTGGTTTCCAGAAAATCTCATGTCAATGAGATGATTCGTTAAAATGAACTTAACTATTCCTCCAGAAGAATAGGCAGCTACAGGGCGGCCTCCTTTCTTCTCAAATTGATTCGCTACTACATTGAAGTCGCCCAAGCACATCCAAGGTCTAGCAAAGGTGTTTGCAAGGACATTCGTGTTTGACCAAAATTTATTTTTGGTGAGCCGTAAATTGCAGATAACATCCAAGGAGAATTAGGGGGGGTCCAAGAAAACTAATGCATTGATGATGTTTTTGTTTTGGAATGTGATTTCCAGCTCCACTCCGGTCTTCCAAGCGAGGCAAAGTCCTCTTGATAATTTCTTATTACCAATAGGATGAACAAAGCAATGGTGATTGAAGTCGAGAGAAGAGAGAATTGAGATTAGCTAAGAGTTAGAAGAGAGGGTTTTCAGAAAGGCAGAGAATGTCAGAATTTAAAGTCCTGACATCTTACTAACCAAAAAAAGAGTTCTGAAGTCTTTTTTAAGGGCCCTGACGCTCGAAGCACACTCAAGCCCTCTGACATTCCAAACTTGGATGATCACGAGGTTTTTGAGAGCAAGGAGCTTGACTCATTTTCAGAATTGGTTTTGGAGGCAAAGACATGGTGATTGAATTTAGCTGTATCATTTGCATTTTGAACTGTAGTGGATGGTATGTTCTTCCTGGCTTGAACTTTGAGAGTTCCAAGTTGGGTGGCTCTCGACTTTGGGTGATGGCTACATTAGTATTTATCTAAATGCAGCTATTTCTACTGTACAACTGAACTACATGTAACATGATTAAGACACTGTCTTACTAAATGCACTCGTAGACTTTCCTTCTCTTCGGTAAGTAACATAGCAGTACTTTTCTGCCTTTTTTCTTTTGCTACGGTAATTTACTCAACAAATAGGTTTCAACCACTTGGTTTCACTATTTGGTTTCACTATTTCAAGTATGTGAGTGGGGTGTAGTACTGTCCTTCTCTCCTACCTAATTGACTGATGGGATGTGAAAGAAATCTTGCAGTGGAGAGAAGGTACTCCCAAAAACTAGTCTCAAGCCCGAGAAATTGGTACCTCAACTGAACTGTAGAAAAGCTGGCTTATCTATGTTTCTTTATTCATTTTTTCAGATGCGAGGAGGGGGGCCGGAGTCCAAGGTTAACGCTCTGTTTAGCTATCATTTAGTTTTTTTTTCCCTCTATATTTTAGAAATGTGAAGTGTATTTCTTTTGAAAAATGGTATAACATGTAGTGTTAATGTGTTTGAATATCAATCTTGTATTACAAAAATAATGAGATTTAATTAATATACCACATTAGATAGGCCGGTCAATAATTTTGTTTTGCAACATGACTACAAATAACGTACAATAGCAACCAAAGTTATCCAAAACAGTAAAATATGTCTACGCCATTCAGTCCTTTGTCAACGTGTGAATTTTACAAACAAATTTAACAAATTGAAATAAGTGGTATACCCGTCGATCACCTTAAAGAAATATATAACCTTAACAAAAATCAATAGTTTACACAAAAATTTTAAGGGCTTTCTACTCTTAGAACAAGAGCCAGCAACCCTATACCACCCAGCTGCCTTGAGCTGCCATGGAAGGTTTTATATGCAGGGCAAAGGTTCAGTCCACCAGCCTGCAACTGAGAATCAGGGTTTTTTTTTGGTTTGAAGAGAATCAGTGTTTAGTTATCTACATTTAGGACAATCCGCATTTGGCATTCACATCCCTCATAATGTTTTCTCCCAAACATCACTGTATTGGTAGATACAAATATATGTCTCCATCATATTTATTGAAGAAGACTGTATCATCGTACATGTCATATGGGCTTCACACACCTTTTCCTGCAGATTTCATGGTCACAAGGGTTTCTAGTCTAGCCAGTAATGTCTGACACCGGCCATCAGAAACTGGTTCAGCTTAGGGTTTGTTTCTTATTCATCAGAGTTGCACAGACATCGTAAAGCAGCTGCAGAAACAATGGTTTATCTTTCTTGTCAGAACTCCTGCAGCTTATCATACTGATACATCATGAGCATCTTTGTTAGCTGTAGCCTACGCATCCGGGGTTGGGTGGAATTTTGTAGGAAAAGAGGTCTGCCCTGAGGCCAAAGCCGGTTATGTGATCAGAGAATCGGACCCCAGTGTCATGCATATTCTGTACAATTTTTTTTATATAATTCGTGCCCGTGGCAAGCCCAGGAAAGAAATTTAAGTAAAAGTAGATGCTCATCAATCTTCACCTAGCTACCTTGCAAAGAGATTAGATCTACTTAATTACATATTGCTAGGATACTAACTAATTAAACAGCTTGATGGCAAGCTTTTTATTCCTCTGCAAATATCTCCCGTCATCTTCTAGTCTTCAGCTATTAATTAAAAGGTAACCTGGATTCAAAGAAAAGCCAGAACAAAGTTCAAATGAATAATTTTGATAAGTGTAGCATGCGAGGACATTAAGAACCCTAATTTGTCGTCATCCGCAGTCCAATTCTGATGACAAAAAAACAATAAAACTCAGGGGCTGATCTTTTGTAGTTTCCGCTCTCGCTCTCTCTCTCTCTCTCTCTCTCTCCCTCCAGTGATCGCAAAAGAAATTCCATTTTTGATGATTGTTCACGCTTTTCTATTTAAAAAACTTGCGGTTCAAACGGTAGAAAAATCTGAAAACCTTAGAAAAAAGAGGTGTAACTCGATGTGACAAAAAAGGAGAAAAATAACGTTGTTCACTCTATTTCCAAGACTTTTCTGACCGCTTGTCATGCCATCTCGTCCCCCCTCCTCTCTCTCTCCCCGGCATTTCTAGACCCACAAGCACCACCGTGGCACCACCATATCCTCACACTCATCACCAACCACAACTACCATGAAAACCGTAACCAAACACCAAAAACTACCGGATCGCAATCCACGACAGCCGTTGCCCACGAGATAGCGACCCATGACAACCGTAGGCAAACACCAAAACTTGCCCGACTGACCTCATTATTGTATGTGCATGCGCATGTTTTGAGTGCGTGTGGGGTAGGCCATATTAGTTCACTAACAGGTGGGAGACACCATCAACGACAAGCCACCAATCTGCCATGAACGGGGGGGGGGGGGGGGGGGTGAACAATATCGTGGTGATGGTGGCCTTGGATGGCCCAGATTTAGTAATCGTTGAAAAAAGAACGGTTGAGATGACTTGGACACTAGGGCCACTTCTGACGACATATCTGAAGTAGTGGGCCGCCTCGTGTCAGACATTAGAAATAAAAAGGCATTCTGGTAAAACAAAACGTGAACCGTTAGGACAATTATGAAAAATATGAAGAAAAAAAAATGTAATGAAAAAATGAATATTAAAAGTATAAACAAACAAGATTATTCACAAAAAGGCGACACCATATATTTGAAAAAGAACAAGACTATTTTTATTTTTAAACCAAAATACACAACATGAAAACAAGTGAAGACGGGAAATAAAAATATAAAATTGAGAAGCTTAAAAGAACGAACAAACTTTGGCTTCGACCCGAGTTGTTAGAATCTTCCTCAACCTCGTGTATAGTGACAATTAATAATCGCTAAATATTTCAAGCGACCTTTCTTCTAACACTTTTAACAATAATTATTAACAACATTTTTTTAACGTCACTAAAAAAAAATCACTATAAACATTTAGAGATAATTGATTGTCGCTTTATAAGAGATAGAAGGAATATTCCTCTAACCTGGGTAGCAGTCAATTTTTTTCCTAAAAAAACACACCCGGAGCTCCTATACTCTTATAGTTGGAAGATATAATATTTGCATTTGTTTATTTGTAAAATGCTCTGGCACGTGCCCTTGAGCTGGTTTATGAAGTTTATTATGAGAGCACGTGCAAACACAATTCCTAAATAATTTGAAGGGCCTGGCGTTTAAAGGAGAGTGCCTTTTCTGACTTCTTTCAAACAACTTATAAGTACATTGGAATATCCTTAGAGTTCTTTTGGTTTAAAACTTTAGAACTTGTTTACTGCAAATTACAGGTAATCCTACCTGATCTACTCCCACTCTTAATCAAACCAAGTATTTCAGCACACTAAATCAACCTTAACTCCTTGATGATGACGTGTTAGAATAAATCAACCTTACTTAAGCCGATAATTTACACAATATTACTTACAGTACAAACAAGTTTAATTCTCGGTATCAGCTATAGGTGCTAGAATCCACCCCTTAAGCTTATTTTGTGCAGCCCCATCACAGATTAGCTCATGAGGTCGATCTAAATTATAACAACAAAGTTCTAAAATAAAGATTTGAGCCCAGGATCTCTTTTTATGAGGTAGCCTCACATCTTTTAAGATGGTAATCGGTACATAAGTATATGAACTCGTACCTTCTAAGAAAATTTAGTCGTATATTGTGTCTTGTGAGGACGAACGGGGCCATATTGATTTGAAGGTGTTAGAATGAGTTAGGGTTGTCAGAACCATGCAGTTAACGATGTGTGTTCATCACGAGCATATGCAGTACCGAGTCATGGATTCCTTATACGCGACTAAAACCCTGTGTTCCAAGTAAGGACGCAAGAGCATGAGTCCCCCGTGACATCGGGTATGAGTTAAGTTAGATGTACGCAACTTGAATTTGATAGAGAGAAAAGAGATTGACGTAATTGCGTTCCATTTCGAAATCATCAGCTTACCCTAGCTTCAGAAATGTGTCGGAGCAATCATCCTCCACAGGTGGACCACTGTTGCAGCTGCAGACGACGGTGGCAGAGTCCGACGACTGACCATCTTCAGGGATCAAACTATCCAGATCGGTGACTAGAGGCCCCTTGTCTTTAGATATCATCAAGATCTGTAGATAAACATTACACCAGCCATTAAAGGAAGCCATAAATTGGTATCAAAGTGGACGGTTAAAATGGCAGAAACTTTTACTTTCTCTTGCAACTGTCTGTTTTCTTCCAATAATTGAGCACCCTGCAGAAAGTTATTACAGACTAGTTAAGATAAATGTGCAGACAAATTATGAGGCTTTCATCTCCTTGTTTCATCTCTTGTTTTTCGGTTTTGCTGTCTACTCCTATTCGTGTCTGTTCATGGCTTCTACTCGATCAAACTTTCTTGTTTTCAATTCGACGAAGCTATCCAAGTCAGGTAGGTTTTGGCCTTTGGCCGAGAACTGTGTCCAAAAATGATTCTCGAAAGCAGTAGATAAACATAAATCCGACTTTTCCATCGCCTGTTCAGCATTCAAACTTGAGGGATGCTCAATAAGCATGAAAAAAGAAGTGGCCAATGAACTCTATTACTAACCTTCCTCTGAATGCTGACAATCTCATTCATAATTTTTTTTCCCTGAAACAAGCGAAATCAACTTTCAGAAGCATATGAATCTTATTACGGGGTTGGCGAAAAGTGCCAACAATGAATTAGTGCTAACTGGTTAGATGTGGGGTGGGTGGGTTACATTGTCAAATGAAAAATAAAGTTGATCGGGAAACCTTTGTATCAAGTACACGGCGCTGTCCGACTTCAAGCATTTTCTCGAGCTTTTGCAGCTCCTCAAAATTCAATCCTTGAAGATCCTCACCCCTCATCCGCCTGTTGAAGAAGGCATATGTAATTTATCTTATAATGGAGAATATACAGGGTGTTGTTGTTGTGGGGGGGGGGGGGGGGGGTTGTGAGGAAGACATGTTCCCCTAAACGAAACGAAATAATACCTCAGTTCATGACTCATGTCTGCAATCTCTTTGCTCAATCCAACAGGATCCCCATTCTCTAGCTAAATCAGCGACCAAGATTAAATTTAGCATCAAAATACTTAGTATCTATATGACCAAATCTATTCAGACAAGTTAGCAACACACAAGATGCAAAATCATCAAAATAGATTGAGAAAATAAGTCAATACTTAGATACATGTATATAGCAAAAGTAACAAATAACGGGAAAGAGCTGTTGGCCTGTAAAAAAACATCCATTCGTTGATTTTTAAATCGTTCTTGTCTCTTTTCGTGCAGATTCTTCCAGAACAATGATTCAACGTCTAACTTAGAGACTCATATTGCGTCTCCTCTTTTAATAGCATGACTACAGAAGGACTTGCGAATCCTTCCAATCAAATTGCCCCCAGTAGATATAGAAAATATAATTATGTACAGTATCTCCAGTGTCTTTCTCTATTATTTTCTTACGTTGACCTAGCTTTGTACAACCCCTTTCCTCTGCTAGACATATATTACTTATATTATGTGAAAGGGTGCAAGACAGATTCTAAAAGAAAAGTTACAAACTCTCAGAAATTATTTTAAAATGAAGGATCGCAACCCTTAATTAAAGAAACTTGATTCGGAGGGAGTTTTAAAACTTTCAAATAGCCCAGGAAGTAATTTAAAGGGTTTTGAACTTCTTGGCAAGACGGTATTACTCCGCTGCTGAAGTACATAGCAAAGCGGCTGGAAGCTCGTTCAACTCATCAAAACGCTGGTCGGTCCGTTCCATTAAGGTGGGGTGAGGAGGGTCTCAAAGTTCAGTGGTTTAGCACAAACCAACAATTATAGTAGAAGTACAGGTATTTCCGTATAATATGTAAAAAAATAGTAGTAGCCTTATGCGTAATACAAGACACTCGTGCTTTGTATTTAGCAACCATTAGTGATTAATATATGCGGGGGTTGTAGACTCTTCCTGTAACCCGGATTGCGACCAGAATTTATTCTCATTATACATGAGACGGGATCCGGTCCCTCCATGCTCATTCCTGGAGACATGGTAGCAGCATATTCACTTCGTTTTAAGGTAATGAGTTCGTAGGTCGAATTGAGATTTACAAGGAGAAACTGCATTAGGGAAAATTTTTACTATTCCAAGTACCATTTAGGAGAAATATATACTCTGAAGTCATGTTCTGAATAGTAACGACTGAAACGAACACATGCAATAACATATTCTTACCTGCAGCTCAAGGGACGGTTCACCATCTTTTTCAAGGTTATTTGAGCGCAGCTTATACTTCCCAAGTATATCCCTCATGCTTCACAGCAACCAAAAAAGACGACTATATGTGTTATATTATATGTTCCAAAGTAGATATATTAGAAGAAGAGGCATGTGAAACAATCAGATTTCAATGAGATAATGTTTCTACATAAAGTCCACATCTTATCACCTTGGAGAAGACAATATGTAACTATTTCGAACACATGTATAATGTGGACATATTTCTTCGCACTTGCACTAATTAATAAGTAGCATCCTGGGCTTTTAAAAGTCGGATATTATGTTTTGGGAGAAATATGAAGCAAGAAAAACTTATTGGGGGCCTGAAGAAAAAATGCACATACGAGTGCAAACTATAACGAGAAAGTTGAAAAGAATCACTCGAGCATCCCTAGATAGCAACCCTTACTAAAAGCCCTACCACAAGGCAAGTTTCCAGGTTCAAACCCTCATGTGAAACATGAAATTAGGTGATGGCGGCTCTGATACCATGTTAAGATCTAATATTCCAATTTCCAACCTAGATAGATGCTTATAGAAAGGATAAATACACCAAGTATAATGATCAAATCCACCGAACACTCGAATTGAAACTCACATTTTTAACTTGGCAGGAGTCTTACAGTTTCTATTAACATGATAAGGCGAAAGTTCCCTTGAAATTGCTCTTTGTGATCCTTCCGATGGTAAAGCGACAACCGAAGTTCTACACGCCACTCACTCTCCATACTTCTAAAGTAAATTCCCTTCTACGCACTGACATTGGATTCTCAAGTACACACTACATTGAAAATGTAGTATTACCTGCACTTGTGGCTCCACATTCAGTAAGAGCACAGAGAAAATTCTTATGGCGGATCCTATATGAGTTGGCCTGATTCGAGAGTGGGATTTTTGAAAAGTTGCCAAAAGGGATATACTTACATAAGAAAAAAGGTTGGTGCAATGTTGACATAACGCAGCCAGCGGCTCGGATGAGATTAAATGATAGCAAATTTCTTGGCCCCCCTTTATGTTAGAAAACAACTCGCTAAATCTCGTCATGACGTGTCGCAGCACTGCTCGCAGTTTTTTCAACACAAATCTATATTTATATTTAATATATAATAAGCGAAGCGAGAAAGACATTTATAACTTTTTTGTGTGAATATCATTGCTTCTTTATGTGACACGTCATCAGATTTTTATTCTTACTTAGTTTAAAAACTAATTCTCTAATCATTTTAAAAAACTACCTAATCAATATACTAATCTATTAAGATTTCTTTTTGACAATTATGTCCTTAAAATTCGAAAACTAATTCTGATCATTCTAAAACTCAACCTAATCATTATACTAACTTGTTAGGACTTAATATTGACTATTGCATATTCAAAACTACTCTAATATGAATATAAAAACTTATATATATATATAAAACGAAAAATAATACTTTCGATTTAGAAGAAAAATGAAAAACTCTAATCATTCTAAAACTCTACCTAATCAATATACTAATCTATTAAGACTTCTTTTTGATAATTATGTCCTTAAAAACTTTTTCTAATATGAAAAATTAAAATACATAGACCCAAAAAATAACTTACGAGATTTTAAATAAAAAAAGTGATCTAATAATTAATTTAAATTCTGATAAGATCCTTATTTTTATACCTAATTAATTTTGCAGGAGTAATTATGGTTTTCTGTAAGTCATATGCAATTCAAAAACTAATTCTAAAACTCAACTTAATCATTATACTAACTTATTAAGACTTAATGTTGACTATGGTATCTTCAAAATCACTCTCTAAGATGAATATAAAAAATCATATATATATATATATAAAAAAGGGAAAATAATACTTTCAATTTAGAAAAAAAAATTTAATGTTACAAAACAACTTACGAGACTTAGATAAAAAATGATCTAACAATTGATTACAATTGATTTGACTCTGATAGGTACCTTATTGTTAAATTTGATTAATTTTGCAAGAATAATGAGGGTTGTGTAATTTAATAATTATCTCTAAACATTTGAGAACTCAACGTAATAAATAAGCTAGCTTATTATGACTTAATTTTGACTATTGTATTCTTAAAAATTCATATATCGAAAAAAAGAAAATAACATATTAGATTTAGAAAGAAAAAAATGATGTTCTAATTGAGTTAAACGTACTATAATTTCATATATATAGATATGTACGTAATATACTAAAGATAGTCATCATAAAAAATTTATAAAAATGTGATATATAGATCTAATAAACGAATTATAAGTCAGCATTAAAAAAAAATTCACGATCACCAAACTAGATATATCCTATGTATAAGAATTTAGAAAACACATCAAATATGAAATTTGAAAAAGAAAATGAGAAGATTCATGTACTCTTAAGTCTTATCTGAGAATATATATCCCTTAAAATAAAATCATTTTAAGTAATTTTACAAAGCTTATCATAATAGACTGAAGACTAACAGTTCATTATAAATAGGACCGTACTAACCAATAAAATTTTATTATTTTAATAGTTGATTAAGTTTACATGAACATCAAGACCAATTAGTAGATATTATTCTAATTATAAGCTTTGAAACTTAATTTTGACTATAATAGAGTCTATTATAACTATGAGTGGACATTACTGTATGCTTTCAATAAAAAATTATATAAACTAATCCCCCCCCCCCCTATAATTGTTAGCTTAACATAAGGATATTTGCTAAATTTTACTAGCTCATTGTAGTCAACAAGAATAACCAAAAAAAATTCATTGTAGTCAATATTACACATCGAAAAAGCTCTCTAATATGAAATGATCACCTGTTAAACAAAATTTACTTAAGAGATTTAATTAGAAAATTAAGTCCTATTTTAAATTCATATTTAAGTTTTATAACCTTATGGTATATATGCGCTATAGACTTTATTCTTTAACAAGATCCTTAATTTTATCATTCGTTAACATTTCAAAGCACAGTCAATCCAATATAATAACCTAGATAACACGAAAACAAAAACCTGCATGTTTAAAATAATTTTTAAAAAAAAGAACCACATCTGAGATTTATAATAGAAGAATAAATTATTAATTATTTTTAAAAAATAACACATAATATTAAAACCTTATAGCGTTTCAAAATAAATCTAGGAAAATTTTCATATAAACCGTACTTTCACATGAAAAAAGCAATAGCATAATTTTGTTTATCTTTTAGCTAAGAAACAAGGTGTAAAGCGTAAACAAACAAACGGCGGTGTAGATCGATAGATGCTCTCATAAATCTAACATTATTAATTTGCAAAGGTTCTACACAATATAGTAGATAAAACATGAATTGAATTAAATAAACTTTGTTCGGAAGAAAAAATAAACCAATCTTCTTTTATGGTGTCCTTATTTTACTTTTAATTCAATTTAAGCATTCAGTTATATACCATCATATACCAACACACACACAAATGCATATATATTATACATACAATTATGTATATATGTGTGTGTTTGTGTGTGTTTGTATATACATAGACATATATATATACACACATACACACACATGTATATATATACACACACACATATATGTATACACACTTTCAATATACTAATCTATTAAGACTCAATAGTTATAGTAAGTCCTAATATTATTTCCATGAAATTAATTAAATTTAACAATAAGGACCTTATCAAATTTAAATCAAATGTTAGATAATTATTCTGTTTTACAATATCAAAAGTTATTTATATTTTTGGGATCTAGGGATACTTATTCTCGTATTAGAGTAAGCTTTTTAGAGATTTAGTATTAATATTCGTTTTTGTTTTTAGCAATGATGATAGATTGTACTTTTACCAGTTTTGGATAAAATTACCAAATAGTGAGTGTTTTCAGGTTTTTCACTCAAACTTAACCCAATATGAAAAAATAGCTAAATATTTTTTTGTGAAAATGATAAAAGTACAGAACATGTTTTCAAACTGAATATGAAAACAGAAAATAAAAACAGAAAACAAATATGGTAAGCGTACGGGGCCAGTTGTCTTAATTGAGTTTTGATAGATTAGGATATTGATGAAGATTTCAGATTGTTTAAAAATAGTTTTCAAAATATATAAGGCTTACTAATATAAGAACTCTATCCAAGATAATATTGACCCTTAACGTTATTTTTGTATTTGACATATAGTGTTTGTGAATTTTATTTCACATTGAATACATAATGTGATAATAAGCCATGATGTATTGCACAAACAAACTATTGTAAAATTTTATTTTAAAGTTACATATAAAACAAAACAAAGTTAGCATAATTAGTTCGGATTTTAACTAACATTGGTAAATTTAAAGATGAATCTAACTTGATAATTATGTTGGTTAAAAATGTTGGTCAATGATTTCCTTACTTAAGGTTTGCACTATCTTATTCAGTTGAATTGGTTAAATGTAGAAACATAATAATATGCAAGTTCCATATGAGATTTACTTGAAAAACAGTGTAAATTTAAAACCTTAAGCATGTAAGCATGAGTTAAATTCAACTAATTTTATGTTGGAAAAGTTTTAAATCTTTTTCTATGGTGTTTTTATTGTGAGTAATTAAACTCTTAAACATTCTAAATTTTGCATTAACAATATATCATGATTTTATGTTAACTTTAACAATTGACGACATATTTTAGGTGGGACCACATGATCGACAAATCTAAAGGTATACAAATATTATTTTAGATGTGATCAGTATGTTACTGCTAATTAAAGTTTCTTATAATCTAATTCACACACACACACACATGATGATTGCAAAAAAATATGTATAATATATAATTTTGATAATCAAATTATAGGATTTTTTTTTGTTGTGTTAAGATCACACGACCAACGCATACATGATATTTTGAACAAAAATCACATATGTATTAGAAGGAAAAAAATGGTACAATTAAATCAAATAATTCTTAGCTATCATATTTGAGAATATCAAAAAACCCTTAAGATGTAAAAATGTATCCGTATAATTCTACAAAACTAACTATAAACAAGTTTGTTTCTACATAGGGCCCTCACGATCAATAAAAGGATTTTTTTACTTATACTTAATTAAATTTTTAGGAAAATAAGACTAATAAATAAATCATAGACAAGTTATAAGCATTAAATCTTAATTCTCATTATAATGGAATTGATTGTAACTATGAGTCGTGATTATTGTGCGAATTCAATAGCATGTGGTTGATTAACACTCGCCCTATAATATTAGCCTAATATAATGATATTTGTTATCCTTTCCAAGTTCATTAATAAGTATAACCTGACATATTTTGGTATGTAAAATGTTGTATTATGTTGTCATAAAACAAGTATCATTCATGAGAAAGTATCATTAAATGCACTTAGCAAATATAAGAACTATAACTTGGCAACAAATAATAGGCATAAAAGATGTGAAAAATAATTTAAATATTTCGTTATAAGGACACGTCATCTTAGTCAATTGAACATTCTAATTATTAGCAGCTTACAAGAATTAAAAAATAAACACATATCTACGAAAATATTGGATACTATTTGGTCATTCTGTTAAATATATTTTGTAAAAAGCAGTAACTTATTTGAAAGTGATAAAGCCTATGCATAATTTCTGTTAAATTTGAAATGCAACTTTATTTCCTTTAAATTTCTACTTAATCGTTATAATAACCTCAAGAACATGTGTGTGTGTGTATAACAACTTAAAAACTCTCTGAAGTTCAAAAGGAATACGCGATAGCTTAATTATCTTTAATTACAATTATAATAGTATTTGCTATTTTGCTCTATATATATGGTACCAGCATGACTATTCTACTATTCTAAGTGCTTAGTCAATATTGATTTGAAATACTACTTGACAACTTAAAACAAAAGCTTAAAGAAGGCAAATAAACAAACATGTATATTCAAATATCACATAAAAAGGTATAAGAAGGGTAAATATGTAAAATACCTACATAATCTTTCTTAATTTCAAAGTGAACAACTTTTGTAGGACGGTCCAAAAAGAAAATATGATTAATTTACGTGGGACGAAGGGAATAATTAATAATCAAAAGTTAGGAGTAATGCAAGTGAATTCATTGTTTCATATTTTACTTAAATTAGTCTTGATTAATTTAGTTACTAACGTTATTATTTATAGCCAAATAAGATATTATTTATAAGATTAATATCTTTTTTGTCTTACGATATGTGATACATATTGATATTTGATACACTTTTCAAAACCTTATGATATACAGTATTTTATAAACCAGCCCGAGCTTGACTCGGGTTAGTGGACTAGTATTCTTATCAATTACTTATTAAATACAAAAGTCCTATTCAAGTCACTTTATGTCCTCCATAATTATTTACTGACTCCAATCACTTAAAAGTAAATATAATAGATATCATAATCAATATTTATATTCAATCTTTGGGCACTATTATGGATTCAAGTTGCCCCTATTCGAATATGCAGGTATTCTATTTGGAAGTGGCCTTCATTATCCTCCTTTGCTTTTCATGCTTGTTTTGTTCTCCACATGCTGCTTTACATTGTACTACCTTTTATTTATCATCCATGGAAAAGTCATGATTCCAGTAGTCCCAGCATGTCTCTAACCGTTGCTTCTCAAATGTTGTATAAACTTCCTTTATGTTGAACAAAAGGGATGTAGATCTCAAGCATCGAATTCTTGTCAAGAACTAACACTAGGATCCTAGTCAATAATTTAATAGTTGCAAAAGGAATCGAATGTGTTAAGTTGAATCGAGCAATCGAAGCACAGTTCGAGCTTGGGTGATCAGGAACTCGCTAACTATCGGTTGTAGTTGGGAGCTTAGTTGTTCAAACGGATCAACCACGAGCAAGACCATGCAAAATCAGATAGTGATAGTGCATTCGTGGTGCAACTGTAGATATACTTTGCCTTTAAGTATTTATGAAACTTATGGTGTAGAAGTATTTTGACTCCAGGATAGGATACGTTTGTCCCTAGAAGCTCTAGATGGAAAATTACAATCATCTCATCAGTAAGATTCACACACTCTTGACATATAACTTCAAGAAAATTATCAAACAATCTTTTGAAACACGTCGTAGATTCCAAAGTTTTTTTCAGGAGATGGCGATTAGATGTTGAAGGTCGGGTTAGCATGCTACAGGAGATCGAAATACCTGTTTGAGAACTTATAACTACAAGACAACGACTGAAACTGAATGTTGGCATAACCTAAGACTTTCTAAGACATTTTCTTCTCTAGAGGAATATTCCAATCACCAACAACCAGAAGTTTTCTACTCATCAATTCTTATTGATGTCTACCCAGGTAATTTAAGTACATTTCTACACACATATATGTATTATAACATGCATATGACCATCAGCTAGTCTAATTTGTTCATCACCACAAGCAATAACATTGCAACAAGAAAGAACACCTTCAAAAGCCGATCCAATGCCCTACCCAATGTGGCTACGCAAGGAGAAGTTGAAAGCCAGAAAACCAAGAGGGAAACCTGATTCATTAAATTAGTGTGGCCGAAAAACCATCCTACTACCTTAAGTCGCTATGAGCACTGATGAGAAAGAGTCTCAAGATCGACCTGGGCAAGTTAGTCCATCTTCTCTGCTACATATGTCTACCATCGCTGCCATAATTGAAATCTGATACTTCTGATACCTCGAACAACATGCCTATTACCATTTTATGTTCTGTGGTTCCTCTCCGAACCCAGCTTGCCTATTACCCCTCTATTGCGACATAGCTCAAGCTGCCCATAAATAACTACAAAAAGGCTCTAGTAAAACAGATTTCTCCACGGGCGTTGGGATAAAAAAGTTTGATATGTGGCAGGTGAAGAACTGTGAAGTTAGTATGCTGCAAATACATGTGATGCATAATGAGACTCACTATATCGTAAGTCACGCGTTTAAACCATTAAACAGCTAAACAAAAGATACCCTCAATGAAGAGCAAATGCTGTAAACAAATCTATGGCCTACTAATTGAAGAAAAACTATTTAAATGGTTTCTCTGCAGTGGCAGAAAGATATCAACAATATATTGAAGATCTAGGAGGATCCCACAAAATTGTTTAACTTTAATTTAACTTTCCAAGCACTTTTCATGTAGATCGCAATGAAAACAATTGTACCGAACAGATAAACAGTAGAGTACCCCAGTACTCGAGTGCAAAAAATCACATGGAATTACATGAAAAGGGTGCATAATACAGCCATTTGCATGTACCTTGAGCTGGCATACTCGAAAAGCTTCCCTGTGGAGGAGAAGATGATGAGAGCAACATCGGCATCGCAAAGAACAGCAAGCTCCTGAGCTTTCTTGAGCAGCCCTCGCCTCCTTTTCGAAAAAGTCACCTGCCTCGCCGTGATGTTGTCGATCTTCTTGATCTTTATCTTCTCTCTCGCCATCAATCTTGCTTCTGTGCAGCACACACACAAAGAAACCCACACTTCATTGGACATTTCCAAAAGCTCATGGCGTAGCAAACAGAATGAGAGGGGGAAAAGGGGTTGGTTTTTGCTAAAATTGGAAAAGACGTGAGCAGAAACCCTAGAGAAATAGACCCACTTCAGATCTGAGTCAGAAAACCCTAAACCACCCAAAATTGCAAGGCCATGATCACGCAAAACTCACAAAGAGGACCCTGTAGATTGGTAATGGTGGGCTGTCACTCGTCTTACCTCCTTCTGGGGATGCTTTAAGGGAAGAGTCACTGTTGATCCAACAGCTCCCCTAACAATCAGAGAGCAAAAAATACTTGAAAGAGTGGCTGGAAAATGTTGTGCTTCAATAAAGGAAAGTTCACTTTCTCCATATATAGCAAAAGATGCCTCTTTTATCCAAGTGCTTACCAGATTTGCCTAAGAAAAAGAGAGAGAGAAAATATCAGGAGAGCGCGTGGACACAAATTTGGGAGGCCAAAAGGACGAAAGATTATGGAGAATATATCTCACTTTGTTTTTTTGTTTTTTGTTTTAAATCAAGAATATATCTCACTTTGATATATCAATAGAAGTTGGTATTATTTTATGTGGACTGATGGCTTTCCGTACAGATTAGGCCAGATATATAGACAGAGGAGGAGGCCACTCCGTAACACTGTAAATAGCTCTCTGTAGCCTGTAGCCATCATTGCCTAACTTCTTGTATCTTTGGTCTTACGTTAAAAAGACGCCTATTCTACGGATCGAGATCCACCGTTGTTGTAACTAAGGTTACAGTAGAGATATTGTAACTCTAGTTATAGCCGTTAGATCAAAATGAACGCGCACGATTATGCCACGTCATTGAAGCAGCTAAAATTGACCAAAACGCATCATTCGGAGGATAGACGGCGTCTTCCCAACGTGAAGTCCACAGCAGCACCCTAATCTTCTCTCTCTATAATCGATCGCCGGCGACAGACTGCGACCTTCATGCGACCACATAGCCGGACAGCACCACGCGTCGCGCGTCCTCGTCTAGCCATCGTGCCAACCAGCGATATGCACGCGAAACCTCTGATCTGCACCCAAAAACCACCATCACGATCGTACCTCAGCCCGATCTTCTCTATCTTCCATCGATATGTCGTTCAACCTTATCCACGTCGCCGATCCACATGCCAGCCACCGATCGAGAATCCTTCTCTCTCCCTGAAATCGATATATGGGTACTTCTAAGTTACCCAGATCTGGCTCGCACGGGATCGCAAGTCTTCTTTCCTCTTCTCTCTTCGTTTACATGTAATTGCAACGTCGGTGGCGACGGTTGGATGTGGATAGATGTTGCGCCATTACAGATGTTTGGTGGTTGGGGATGGCGAGATGAAGTGAGAAATGGTGGTGATGGTGATGCTGGAAGTGTCGCCGAAAGGAGGAAGATCGCCAGATCTGGAGAGAGAGAAAAAATGGCAAATCTGGGTAATGGTGGAGTGTCGTCCGTTAACACACTAAACGCGGCGTTTGATGTATTTCAATAGAGTTGTTGACGTGGCTCGATCATGCGCGTTCATTTTAATCCAACGACTGTAACTAGAGTTACAACATCTCTGTTGTAACCCTAGTTACAGCAGCGGATCCGGATCCCAATTCCACCTTGTCTTTTGAGTTAACTATTTATTTATTTTTTCAAAATTTTATAATTTTCTTATAGATTGTTTTTAGTTTTTTGCTATTTAAAAGATCTATCTATCTATTAATGTCCCATCTATTTTCTCGTTAAACAAGTGAGTGCACGTGCTTTCCATGTGATTTCGATAAACAAAAGAGTACAAGGGGTGTATAGTGGTAATACCAAATTTAGTTGATATGAACTAATTTTGGAAAAATTAATTCACTGAGTCAACTCATTATACACCAGTGAGTTAATCAGCAAGCTACCAACACCATCGCCAGAAGGGCACACCAAACAACATTACCCATACGACCACCATTTCACACAACAACTCAATCCCTAATAGCATCTTCCTCATATCTCCAAAATTTCCACCCACCCCCACTGGCCGTCACTCATTAAGAACCCACAGTTATTACACCACCATGATTGCCACTATTACCCTACGATCAGTACCGTCATCGGCACCAAACTACCTTAATGATCTACTTTATTTTTTTTGGCAAATTACACTTATATCCCTGAGGTTAGGGTATAATTATATGCGAGGACAATAGTTTGGATAAATTACACATATGTCCGTTGACCAAACGGAATCTTAAAAACCCTAACGGATTTAATGAAAAGACTATATTGCCCCTAAGCTGGAATCTTATTTTTTTTAATGCCATTATTTCATCTTATTTTTAATGTCATTAATGCTATTACTTTTCTTCAACCCCCACCCCCCCGGTCGCCAATACCGCCCCACCCCCCACGACCATAACCCCATTTCTGTCTCAAACTCCCCGCAGCACCCCTTCGCGGTCTGCCTCCCCGTCGCCACACCCACCTCCCCCCTTCCTCTTCCCATCGTCGCCCCCACCCTCCGCCTTCCTATTCCCCGTCTCCGTACCCACCCTCACCCTTCCCCTTCCTCGTCACCGCAACGCCGCAAAGCCCCGTAGCACCACTTCACGGTCTACCTCCCCGTCGCCACACCCACCCTCCCCCTTCCCCTTCCCCTTCCCATTCCCCGTCACCGTAACGCCGCACCTCCCGCCGCAAAGATATTCGACAGTCGTCGATGATCTCGCCGATGTCACCAAAGAGGCTGCAGGACTAGGTGAGGGCGATGAGGCCTAATTCAGTGTGGTAGAGGCAGATGATTAGGTTTTGATTGCCGAGAGTTGGCGTCGGCGATGGCGGCGGGGGGCTTTGGTGGGGATTGCAAACAAAACCCTAATTTCAAATTAAGGTTTCAAAAAACCCCAATTTGTAAATTAGGGTTTCAAGAAAACCCCAATTTGTAAATTAGGATTTCAACAAAATCCTAATTTGCAAATTTGCAAGGTGATACATTGTGACTTGAGAAATTTTTAATTTTGATGAAATGGACTGCAAATTAAGAAAATTTTAATTAGTGAACAAATCAATTTTAGGGTTTTAAAACCCTAATCTTCAAATTAAGGCTGAAATCAAAGATTACAAAATTTTAAATTATTTAGTATATACAGTACAAGGGGTAGTATCGTCATTTTAAAAATACGTATTGCTGACATCGTTGAAAAATTACACTTTTTTTACGGAAACCTGACGGATGGACACGGCTGATACATTTTAAAAGTGTTTGGTCACGGAATGTTACATATTAAAACTTAGTGTCATTGACTGTAATTATACCCTAACCTCAGGGATATTTGTGTAATTTGCCCTATTTTTTTACTACGTCCATACTTTCAGCAACATTTCGAAACTCGAGCCAGTAAAGAAAAATCCTTCAATGATTTTGTTTGGGTTAATCGCTAAAGGATTTCAAATCTAATTTCTAATCATTTGGCTTCTGGCTTCAATTTTGTCATCATGGAACCATGATTTGGTATTGAGGAAGAGAATTATGGTTATTGACCGAATCTGGGTGGGGACGTGCAATGGCTATCGATCTGGATAGGAGTGTTCAACCATTTTTTTTCCTCAAGTCTATAGGTAGAAGTATTGTATATCATTTGGTTGTGGGCATTGCAAGAAAAGGTTTTGTGCTTGAAAATATTGGTGATTGTTACTGTGATTGGTAATTGATCTAGCTGTAAAGGAGCTAGTCGCATAACAGGTCTAGCAGTGGCCGGGTGTTTGGCAGGACGGTGATAGATAAGGGCTAAGATGATGATGACGGTGTAATTGTGCACATTAGCCAAAATTGTTATCGAGTTATTAAAAAGACAATATTACCCTCACAAGACTCTTCTCTTTACTTTAAGAGAATTGCAATTTGGCCTTCTGTATTTTAAATATTGTAAAAGCTTCACTTTTCTCTAAATTTCCTCTTGCATATTTAATTTAATTGAATAGATATATTTCATTATAAGAAATGTGTTATATAAAATTTCAAAATCTTGCTTTTGGGGGGATTTTTTTTTTTATTTAAATAGTAGAATTGCATTATAAGATGTGTGTTATATAATACAAGCTTAACACACATACAAAATAAAGAACATGTTAGCTCCCAAAGCAAAACAAATAAAAAAGTTTCTAACATTTTTTCTTCAATTATTGGAAAATCATGTGATTGTCATGCCATTTCCCAACTTGCTCTTCATTTGTTTAAACTTTTATAGCGTCTCTTCCACCATTATCCACCTCAACCGCCTTAGTCATTGTCGCCTTAATTGCCACCCCAACCACCACAACTTGCAAACCAACCACCAGCCTAACGTCAACCTCAGTGTAGTAATAACCACTATCAAGCACCTTCAAATCGACCAAAATTACACATATAACCTCCACGATAGCAGACACCACCTCCATCATCTAACCCCACCAGTACATCCCCCAGATCCCAACAATTAACCATCACTATATCTTATCCACCACTGAATCGATCCCACATCCTCCACCAAACCACATTACCCACCACCTCAACAGTGCCATACCCACCACAACATAGTCACACACACCACGACGATACATCATGCAGCACCCCAACACCCTCTACCCACTACCAAACCGCCGCACCCACTAGAAGTTGCATCACCCACCACCACGACACCCATATACCCACCACCAAACCACCACACACACCACCACCGCGACATTACAGTACCCACCACCACACTGATGTACCTAGCATCATTCCACAACACGAACCACCCTCACAAGCACCATCATTGACCATGGGGAACCACTAATTGAACACCCACAATGATCCCCGACCATGATCCACAGTCGCCACATGAAGAAACAAAAGAGACTAAATGTATTTGCAATCTGATAGAGAAAAATGGCTAATTTTTAATCTTACTAAACAACATGGGATTTTGTAAATTAAAGGCACGGGTAAAACTGTCTTTGTTAAAAAGAAGTTTGTAATTGTTACTCACTCTTCTATAATTTGGACATTTTTCATCCAATATGCATAATTTTTGGGAACAAGGGTAGGTTTAGTGCACATTCTTAAATATGAGGGGACCAAATCAAACATTAGTGTATATACAGGGGGCAAAGTGCACTTATCCTTTTTCTTAATTGACTTATGAACTTGCTAGTTTGTGCTTGTGAGCCGATCTGCTAGTGCTTGGTTTCCCGTAGTGGTGGTGATGGTGGAGGTTTTGTTACCGTGATTATGTTGGTTGGTATTAGGCTGGTGGACTAATGGTGGTGCTTAATGAAAAATAGAAAGAAGAAGAAATCTGGCCAAAAACTTTTGGTATGCTTCCACTTATGCCCCTTGGATTTCATCACATGCTCCGCGGACAGAGCTCTTTTAATGGAAAAATAGTCAGAAAATTTACAGATGGACCTTCCAAATAGCTAAAAATTGGAAAAGGGCTTACAACAAACTTTGAAATCTCAGGGACTTGGTAAATAGCTAGCTCAAACAATAGGGGTCAAAACAACATATTCAGCTTTAAACAAACTTTTAACTAAGCCCAGCCAGTCCTACGGCATCGGCAGCTAACAAGGGGAGCGTTATCTCTAGTGGATGCATAAGGTACACAAAAGCGGCCTCCTAATGAATTTTTAGATTTGGAAGTTCATATGTGCAATGGGTGTTCTTCCGTACATGCATATGTACGACTTAATGGCCATTAGGAAAAACCTATCGTCCTTGATGAAGTTGCTAAATGGATATAGGTGGTTATCATCCTTCAAGAGCAGGATTCTGGCCACATTGAAGTCTGTTTCGGTTGCTACTTCTTGAAGCCCTCTGTCTTTGACCTACTGAAGCCCTTCCAAGTTATATCATGTAAATTCCATCTCCATGGCTTCAAATAAGGGGCGATAGCTGTAGAAACCTCCCATCCATTCAATCTTCTCATCTCTAGTCAATCATCCATAAATTTTGTTCTTGGAATATCCAACCCTATTTATTTTTATTGTACGTGTAACGGTCATAGGGAAACACCATGAAATTACTTTGTATTGCTTTTCAAAGATAACCTCAAGATTGGTGGAGATATCATCCGGAGTTTCCTCATTCTTGGTCTTTCCATGTCTACCATTGATTATTGGTGAAAATATATTTCCACCATATGTCACAACATAAGCTCTTTCACTTAATTCTCGCATTTGAAAAGGCCCGCTTTTTCGTCCTCCTCATATTGTTGTCTTGAGTAAAGATTTCTCCTAAAGCACATTGCTTTAGGGTAGTGCCTCACAATATGTTCAGTAGTTTCATTTTGTTGCCCACATCTCAGGCACCTTGAGTCGGATGACCCATAGACTGTTAGAAACAAGTCGATCATGTAAAATATAGTCTATAAAAACTGGATGACTTTTTTGGATATGTCTGGTTTCCACGTCCAATTCCAATTCTCACATAGTGGGAATTTGTTATTCATCGTTTAGATTTTGGGTTAAATACACGTTAGTACCTTAAAACTATCCCAAAATCTCACTTGATGGTCCAAATATTTATTTTTTGCACAAACAAGGTATGTAGTTTCAAATTCGCAATAAATAACAATTTTCGTCCAAATTCCTAACGTTCTAGGCAAAATCGTCAGGGGCAATTTTGTCCAAACAAGTTTAATTTTATTTCTTCTCTTTTTTCAATTTTGCACTTCTTCTTCTTCACAGACCCACCCACGCCCTCACCCATCACCTACCCCACCCCTTACCCAAGCCCCAACAATACCCCAAAAACACACACAAATAAGCCTACAGCAGATTGGCCGTGTCGCTGCCGAACCACCATCATGCCGCCGTGTCGCTGCCATCAACATCACTGCCGGTACCAGTCTCATCATAGCACCGTTGGAGTCAACATCGTCCACCAGCGCCAAGACTACAACCATCGTCGTCGCACCACCATCACCAGTCTCCACCACCGTGGCTCACCTAAAACCACCAGCAGATTGACCTCACCACCGCACCACCAAATCACCACAACCCGCCAGCATCATAGTAGCGCCACTGGCAGTCAGATCAGAGTCACTGGCGGCCCGATCGATCGCCAACACCATCATCGCCGGACGTCTACCACCGGTCACAAGGTGGGTGACGGGATCGCCGTCAAGAGTTGGTGTGACTTTTGGTTTGCGACGGGGTTGGCGAGGTGGTTGGTCGTGTGACTTTTGATTTGCGACGAGGTTGGCGAGGTAGTGGTGGATCTAGGGACGTTGGCGAGTTCGCGACGGGGCTGGGATGTTGAGACGGTAATGGGTGACGACGGTTGGCGCTGTCACGACACGTCGCCGGGGATTGACGCCTCTGTTTTTCGACCGTGGGTGGGGCTTGGGAAAAGAGTTGACTATGATTTGTAAATTGGAATCAAACTAGGGTTTTGAAAAAAATTAAACCTGTCCGGACAAAATTGCACTGGACGGTTTTGCCTAGGACCTTAGGAATTTGGGCGGAAACCCTTATTTATTGTGAATTTGAAATTACAGACCATTTGTGTGAAAAAATAAATATTTGGACCTTCAAGTGAGATTTTGGGATAATTTTAGGGTATTAACGTGTGTTTAACCCTTAAATTTTTATTTTGTCGTTATGGAACTGTCGGAGTGAATTGTCAATTTTCAAAACATATCTAATCAAATGTTCAACAGTACAATAATTATTGAGATTTTCAGAAGAAAGTTTCACTTTTTCCATGGAGCACTTAACTAATGACGTCACATTTAGCATTTGAAATGGTCACCATGGTATGGTTAACAATGCAGATGCAATGCTTGACGTGTTAGAGCATCTCAAATCCAGTTTTCTGTAGCTTTCTGCACAAATCGTAACACACGTTTTGAAAAGAGAAGCAATCAGTTATTCCTTTGCTTGAGTAATGCATCTACGGAAGTTACCCAGTGCTGGCTTAGTAACAACAAACAAAAACACCATGTAGGTTACCTGGTTTTGGATGATAGTCTTCACTATTTAAGTGATCATTAACCGATGTATTAACTGGGCTTTTGCTGTATTAATCAAGGCTTTGTTTGACAAAATTTTCAGTTTTTAGTTTTTTTTTTTAGAAAACTGGAAAGAGGTTTGGTTTTTTTTTCTGCCTGTTTAAAAAATTGATGGGCGTTTGACAGAGTTTATTTTTTAAAAAAAAAAACTAAGAGCGTTTGACAAGACAACTTTTTTTTTTAATATAAATTTTTACATAATTAAACAAATATATTACAATGCCTTACATATAATTAAACATAATTCTACAAATATGTTACAATGTCTTACAAATAATTAAACAATTACATTACAATAACTTTTACAATGTCTTATACATAATTAAACATAATTAAACCAATATATTACATTGTTTTACATCCCCAGTGCTTCACTCTAGTGGTATTAACCAAATCTCAACCACAAATCAACGTCTGTCGTTCCAAAATTTCCCCATTCTCTTTTGTTGTTGAGGATTACTAAGATACACATGGTTTTGATTTTGTGACTCGCCGATCTGAGCACCTTCAACAATCATATCTTTCTTTGCAAAATTCAGAAATTCCGGATCACCTCGATCTTGTCGTCGGATAAAATTGTGGATAGTGCAGCATGAATATAGGGTCACAAATTAACACGAAAACAAAATGAGGAAAAGTAATAAGTCAGGAGCCATATTAATATAGGGTCACAAAGTTTATTTTTGTTGTTAAAAGTTACAGCAGCGGTACCTCAACGATAGATTCATCTCTAATGTCATACAATAGAGACTTCGGTGACAAATTACACAAGCCACACACAATTGCTGTACCATTAATCCAAATCCACAGCATGCGGCAAAGGAAGAGTAGACGAAGCAGCTGAACTGCCCTGTTTTCGTTTGGACCGGCCATGGACGGAACTGTCCAGCTAACCCAGAAAGTCAACAAATTGATCAACATCAAGATCAAACAATTTCAGTGAAAGTTTTGCTTTATATAAGCAATCAGTGCAAGGGCCACATAATCAGGTAACCTATGAAAGGGGTGGTGTTAGGGCATATTGGTGTGCATAATTAGGTGTGCTAATTTTTGGTTTTTGTGAGGTTTTGCATGTAATTGATGGATACAATCAGAAATGTTCAGCCCTAATTGTTGGAGCTGAAAGTTGTCCTATTTTAGCGGCCGATCGAGCACTGTTGGAGCTAATACCCGGCGCAAATGAAGGAGATGGCGGCGGCGGCGCTGCGAGATGGATGAACTGCAAGATCTTGGCGGTGACCGGTGGCCGGTGGAGGCGATGGTGGCTTTAGGCTGCAGAGTCACGGTGAAGGGTGCGGCCGGTCGATCAAGGTGAAAGAGATGGAAAGAAACCCAAGTTTTTTTGGGTTTTATACCAGCAAACAATTGGTATTTTTTTGCTGTTGCTGCCTCGGCTTGAACCCTTGATCTCATTAAAGTATTCCTCAAGCCCGCGTGAAACCATCAGGCCCGCGTGAAAATGATAAAAAAGAGCAGAGAAAGAGTTTTCAGCTCTTTTTAAAAACGGGGCCTCTTTAAAAAGAGTTAGGCCTATTTTAAAAAGGCAATGCAAGCCAAACACCCCAAATTTTCTGCTCTTTTGCCCAATTTAAAATTTGGGCCTAAAAAGAGCAAAAAAAAAAGAGTGTCAAACCCAACCTTAAGGCTAGGTTTGACAAAAAAAAATTCCTCTTTTTTTTTTCTTCAGTTTTTAAAAACTGAAAAAAAAGGAGCGTTTGGTAACCATTTTTTTTTTCAGTTTAAAAACCAGTTTTTATACTGAAGAGTAAAAAAAAAACTCCAGAAACTGGTTTTTTTTTTCACTTTTGGTTTTTTTTTCTTAGACCACCACGACCACCCTCCCACCGCCGGCAGCCACCTCAGGCGACCACCGCCGGAGACTGCCGGCAGCCACCGCCGGAGACTGCCGGCAGCCACCGCCGGAGACTGCCGGCAGCCACCTCCGGAGACTGCCGGCAGCCACCTCCGGCCGCCGGCAGCCACCTCCGGCCGCCGGCGACCACCTCCGGCCAGCGGCGAACACCTCCGGCCGCCGGCGACCACCGCCAGAGACTGCCGGCTGCCACCTCCGGCGACCATCGGCAGCCACCTCCGGCCGCCGGCGACTGCCGGCAGCCACCTCCGGCCGCCGGCCACCACCGCCGGCGACTGCTGGCAGCCACCTCCGGCCGTCGGCCACCACCACCACCACTGGCCACCACCGCTGCACCCCACCACCGCCACCGCAAACCACAAAAAAAAAAAGTCAAAAAAAAAAAGGTTACCAAACACCAAAAAAAAAAAACTACAAAAAAAATGGATTATCAAACACCCACTTGTTTTTATAAAAAAAAAAATTTAAGCTGCTCTTTAAAAACTGAAAACAAAAAAAAAAAATTTGTCAAACGAACCCTAAGTGTTCCGAGTTTGGTATCCTAAGGAGTAAGGTCTGAAAGTGCATCTCTGTTTTTGCTATTTTGGTTATCTCAAGTCAGCAGAACACTGGCTTTCCATGTTCTCTTGACAGGCTTTAGAAGGCTCGAGTACTTGGTGGAAAGCTCTTTCAACCACCCCAACCAAATGGATTCGGCCCGCAACAGGTGAACTATGACGCAGCTGCCCTTAAAGAAGAAGCGGCAATGCGTGGGTGTTGTGATCGATGCCTGTGTCGTGTGACAAGGCTATGTTCTAGGTGGGGGTCTCAAAAGAAAGCCTAGAAGCGCTACAACCAGGACATGCAGATCGAGGCCCTAGCGTCTTCCGAAGCTGGGATCTTGTCGGCTCTATCGAAGACGTGGGGAAAGATTCGCCCATTGGACATGTGATTAAAGATGTGCAAGGAGGGTGAAGCAATGGACAGGTGTATGTTCATGTTAGTACGACGAGCACAGACTTCGAAGCTCACAAACTAGAGCCAAAAAAAAAAGAGGCCCCCCACGTTTCATATCATCCAAATTTGATTCACCGTCACGGATATCCCTTGAAAAAATTTAACAAATGGAGTGAGCCATAATTTGTTCAACCAACCAACCCAAAGAAAAACCGATAGAAAGCCTTTGACCTGACCAAAGCCTTCAAAGAATTTCCTCAACTAATCGTACAAAAAAAAAAAAGCTAACAGTAGCACTAAATACTAGATTTATGAATCAGACACAGACACAGTACTTAAACCTCCATTAGAAACTAAAAGCAACTTACTAGTTTGAAACTATTCAAAATAAGTGTAGGTAGGGATGGCAATACGGGACGCCACACCCCATTCCAAGTTGCCTCAGCCTCGTATATATTGACCAATCTCTTATTTAACCCATCCCGTTCTGCCTGATTCCATTTAGATCTAATCCGTCTCATTTAACCATACAATTAAAGGATCAACACTGTTGAACTTCTAAACTTTTTCGTTTTAAATTAGTCACAATTTTCTACAAATATTTTCTTTATTCCGGTATTGGCAATGTGCGGAGGTGGTTGTCGGAGTTGGACGGAGTCGATGGGCTACCGCCAGCATTCAATGATGGTGGCTGTCGAAATTTTTCGGCAGCTGCCGAAGTTTACCGACAATGGCTGTCAGCGGAGGTCGTTAGTGCCTGTTGGATTTTTGTCAGCAGTGAAATGTCGGCAGAAGGTGGCGACGATCGGTGGTGGTTGTCGGCATTTTGCAGCGGTGGCTGGCGACAGCGGGTTGCGGCGGCAGGCAACGGTCAATGGTTGCTGCCAACTAGTGGCTTTTGTGTGTGTATTTTGTGAGAGAGATACAGAAGAAAAAAAAACATCTGAGTGAGTTATGTTGCTTAAAAGTTTATTTGGGTTAAGTTAGAGTCGAAATGAATCCAAATGATCCCATTAGGCTAGATCCCTCATTGGTCCCATTCTCATATGCCATAATTAACCCTGTTGATTGAATTTAATTAGTATAAAAAATGTCATTCGAATTCGATTCAGATAAGTTTGTAAAAAGATATCCATATATATAGGCCTTCTTCAAATAAGTACCATGTGGGGGCTTCTAATTGGGCCCTCAAATTACTATCCCTAAATAGGTCAGAACTGTCGTTTCCTTCTTTAGTCTTCATTTGCAAAAATAAGAAGTGTGGCATTACACGAATAAACATTAACATATAAGCATTAAAGTATATTACAAAGTTGTCTTTTCCGCTAAAAGAGTAGCTTAGCTCCTTTTTAGGAAGCAACAAAGTTAAAGTAGGTTAAGCAACTAGCCATTTTTACAAAAGAGATCCAATGCTTTAAACAAAATAAAGCCAGAATAATGTCTGGATGATTATCCACAAAAGCTAACTCGTACCATTGACCTCTTAGCTATATCAGGGCGATTTCCATTCTCCAGTTTGTATGTCTCTTCCATAAGAAAGTGAGGGGGTTGTTCCATTCTTTTGTTTGGCTTGATAACAAAGGAAAGGGAAAGAGATAAACAGTCTTAGTAATCTTATTGTGTTGTCATTTACACATAAGAAACATTGACATTTGAGGGGATTAAAAGATATATGATGATTCATCTCTCCAGCTTCTTTATATACATATGAAAAAAAATAGAGAGCAGTCAAGTTATACCATGTCCATAAAAAGTAAAGAAAGAGACACATTCACGAATAAAATATTCAAGCATCGTAATAAATCATGAAGGCAGTCGCTACACCTCAACCACAAGAACCCCATAAAAACCCAAAGGGGTAGTGGAGTTGGCAAGGGGCCTCGAGGAGTGACCTCGAGGTCCCGAGTTCGATTCCCTCCCTCCGCGGGTTATATATATGAATTGCAGTTCTATTAGATTAAATTTTCCAATTGAGAAAATAAATTTTTTTTTTTAAAAAAGAACCCCATAAAAAATTAACCACGATATACATATGAAGGCCGGCTGTCGCACCTTAACCACAGGAATCTCAATAAAAATTAACTTAAAAATCACACACGAAAACCGTACAACAAAGCCGGGAACTAGTCTACCACGTTTTCATTTACTGGAGATGGAGAAATCGACGATGGTGAAAGAGGGCGGATTGGCAGAGAGAGAGAGAAAGAGTTTTTGCAGAGAAGGGGTTTTCGCTTTTTTGACTTTCTTCTTTTTGCCGCTAGGCACTTCGGTTCGAAATGTTTGAAATCACTTACAGTTTTGATTTTCAGTTTAAAAAAAAAACAAAAACCAAACCGAGTTTAATTTTTTATTTTTTACAAAAACAAATGGATATTTGATTACGCAGCTTTTATTTTGAGTTTTTTCTTTTGGGTGTAAAGAGGTGTCAATGGGCCGGCCCAGCGGGCCAGCCGAGAAAACGGGCCGGGGCCGGGCCAAGGTGGTGGGGAACAGGGCCGGGCTGGAAAAGAGGGATATCCAGGCCCAGTCCAAGCCCTGGCCCTAGGCCCAATATTTAGGGCCAGGCCCAACAAAAATTGTTTTTCCCCAAAAATTCTTGTTATTCATTTTCAAAATCCTTAGGTTATTTCTCAAGACCCTTTGACATTTCACCCACTTCATGGACTTAAATTTAGAATTCAATTCACCTTTTTTTTTGTTTGAAACAAAAAGAAATTTAAATTACATAATTTTTATTTATGTTTAGAACACATATAAAATGAAAATGTGATAATTTTTTTTATAATTATTCCTTTGGCTTGTGATGCAGAACACAAAGCAAAATTTGTAACATAAACAGAGAGCAGTCAAGTTATGCCATGTCCATAAAAAGTAAAGAAAGAGACACACGTTCACGAATAAAATATTCAAGCATCGTAATAAATCATGAAGGCAGTCGCTACACCTCAACCACAAGAACCCCATAAAAAATTAACCACGATATACATATGAAGGCCGGCTGTCGCACCTTAACCACAAGAATCTCAATAAAAATTAACTTAAAAATCACACACGAAAACCGTACAACAAAGCTGGGAACTAGTCTACCACGTTTTCATTTACTGGAGATGGAGAAATCGACGATGGTGAAAGAGGGCGGATTGGTAGAGAGAGAGAGAAAGAGAGAGAGTTTTTGTAGAGAAGGGGTTTTCGCTTTTTTCGACTTTCTTCTTTTTGCCGCTAGGCACTTCGGTTCGAAATGTTTGAAATCACTTACAGTTTTGATTTTCAGTTTAAAAAAAAAACAAAAACCAAACCGAGTTTACTTTTTTTTTTTACAAAAACAAATGGATATTTGATTACGCAGTTTTTATTTTGAGTTTTTTCTTTTGGGTGTAAAGAGGTGTCAATGGGCTGGCCCGTTAGAAAACGGGCCGGGGCCGGGCCAAGGTGGTGGGGAACAGGGCCGGGCTGGAAAAGAGGGATATCCAGGCCCAGTCCAAGCACTGGCCCTAGGCCCAATATTTAGGGCCAAGCCCAACAAAAATTGTTTTTCCCCAAAAATTCTTGTTATTCATTTTCAAAATCCTCAGGTTATTTCTCAAGGCCCTTTGACATTTCACCCACTTCATGGAATTAAATTTAGAATTCAATTCACCTTTTTTTTGTTCGAAACAAAAAGAAATTTAAATTACATAATTTTTATTTATGTTTAGAACACATATAAAATGAAAATGTGATAATTTTTTTATAATTATTCCCTTGGCTTGTGATGCAGAACACAAAGCAAAATTTGTAACATAAACATTAAATGAAAGCCCACTCAGAAATCATCAAAAACACGTCACCGTCACCACACACCCACGTTTCTCTTCGTATGTTAAAGAAAATACTGATCATATGAATTCAATAACACCTCCAAAACTATCAATTTAACTAAAAAGATCCAAAATGTCAAAAAGATGAAAATGTAATAAAATAGACTTTATATATATATATATATATATATATGGAGCTGATCCGTTGAGAGCGTGGGCAAAATAGGAGAAGTTGCAAACGCGATCTGACCGTCCATCCCGAAAGATGGACGGTCCAAATCGCGCCTTTTTCGAATACTGTCAGTCGTCCGCGATACAGTATAGCGGACGGACTTTTTTACCTTTTTGCCCTCTGACCCGTCCGCTATACTGTATTGCGGACGGTCCAAAATTTTTTTTTACGTTTTTTTAAGTTCGTCCGCTACATAATGTAGCGGACGATTTTTTTACAAAAATAGCCTCCTGTTCCATCCGCTACATTATGTAGCGGAGGAGTAAGCAGGCATTATTTTTTTTTCCAGTCCTTTCTCTCATTAAAATTCTGACATGTTTCTCTCTCTCTGTCTCTCTCTGTCTCTCATTTGTCTCGTCAATTTCTAACACACTCTATTTCCTCTCTCTCTCTCTCTCTCTCTCTATCTCTCATCAATTTATGACGCTTTCTCTCTCTTTTCTCTCACCATGATTTCTTTTATGGGTTCTGGATGTAACACATAATGTAAATAGTATGCATGGGTAAGGGAAGGCTGAATTTCAGCCGTGTCATGTTGGTGCATGGTGAGGCCGTGGAGTGATGGCAGCCGTGGTGGAGTGCGGCTGGGTACGGGGACCTTGCGTAAGTGTATCGGAGCCAAAAGGTTGGAGAGAAACAGCCTTGGGGAGGCTGTCAAGTATGCTGTTGACAGGAAAAGGACCCACTGCCGTGAGGCAGTGTGTGTAGATTGGACAATAACAAGCCATTGCCGTAAGGCAGTGGCTGCTTTGCTGTGACTTGGGTTTGAGAAGATTATGCTTTGGAAAGAAAAATGAAGCAAGGGCAGTAGCTTGGAGGGAAACAAAAATTTAGTGAATGAAGGAGAAGATGATGGGTCTAGCTGTGGGAGTTGGAGAAATTGGTTATATGCATATGAGTATATGTATGTGTATATTAGAGAGTTACAAAATGGTGTAGTGTGTAGTAAGTATGGAATGTGACATTGGATTTGTAAATGGGTGCCTGTGTAAAGAAGAAGAAGAATGAGGGAAAGGACAATGGGGTGGCCCATCTTTACATGGGTATGTTTCTGGAGAACAAAAGAAGAAGAAGAAGAAGAATGGTTTCTGGAGAACAAAAGAAGAAGAAGAATGGGGGGAAAGGACAAAGGGTGGGGCCCTTCAGCAAATCATGCCCACATCAAATGTGTGCCTGCCTACTCCTCCGCTACATAATGTAGCGGATGGAACAGGAGGCTATTTTTGTAAAAAAATCGTCCGCTACATTATGTAGCGGACGAACTTTAAAAAAACGTAAAAAAAAATTTTGGACCGTCCGCGATACAGTATAGCGGACGGGTCAGAGGGCAAAAAGGTAAAAAAGTCCGTCCGCTATACTGTATCGCGGACGACTGACAGTATTCGAAAAAGGCGCGATTTGGACCGTCCATCTTTCGGGATGGACGGTCAGATCGCGTTTGCAACTTCTCCTATTTTGCCCACGCTCTCAACGGATCAGCTCCCATATATATATATATATATATATATATATATATATATATATATATAAGGGGGGCCGGCCGACCAAGCCAAACCCGGGGCTTTTTAGGGCTAGGCCAAAAACAGGCCTTTTTAGGGCCGGTCCGGGCCTGGGCCCGTTTCCCAAATATTTAGGCCTGACCCTATGGACCAGGGCCGCACTATTCCCCGCGGGCGGCCCGACCCTTTTGACACCTCTATGGGTGTTTAATTTGATTACTCAGTTTTATTTTGAGTTTTTTCTTTGATGGTGGTGATGGTGGTGGTAGTGGTATTTTAAGTCTTTCTTTGGCAGCGACAGGGGGCGAGGGAAGAGGCAGTGGTGGTGATCTCAAAACACCAAAACTCCAAAATTGGAGTTTTAAAAAATAATCCTGTTTGAAAATTGAAGGAAAAAAAACACTATGTACCAAATACATTTTTTCTCCAATTTACGAATCTGAAAAAAATTACTAAAAACTTAAATGTTGTCAAACTCTACGTGGCTCCTCTTTTCCGTTCTTTCACTTTTCTATCCGACCAATTTCATGTGAAGACCAAAATAGCCCTGTCCAACTCGCGACTCGAACCGGCAAAAACCTTGTCATTTAAAGAAAAGACGAGCCCCATTTGGTCCAAATACAAGAAAAGATCTGCATCCACCGTTTCAGTGTCACTTCACCCATTCACAGATCCATCGTTTTCTCCGACCTCCGCATTTCGATCACATCTCCGATAAACAAGCCGAGAAAAATGGAGCAAAACACGAGCAGAGCCGAAGCCGAACGGCTGCTCGGGATCGCCGAGAAGCTGTTACAAAACAAGGATCTAAACGGCTCGAGGGACTTCGCCGTTCTGGCGCAAGAGACCGAGCCGCTGCTGGACGGCTCGGACCAGATCCTGGCGGTGGTCGACGTCCTCCTCGCCGCCGAGAAGCGGATCAACAACAACCACCTCGACTGGTACGGCATCCTCCAGCTGGATCGCCGCACCGATGACCTAGAAATTGTTAAGAAGCAGTACCGCCGCCTCGCGCTACTGCTGCATCCGGACAAGAACAAGTTCCCCTTCGCGGATGCCGCGTTCAAGCTAGTGGCCGATTCGTGGGCGGTCCTGTCGAACCAAACGAGGAAATCGTCGTACGACGTGGAGGTCAATCTGTTTACCAAGGTCGATCTGGTGGCCATGAAGAAACAAAAGGATTTGCAGCATCAACAGCACGACTTGTTTCAACAGAAATTGCCGGTGAGGCGGAGCTCGTTTGCTCAGCCGCCGCCGCAACAGCAGCCGGCGGCAGCGGACGGTGGCGGTGGCGGCGGAGCGAAGCCGCCGAAGTTCTGGACGGCGTGTCCGTATTGTTATAATCTGTACGAGTACCCTAGGGTATACGAGGACTGTTGTTTGAGGTGCCAGAATTGTCAGCGGGCGTTCCACGCGTCGGTGATCCCGTCCTTGCCGCCGCTGGTGTCGGGTAAGGACGCATATTATTGCTGCTGGGGATTCTTCCCGATGGGATTTGCGGCTGAGAATTCGGAGGCGGCGAAGAATGCAGGATTTCAGAATTGGATTCCTCCGATGTTCCCCACGGCGGGGACGGGAACGGCAGCAGCACCTGTGGTACCTCCAGTGGTAGAAGAAGTTACGCCGTCGCCCGGCATGGCGGCCCCCAATGGTGGTGTTGCTGGTGCTGCTGTTGCGGCCGCCCCAGTCCAGATTGTAGATCGTTTTGCGAATGTTTCGGCTGGGAATGCGACTCCTCTGGCAGCACAAACGGGGACTAAGAAGCGGGGAAGGCCAAGGAAAAACCCCTTGTGATTGGGGTCTTGTATGGGTGAAAATGGAGAGGAATCCAACTGTGACATTTGGGATATGTATCTTGTAATCGGCTGAGCACTGTAAGCTGAAGCTTTTTCAGATACAACCATTGGGACTCAGAGGTAGTACCAGTGCTGTGTTGTACTTGTTTTTTGTACTTGTTTGTAGAAATCGGATGTAAGTAGACTTTAGATGTTATCTTATCACTGACTGCCTCTTAGATGGCACTTGTAATCTGCAGTAATGTCATTTTGCCAAGTTCAGACAATTACTTGGGGATCCTGTTCTTGTGAGGTGAATATTGATTTTGGGGAGCTTGCGTTTTCCTGTAAGTACTATAAGTAGGTGTAATCTGTAAGATCAGCATGAAATACACATCCAAACTTTTGAAGTCCAGTCCAGTTTCTAAGCATTTCTATGGAGTTGATTTAGACTTGAAGGAATTTGGGCTGGCTGATTTGTCTCTTGGCCTGTCGCTCGAAGATGCATAAGCCTGATCAGGATACGATGTTTGTTTATTTTGTAAGAATGGACACAGTCCGAGTTGTTTTACTGCTCCTGATATGCACCATTAGTATCTCAGAATCATCCTTTAGCTATGCAAGTTATCTACCTGCGCAGACATGTTTTGTTGGAAACTTAGATGCGCAACTTTTTTGGGGATTTTCATTCTAGTTTATTGCACATCTGAGTGTTCTTTCTGTGGGACACCAATGATTTTGAAGGTAAACAGATGCTGCGATTGTCTATTATTAAGCAGGACAAGGCCCCCGGGGTTATGGATTTTTTGCAGGGAAGAGTTGGTGTGAGCAACGGACGTGGTCATCCAGGGAAGGGAACTGTCTTCATCTACTCTAGCATCACTTGAAATTGCATCAATTCTCTATTCATTTTGGTATAAATGGTTCGTTCTAACGGTTTGGTTCCGATTCCTTAAGGTGGTGGTATAAGCTATAAAATTAGCATGTATGCTAGATACCACTTTGGTTCATATGAAATCTAACAGGGCCAGCCAATATGCATCATTGAGGAAAAGTATCACTGAATAGGAAATCTCAGTGCTGTCCTACCTTTCTGATATCCCTAGAACCAATGTTCGAGACTGCAATTGAAAACAGCACTACATGGTGGTGACTAGTACCCAAAAGAAAGAAGTGAGCTAAAAAGTGGACTGGACATTCCTAATTTGAGAAATCAGTCAAGCAATGTTGAACGGTGGTAGAGTGATTTGGCAACTTGTACTCCTAATTCAAGCAATACTCTAATGGTCTTACTGTAGAGGTGAGAAGTCAAAAGATGGGCGGAGGATGAATGTTGGAAGGTCCTTCCCTCCTAGTTCCTAACGAGCCATATTCTCCATTGTCCCTTGCATTATTTCCATCTAACTTTGCTTCTAAGGGAATAAACTTATAAAGCATCCCCCGTCGTGATTTCTTAGTTGAGATTGTTAGGATCAATGAGAGAGAGTCACTGATGCTGGGCTTCAGGCCAGAGGTAGGCATGTATGGCATCGTTCTTCCATATGTGAAGCAATCAATCCTCTGGTTTTCGACCATATCTCCTGCAATCAATCATCAGTGACCATAGGTAAGATCAAAAAGACCTTGATTCGCCCCCATTGGCTAATCTCACTCGCCTCAGCAGCATATCTATGTGGGAAGCGGCCATCCTTTGTACTGACCTGAAACCAGATATCCGTCCTCCTAGATTGCTTTAGATATCTCTGTCTGCTTTCCCTGCCATCGGTCTTTCCTTGCGTGGAAGTCATTCAAAGCTTCCTTGAGATCATGCTCTCTGAAAGACAGAAATTGAAGAATTCGACTATGGCCCATACAAGCAAACTCTGGCCGGCTTGGGTTCAAAGGGCATCCCATCGGAATCTTCATGAATATCTCTCTTTCTCTCAGGGATTCCTCCCCCGCGGAAACTGCCTGGCCTAGCTGAGCAGTACAACTCCTTCTATCTCGTTCTTCTTATTTTCATGCAACTATTACAGAGCCTTTATATACCCCAAAAGTGGTTATGGTGAAATACGAAGTAAATACTACTCCCTAAACAACGGTTTACTTCTACATAACATTTCCAGCCCATGCCTCCTGACCGGAAAATTTTGTATTCTCAGTCGCTGTTTCAACTGCAACATCATGCATTTGCTGCCTATAATTGTCATCCTGAAAATCTTTGCATCAAGCAAGACCATGTGACAGATGCATATAGGATTTTAGGTTCAATTCTGGAAGGAATCTGGTTCCCACATCAACAAACGCAGGCAGCTCAAGATTCGACTGCAATCAATTAATGAAACATTGATGCGCACAGTTTTTACTAACTACAATATTTGACCTTTGAGCGCTTTTGCAGTGCTAAAAGCACCTCAGACATTTCAGTAAATGGTACCAACTCAAATGTAGAACCTGATAGTCTTGACCAGTTCAAGAATATTAAATGAAGCAGAAAGACATAACTTTGTAACCAAAATTCACAAGCACAGACTATTTTACTACTGCCATGATTTGAATAAATCAGAGGGACAACCGTTTTCAAAACCCGTAATATGTGAATTCTGCACCTCCAGTCTCCAGGAGGATATTAGTGGTCGATATCAGTGCCACATCGTTAGAGGTGCTTAAATACCTATAAAAACCACTATGCTTATACTAACTTACAAGCTACAACTAGCACAAGCTTCTACATGGATATCAGCTCTGCTCTCTCTCTCGGCTTCTTCAAACACGTATTATTTCGGAAGCCCACTCTGGGAAAAGTTATATACTTGACGGTATGGAATTAGGATCAACTAGGACCAAAATAAAGGCAAGCTTGAAAGATTTAGGCGCGCACCAGCACCATATTTCCACTGCTGCACCAGAGCACCACATGTAGGATTGAGGTCCAAACTTGGGCAAGCAAAATAAGTGGGCAGGATCCTTGTCAACTTATGACTTATGGCAGCCTCCCTCCCTGGAAAAGTTTCCAATTGTTGGTTGTAGAATAGAGATCTGCCTAATCTACTGAGACTGTTCATTATAGCCACAAAGTTCAAGTATTTCACTTGTTTTAAACATGGTAACTGCTCTTCCTAGGTTCTACCTTTACTGTGTATAATATCATACTCAACAAATATGCAGAAGTAACCATACGTCAGGACTTCTTGCGCCAACTGAAAATGTGGTGGCTTTCACAAACTGATGGGTCGTATAGGTCCTGTTCAAGAAAGGGTACACGTGAAATCGCGCATGGATCTTGGCAGTGGGGGTTTTTGCGGTGATCTCCAATGAAGGGATGGTGGCTATTCTGGTTATGATCAAGTACACGGATTCGGTTGGTTAACGGGGGGCTGGTAGTCAGGTTGATGGTTGACAGTGGCACATGGTCATCAGTAATCATGTCAGCGGTGAGGCTTTGGTGGTAGTGTGGAAAGGAGAGATGCGTCACGAGCTCGAGCTGAACACAAGCCCAAACAAAAGCTTTAGATAAGCTCATTAAGTTTAGCTCCTACTGTGTCGACTCCAACTCTTTGCCATGAGACTCTAAATGCTTGGGAAAGGAGGGAACTATCTTGGGGGATGATAAAAGCAGAGAGGCGTCTAATAGAATTTTACGTAAACTTCATGGAAGTACTCACCAATAACCTAAAACCTCTTCCTTCTGGGGCAACGAGAACCTTGGATTTATCCAAAAGCCACCCATTCCCCGACATCAAGCCTCTGAGAGCATTCTGCTTCACCTAATAGGGCTCTATCTACATTCAGTGGCAAAAAAAGAGGTGGTACTGCGGAAACATTACATGGCCGTGAGTGTATGCTTCTTAATATGTCTACACGTTATACATACCTAGTATGGTATATCTGCTAAAGTTGTGATTAGGCTATTCTCCTATTGATTGTAAGATGAAGCCCACTGATATTGAGCACATTTATACACCAAAGTCATTGTAAACCTGACAAACGAGGGCAAAGAGTCAACTTTAGCCCGCTATTGCACGGTAAAAACTTCGAGGTACAATTTATATTCCTGGTCAATAGGTGGAAACTTAGAAGCACAAGTTTTTTCCATGTGCATTCATAAAGGTCTATTATAAACATCTTCCTCTATGCATCACAACAAGATCCCCATCGATTGAGCAATGGCTCCAGCTACTTGAAAATTCCAATATAGTACACAGATCTTAAGACACCTTGATTAACCACGAAATTTCTCCAACAAAATGCAGTTCAGGAATGTTCTAAACAATATCTGGATTTTTGGTTTATGTAGGAGGAAAATGAATAAAGACGGCTACAAGTGGTAAAAGCAAGGTTTTATAATCACCCAAAAGCATCAGGAGGGAAAGGAAGGGGATTGAATCAACCATTTTGTGTATTTGAAGTTTATGACTAACATTTCACAAACAGAAAATCAAAATATAACAGTTATTGGAACCTACAACTTGAGTATGTCTTAAATTCATATAGACGGCTGTGCATTACAGAAAATTCAGAGACAAGTAGAGTTGAAGCGACTAAGGCATGTCAGAAATATTCGAGAGCTTAAGGCACTCACTTTGGCACCTCTTAAGACAAATGTCATTCCAGTTGGGCACTTGGTGTTGATTAACACAAACAGTTCGAGCACATGCATCGGCACAAGCATCAAGCTCTGAAACACCACAAACAGTAACACAAGTATCAGGAGTCGGATCCTTAGAAAATGCACCAACCTTCTTGAGCATCCTCTTTGATGTGCACACTCTCTCGCAGACAAAAATGTCATCAGAACTCTTCTCGCGACCCCGCGCACTCTTCAGCCTCTGCTCCTCGGCTCGCCTCTTCTTCATCCTCAGAGCTTGACTTGCCACCACGGCCGGTACCGCAGCCCCCACTAGAGACCACCACCAGTCCACCATCTTTTTGATTGCGCTAAATTACGCTCTTCAACCCCTAATTTCTGGTCTTTCTCCTGTTAGCAAGAAATCCAATTGCAAGAAAATGTTTCGGTGACAGTAAGGGCACATATATGTTTTATCGCCTGCCATGATTCAGCTGAAATGAATTGCATATAAAGTACTTAAAGCACGAAGCCACATATATAGTGGGATTCAATTTGAAGAAACACTAGCAAGAAACAATGTATTTATCCAGCTTCAATGACTGAATCCACTTAAGTATGATATGAGAGATTATTGTCATTTATTTTTAATTATTTCAAGATTACTATGTTAAATCGGAAAGGAAAAGGGAACAATCCATAGATTTGGTTCTTCCCTTCCATCCTCATAGGGAATGGAGATACAAGAAGGGCTATTGGGAGTGTATACCGTGAGATGTGTGTGCCCGCTACCCCTAATTCGGCTAAACTAGATTGCATATGAAGTACTTAAAGATACAACTAAAACATAATGTTCAGATTCAGTTTCAAGAATAGATATGCAATAGAAAACCCAACTTCAACGATGAACCCTAGTTTCAAAATTCAATCATCTACAGAAAGTTCAATGCCTCAAAGACCACAAAGTTCATGTCTTGAGGAGTGAACAAGATTACCCAGCAAAAATGATTCTTACCCAGGATTCTATTAAAGAGGAAGTTCAGAGTAACAGAGATTAGAGGGAGAGGTCTAACACAAAGACAGGGAAAAAGGGTATTTGGGCCAACCCACAGTTGTAACAATTTAGGTAGTTAACAAATTTTGCAGTTTTCCTTCTTTTTCCCCCCGCTGAAAAGAGTTTTAGTTTTTTTTTCTTTTTCACTAGTTTAAAACTGTTGAACGTTTGAGAAAGTTTCAGTTTTCAAAAAAAGGTAAAACTTAAACCGAAAATTGCATTTGACAGGACAAGTACTTTAGAGTTTTTTTTTTTCTTTTGGTGATAAATTGTCACATAATTAAACGAATATTACCATAAGCTGATCAAAACTCAAAAAGTCAACAACGATGATGCGAATATATAATGTCTTATAAATGCAGCATGAGAGAGCAACATAGATATAGTTTACTTAAGCACAAGAGCGACCACATGTCTATATGCAGCATTAGAGAGCTCAGTTTATGAAGTTTTTGGGTCTTCTTTCCAGAGGGCCATGTCAAAGGAACCTTAAAAGGCTCCCTCAACTCCTCAAGGATCGTGCAGCGGTATCGACTCATGCAACTGTAGACAAGGTGTAGATGCTGCAGTTGATGCGAATATCATAGCAAGACGTATAAAATAATTGGTGCTTGTGATTCTTTTGGTGACTTAATATTTAACGTCTAAACAAAAAAGATAATCAACACGCCCTAGGCAACCTCGACTGCATGCCAAGCATGCATATGATTTCATGCAGAGTACACTCCAGTTCTCAAACTATCAAACATTACTAACAAGCAAACTCAATCACAATTCAAATTTACACTACAATTTTCTGACTGACAACAACTTTGTAGCCAACCAACGATGGTTAAGCGAAGAAACATTTCAGAGGTGCAAGAATGTAAGCTGCATAACTAACTGAAGAATTACACATGGTAAATAAAGAAGGTTCTATAAACAAGCAGGGTATTCAAAGTACGACAGCCAACACAGTAAAAAATCAAACAATTGAAGGGAAAAGTACTACACCTAAGAGTTAAGACTTTGGATACAACTAGAAGCTTCATAATCAGTGAATTACAGGTATGGGATGAACTTTTGAAACAATACAATTCATCTAGTCTAGGGAACTTCAATTCACAACGATGCTGTTTCAAGAGTCCAACACGCTTAGCAGTTCTTTCGCACCAACCAAATAGTCAAAATCCATAACAGTACCATGTGTAACCAGTGCTGCAGCTGATTATACGCTGATGGGCCACAAAGGAAGAAAATCATTGTGATCGGCCTCACATGTTTATCACTTGGCTCCTGGTGTACGAGAAAACTCGAGGCAGACCTCAACCTCAATGCCTCCTGATCAAGTTGGGGCACGAGGAGGCCCTATGAGTACCGTTTCGTACCATCTGTACAAAGGTTGGAACTTCTACACATACTACTACTTTGGTAACTGCTAATGTGCCCTATCCTTCCAAGGACTTACGCAACTTATATGCTGATTACACCACTGCTCTAAAGAACACAACATAGGATAGACATTTTTCAGTACTCCTTGTTCTATTTCAGAGAACCTTCTTCATTTTGGCTTGTTTAAAATAAATCAGTTCAAAATACAAATATTACTAGCATCCCAAGATGTTTATAACTTACTTCTTTTTGAAAATTAATATCCTTGCCCTTTTCTGCTTGTTGTCTTTACATCCCTAGATACAAGTTCCATTAGTAACCAATTACAATGTCCACAGATAACCATATAGTACACTACACTGTACACCCACATGCTACTAACCACAAATCTGTCCCATGAACAAGCAATTAACGCTGCTAACAAGTAAAATCACCACATAACATGGCGAGGAAAGCAAAAAACTGAGTAGATCGGCGACACCGAAAAGAACGAATGCAAAACAAGAGACATACCTTTGCAGATGTCAACTCCGTAGGTTGAAACACCGCCTTGTCTTCTGATGTTACCGATTGAATTGAGGAGAAGATTTTGTATTCGAAAGAGCGGCGGCGGTGCTGATGGAATCGAACGAAGATGGAGTGCTGTGCCTGGAGGATTTTGTGAAGCTGGTGGACGGCGGCGGGTAGGAAGAGTAGGCAGCCGTTCAAGCAGTCCGCTGTGGACGAGCGCTGAAGGAGAAGAAGAGGAGAACCGGAGAAGAAAAACCCCAAAATTGGAAGGCTTTTCCTTAAAACTTTATGTTTTTGTTGCCCATGAGGTTCGATTCCGCGACCTGATAAAACCATGCAGGGTTTTTGAACTTTTGTGAGCTATAAAACCTAGTTTTTAAAAGGGAAAATCCGATGTATTGTTATATCATAAAAAAAAAAAATTTGTACTATCTCCGTCCCACATAAATAGTTCAGTTTGATTTTGTATACATATTAAGGATTTAAGTGATATATTGTGTATTTTTCATTCTATCCTTTAGAGAGAGGAGCAGAAGAAAATGAGTTAGTGGAGTGTTAAATGTGGAAAGAGAAATAAATAAAAAAATGTAAGAAAGTGGAGCGGGGCGGGAGAGACAAAATGAGTTGATGGAGATTTAAATGCAGAGAGAGAAATAGAATAAAAAAAGTGTAAAAAAGGTAAATATATAAAAGTACCCATTTGATCTTTTTTAACTTAAAAATGAATAGTTTTTGTGAGACGTCACAAAAAGAAAAATTGATCAAATTATTTAGGACGGATGAAGTATTATTTTAGATGAAACCTAACTGTATATGTCCATTGAGTGTAAAAAAAAGTCTAAATAATAAATGTGATTAAATTAGACTTTATTTTTGTTTTTATTTTGTGTGTGTGTTTGGTTGGGGTGGGGGGGGGGGGGGGGGGGCACATCTACTGATAGAGAAATAAGTATTTTTTCACAAATTGTTTGGCCGTCCACACGCAAAAGTGGATGGCCAAGATTACTCTTTTTTTTTTTTGTTGGTACTCTAACTAGCTTAACCGCTATTTGTAACAGCTAGAAATTATGCCCAAAATGTTCCTCGCTCGCCTTCTAAGACAAGCATTCCAAAATCTCTTAACAACCACTAGCATCACAATCGACAACTCCACACCGTCACCGACGCTAACCTCACACTATGTGGAAGATTCCATGCACCACGGCAGTGGCGGAGCCAGAAAAGAAGCACACGGTGGGCACTTATCCGAAGGAAATTTTTAACTCGAATAATCAAAATATAATTGCTTACTAGACCCCCTATATTGGTACGATCTTGGTATGGTCAAATGGACTCAAGTGAAATATTCTGACAATTTTATCAATAGTCATTTTGTAAACCCGCTATAGACCTGTGATTGAATCCGCAAGCAACCAATTATTTTTTTACGTCAATTTATTTTCCCACTTTTTCATGTATCATAAGGACTTGAAGATTTGGCTCCTTTCTACCATTCAACCTAATCTTTTTCAATACACCATTAGATCCCAAACACCATTTATATAAACCACAATGGTAAAAACACATTCTTCTCAGGCTACTTACCATGACTAACTTCTTATCATAAAAATTGACAAACACCGCACTCACTTTGACAACGAAACTAATGAAACCCACCGCCGGCCAGGCTGAAAAAATGGTGAACCGAGTCCTGAAGATGGTTGATGCTTAATGGTGATGACTAGTGGCAGGGTATATGAAATCAATTCATTAAAAAATTGAAAACTAAAGGAAGATGAAGATAAGCAAAAAAATAGGTAGAGAGAGATGACATGGGAAGAGGGGTTGAGATGGTCCAACAGATAGATATAAGATTATAGATTGGCCTTTGCTGGAGGTGGGTGATGGACTAAGCGGTGGGGTGGAAAGCTAGCTACCTGCCCTGGTACCCTATAGAAGACTCTATTGCATAGGGCTGTAAATGAACAGAGTTGTTCACGAACAGCTCGATGTTCGTTCTCTCAAAAACTCGTTCATGTAATAAGTGAACCGAACACGAACACAATTTTAGGGCTCGTTTATTAAACGAGCCGAGTTTGAACATAATGATGTTTGTTTATTTATGTTCGTGAACAAGAGGGCTCGTTTATTTAACGAGCCGAACACGAGCCGAGTTCTTTTATCTGTTCATTTACTATTTACAGTATATATTACACAAAAATATCTATGCATTGGATAGTGTGTTTGGGACGTGGAAGCATGTGGTCCATTCCCCTCTCTATCACCAGACGTGGGTTTCATTTCATCAGACATTTCACACCCGTGCCCCCTCTCTCATCACTTCATGTCGGTCATCACAGCCACACCGCCGACCAGCCCACACCCCATGTCGCCGGCCAGACCACCGCCCCCACCGCCGACCAGATCACAGCCAACGCCGATGCCAGACCACCGCCCACACCGCCTCCTTCTCTCAGATACTCGAACAGTCAAACACCATTTGCCCTTCCCCTCTCTCACTCTCACTCACAGATTGCGTTACCTGTCTTCACCGTCGCCATCTCCCCGTCGCCGGATTCAGCCTACGGTGCCAGATTCAACTTGCGTCGCCATGTGTTCCGAGCTGCAAATCTGCACAGCCACATCGCCATGTTTTCGAGCTGTAAATCTGCAAAGCCAGGGTCCTGAAGAGCATCAACCCGTTGTATATGTCTTCTTCACCGATCGATCGGGATCTATTTTTACAGTGTTTTTATTTCGCATCTGTCATTTGTATCTCCTATATGTGTACTTGATTTTTCTTAATTTCTCTTTTGTAACAGATTCTTGTTTTTGATTGCTTGAACAATTTGAGATTTTGAGTAAATTAGGGATTCGATTGAGGTTGAACACGAACTCGAGCCGAGTTTTCGAACTCGAGTTCAGCTCGTATAGTTAAACGAGATGAACGAGCCGAGCCCGAGTTTCACCTTCACGAACTCGAGCCGAGTTCGAACATGGATGGGTTGGCTCTTGACGAACTCAAGCCGAGCTCAAACATGCCAAAATTTAAACGAACCGAGTTCGAACATACCCATGTTCGGCTCAAACTCGGTTCGTATACAGCCCTACTATTGCAAAGTTGTATTGGAAGAGTTGGACGGCAGCAGGTGGGCACATGCCCCCTTGTGCTCCCTGCTGCCTCCGCTACTGCACCACGGCAACACGACCATCACACAACCGTGAATTATTGTTATTGTTACTAGAAGTGATAAAAAAACTCATAGAAGGTAGAAATAATATTATTTATTAGTAATATTCGACGTTTAAATTCGAACTTTAAAAAATTGTTGTTTTTCTGTTGAACGCACGGGGAACTAGTGAAAAAGGTATTGTCACTCTGAACAAAAAGCAAGCCAGCTTCCATTCCCAGGCGCCTCTCTCTCCCTCTATCTCTGTTCTCAATCTACACGCATAGCATTTATGAATGCACTATTCTGTGCTTGATATTTATATCGAGAGAAAGGGTATTTGAATGAGCTTTCTCTTCTAGCTGAAGCCCAACCCTTGCTCTTCTCTGCATGTGAGTTCTCTATACCCTCCTCTCTTGTTGTTTATCAGTTTGCAATTGATGAATGTGGATCGATATGGTCCACTGTCTTGATCATTCGATAAACTTGAAGTCTTGTTTGGCTTCAATTGATCTCTCTTATACTTCATTTTTCTCTAGTTTGCTTTTTTTAGTTCTATTTAAGACCGGGGAAGAAAAACCCTTGTGCAATAACTGTTGTTTGATTGATCATTCTTCGAACTCGCGTTTTTATACCTGAAGTTCATATTTTTCCTAGTGTACGGTACATGGGTGCAAACGCTTACTATTTTGGAGTGAGCTCCGAATGCCTGTTATTGTGGTTGGATCATTGAACTCCAATGTACTTTCCTTTCTCTTTTGTTTTTCCCTCCCTTTTTTACCCTTTCTGGGTTTTGTAGTTGGAGTAAATTTATGGCAAACAGAATCTAGTGACAAAAATGCTGAATTATTTTCATGATATTAAAGCTTTCACTCGCGTCAAGGTGCTAACCAGATAGATACAGCCTAGTCGACTGTACTTTCAATCATGGACAGAGCAACAACGGTGCCAGCAGGATCAGTGATCAGTTGGTCCCACTACAGATTTGGCGAGATGGAGTTTAGTTGAGTTCATCTTGCCCACGAGGAATTTTGGGTATTTTGAAATTTACCTGTTCGTACTGGAGGAAATAAGAGGGATCTAATTACAATAGCAATACACTTCACTTTTATTTATAATTGTCACTAAATATAGATCGGAACCTTAGTTCTTGTACAATTTTATGCATGAGCCATACACGCAACAAACTATTTGACTCCACGACGAGGCTGCTTCTCCCCTTTTTTTGGTTGGTGTTGGGATATAGGAGATAGTTTCAAAGGTTGCGCTAGTTTAAGGTCCACATTTTCTTCATTTTTTCGGCCTTTTGGCCGGGTATTCAAATTTTGAAAGTATCGGTTTAGATTGACGCCCCTTTTGCGCTCTTCTAATATGTTTTTAAGTTTTGATAACATCAAAGAACTGCTGAAAAGAGGGTCATGAACATGTTTATACAATATTTTATACAACATCAACTGTACATTAGCAACACTATATTATGTAGAAATCCAAATACCACGGAGAGTAGGACTCTTCAAGATCTGCTTTAGTGTTGTATGAATGGGCATGGTAATCTACATGTTGATTCATTTATTTATAAGTCAAGACTATGCTGGTAAATTGTACTTGATCTTGCTGAAGTTTTCATTTTCTTAGAAATGAAAATTTAATTTACCATCCCTCACAGGGTGCAAATACTCCTCGACATGTTGTCTTTCATCACATTTGCTATATCCTTGGTATTTTAACGAGGATGGCTTCCTTCACTGCTTCTCCTTGTTGCCTTTCTGTAATGAAGTTCATCTTGGTGGATGATGGATTACTTTATGGATGGGCCAAATAATGGCAAAAAAATAAATAAGTACACAACATACCGCTAGGAGAGGCCTCATCTAGCCCAGGAATCAAATAAGAGCATTTGTCCCAACACCGAGATTTCAAGTTGCCACACGCATCTCATTCCCAAATGCAATTCCAATTGGGAAAGTTAGTTTATACACGGGAATTTTAATGTAACCAGAATCTCACTTGTAGTTGACTTCCAAAATCCGAATCGGTCAACATCCAGAGGGAACACTTGATTCATAATATGACTTACTAGGACAGGTGCAGAGCGAAGCGAGTAAGAGGACCTGGTCAGTGTCTCTGCTTGCATTGACCTCACCTGAGCAGTACAGTGTTGTATTCGAACAATTGTTTACATCAAAGCCTTCGTCTGATGCCACCCCCCCCCCCCCGTTTTGGTATTTGGGATGCCAGATTAGATGATTCAAAGTCCAAAGATTAGCAATGAAAGCTAACATTCTGCCAAGTAACGGAAGTTGTGTTGAGAAGAAAAGCGGGAACAAAGCTGCAGATATTCAGATTTGTGGGGAGATTGCCTTTGGGGATTTAATATGGGTTAAGCTACATGAATCTTCATGGTGGCCTGGACAGGTTTGTGGGTACAAGCATATACGTGGCTTCGTGATTTAGTGCCTCCAAGTGTCTATCTCAATTTTCTTTTGTTATAATTTACCATTCAAATGTACTTTGCTAATCTATATGGTAGGTTGTAGATGAGAACCTCGTAAGCAGGAGCTGTAAACCCAGTGATAGATCAGCTGGTGAAGTTCTTGTTCGATTGTATGGAAGCTACAAATAGTGAGTAATTTGTGCCTGCCTGCTTGTTTATTTTTACCACTGGTCTGGACAATCCTAAGAACAATGACCCTTTAACTACTCCTGCAGCTTGTATGTAGACCCTATTAGATGTCACTCAGAGTTTGAGAATGTAAGTTTTGCTATTAAGTTCTTAAGGAGGAGAAATGGGACAGTTACTTAACATCTAATACTTCGATTTGAAGATGTAACTCATGCTTTAAACCTCTTATACTATACGTTCGACTTCTCAGATACTCAAGGACTTCAATGGCTGCTACAGTGAAATTCTTGAAAAAGCTCTGGAGCAGGTAGCCTTGTTGCTTTTGCGTAATTTAAATGAATACGATTAGCGTGACAACTTTGGATCCCTTACTTACAAGTGATGTGATTCATATGATTGGATATCGGCGATAGGATATTCCTCGCCCTAAATGTGGCACAGCAAAGGGAAGAGAATCAAAAGCCAAAGGTTAGCTATTATTCTCATGCTATCATAATTTTTAGATCCACTACTTTATTGCACCATATCTGCAGGATAGTTAAGTACTTGCATTGTATGAATGACGCCAAAGGAGTGCGACCTATGTACACCAAATAATTTACTCCTAGCAATTCCCAGCAAGAAGTTGTCAATTGAATAACTGAAAACACAAGTACCAAAACGACAAGAAGAAGAATCAATTCAGAAAGAATGTAGAGTATAAAAGCTTGAGCCTAGAGTTGTGCATCTGCAATTCCTTCAACGCAAACACCCACCCTCCAAAATTTCTCATGCCAGATGCTCCAAATTGAGCGTTCTAAGGTAGAATTCTATGTGGGGAGACTTTTAACGAAGATAAATCTCTTGAGGATGAAGCAAATGGAGAACTTGCCTCTATTTTAGCCTGTAGTTTGGTTTTTCCGCGCTTATTATGTGGATTTAACATATAAATGCAGGGTTACAAATATAAAGATAATTACTAACCGATAATACCAAGAGTCCAAGACTTGATGATCCAACATTTGAAAGTCTGTTATATTCATAACCGTGCATTTTAATACCTGCTCAAGCCATGAATCCATGGATCACATTTAAAATTCTCTTGTTCTCTTAAGTTCAATTCACCCCTTTTTCAGCATGTGCACAAGCCCTTCTTATATATGCAAGCCCTTCTTGAACAACCTATTCCTATTAATGCGACAACAACACATTCTATGCCATCTTCCTTATACACCCTTCGTCCCACATAATTTGATCAACTTTTTTTTTGCACGCAGATTAAGGATTTAAGTGATATATTGTGCATTTCCCATTCTACCCTTTAGAGATGAGGGGAAGAAAGTGGGCCAGGAGAGAGAAAATGTGTTAGTGGAGTGTTAAATGTGGAGAGAGAAATGAATAAAAAAGTGAGCCACGAGAGAAAATGAGTTGATGAAGACTTAAATGTGGAGAGAGAAATAGAATAAAAAAAGTGTAAAAAGGGTAAATATGTAAAAGTACATACATAATCTTTCTTAATTTGGAAATAGGCAATTTTTATGGGACGGCCCAAAAAGGAAAGTTTATCAAATTATGTGGGACAGAGGGAGTACTATCGAGTGTTGGTTTTTGGGTTCTTCATTCTCTTCACCTTAGATTTCAAATTAACTACTCCTCCTAGAAGGTACCTAAGATTCAGTTTCTGGTGGATCGAAGTAATTATACTGAGATAGCATGATAAATCTAAAATTTCGTGGATGACCATTGATTTGCTGCATACTTATATACGTAGCCCCTACATATGCTTTATGCTAGTGGTACTATGGCTGGTTATGTCACCCTATGATTTGATGATACCTGCACCAAAGGGTTTTTAGATGAACAGCCTTGGAAGAATGTCCTTAGCTATAATGGGAGGTTATCTCTATGTTGTGTAGCTTTCATGAATATATGCTCGGCAATGGTTGAATTGATTAAATTGACTATGTAATCATTTACTTTCGGGAATCATGGCAGGGGTTCACCCTTGTGGTCCAATAATTTTAAAGAAATGTTCTTATTGTTTGCTGAGGTAATGCTGACTTGTGCGCTTAGGCTCCATTTTTTAGGTGCAAGGCACGAAGCCTCTGTAAATGATTATGGTGCATCACAAATATTTACAAGACATTGGGATTAATTTTACTGTATAAACCTCGTGAACTTTGTTGATACAAGTGCACACGTCTTTGTACCATATAGGAATCCCAAGAACACCACCAATTAAAGAACTTTGTTGATACAAGTGCTTTGTTGATACAAGTGCTTTGTTGATACAAGTGCACACGTCTTTGTACCATATAGGAATCCCAAGAACTTTGTTGATACAAGTGCACACGTCTTTGGACCCTGGTGAAGTAAAATATTTTACTTCAGTTAGTTGGATGCTTCTTAAGAAATATCGTGTTCTAGTAGGTTATCAAACAAGATTTTTTGACTTACTGAAATTGGTATTGGACCTGCAGCAGGAGTAATTAAAGCTGAGGCATCTCAGATCCAAAATTCAAAGCGGAAGTTAAGAAATAGAAGGCAGGACACAGAATCCCCAAATTTTGTAAGTTAAACTCTGATATTTAGGTCCTCTTTTCTGGTAAATGCTTATGCTCACTCTTTGTTCCTTTTGTAAGTGGGCTTAGTCACCATTAGATTTCAAATAGACACGTGCATTGTATTCTTACCTGACAAGTTTGAGGTATGCAAATAATATCTCTGTATCGTTGATACTTCGATATAGATCAGGATGTCACCAAGGCGACCTTCATCAGGAATTAAACCACAAACATTGGTGACGAATGGGAAGTTGCATTCTGAAAAAACTGGGGGAGCAAAAAGAATTAAGCGGAAAGAAGATGGTGAGCAGAAGAAACTTGAGCCTGGCTCAATCTCTGTAAGTACAAGGCTCCCAAGCCCCTAAATTTTTTATATGCATCTTGTACATCCCTTATTACCTTGTATAGTAGGAGCTTGTGTGTCTTTGAAGAAGCTCAAACTTTCTCCCAGCAGGCTACTTAGAAGTGTAAAGAATCAAGAATCACTCGGAAGAAAATGATAATGAACCAAAAGGCACAGAACAGAATCATGATGCATGATCATCATCATGATGCGCCCACTTGAAAAAGAGACATGATAAATTTTCTCTCATACCGTAGCTTCTCTTCTTCTCTCTTTTTTGGTCCAATGGAGGCCACTTGGGTCTGGGCTACTCAATTGGGGGTAGTGCTCCCCGTCGCTTGACAACCGCCCCCCAATTTCTTGTTGTAGGCAGGAGTAGATCCCAGGTCTCTTGGTATGACGCCAAGAGACTTTACAGCCACAAACTTTTTTTCCCTCCATTCAGTGATCTTTACAACTAAAGCTTGAACGTTGTTCATGAAGCCTGCAGTTTCTCCCAAGACACTGCAAAAGCCGAAGGTAGTTTCAATGCAGAAAAAGGCAAGACCTAATGGACCTGAATCTGTGAGTGGATATGATCTATTCAGTGCTTTTTCCTCTAACCTGCAGCATCACCCATTTATTGATTTACACTTTGAATGCCAATGTCAGGCAACAAGTCCAGTAGAAAATTCTCCAGATTTGAGTGCAAGGAAATTGAAAGTCATGCAAAGTCTTGGTCTGATTGCTCCTTCTGGATCTCCATTCAACCGAAATGGATACATTTCTCCAAGCTCATTTCACTGTGACTAAATGCCGCAAAAAGTTGGCCAGTGCATCTTGCAATTTTGTTTCAATGTCATCTGCTAAAGGAAGTGAAATATTAACTGGTTTGACCCCCAGTTTTCCAGTAGTATTAGTCCTGGAAGATGGCTGACATTTGAAGATTCTGGGAACTGCAATTAACTTTTGTAAGTACACATTAGCTGAAACAAGTTCCTCTTGAAAGCTATTTTGATCGTTACTCAATGTTTCTGTTGATGTTTTCTCGTCCAAAAACGTAGTCGTAGTGCAAGAAATTCACCATTTTCTGCCGGACTACTAGGCTGTAAACAAGCTGAGAACTCTACTAGTTTATGGGTACTGGGGGCTGAAGCTCAGGCTTGGCTGTTCTTGACGAGCTTAGACTTGCTTCTGTGCATTAAGATAAACGAGGAATCGCTATCGGCTCATCTAACAAAATGAGCCAGGCTTGAGCTCGTGTTCGTGGTCGAGCTCCTGCTTGTGATTAATGTATATTGATTAACCTGTTCTCAATTTTGCGAAATGTAAGCTTAAATTTGATGCCACTTACGGCTTGCTTGTGTTTTGAAGCCAAACATAATTTACATCTGAGACTGAACTTGATAATACAGCAAATTATGGTATAGGAGTAAATGTTTTCATGAGCTTCTTTAAATCAACAACCATATGATCTTTAGGCTCTGCTTATGAAAATAGCGCTTCGTGTATTGAATGGACAAACAAAGTTCTATCAATTCCAAGGGCTTTGAAAGTTCTTTCAGTTGCAGGATTTGCCTGCCTTGGCCCATTTTGAAACGGGTAGTAACATGAATCAAACTTCAATTCCAGAAGTTCGTTCTTTAAAGCTGGGCACAGCCTGGTCAAACTATTTCAACACAGGTTAGCACCATAGGTCATAGTTAATTCAAATTGATACTGTAAGGTCACGTCATTTGAAAAATAATTTATGAAGCGGTTCTGATTATTAAGACCAAGACTAGAGGAGTACCCTTACGGTCCGTTTGAAACCAATTCTTTTAGGATTTTGATTTCATATTTGAAATTGGATTTAGAATTCAAAATTTTTTTTTTTGTTTGGAATTTAAGGGAATTCAAATCACGGAATTCCAATTTTGTGTTGGAGAACAGAGGAAATTAAAAGGTAATAAATTTTTAGACAATTATATTATTGACTTATGATGAAAAATAAATTACGGTAAGTGGTTTCAAGTATGCTAGTACTAGTGCCACCACATGGTGGTGGTGGCAGCACTACACGGGGTAGCAACATCGACGGTGAAAGTGGTGAGGTGGTCAAGTGATGGCAATAGTGGCGGTGGCGGCGGTGGTGGTGGTGACATTATTGGTGGCTATGGTGGCGGTGGCTGTGGCGGCGACAGTGGTGGTGGCAATAGTAGTGGCAACGATGGTAGTTGTGGCAATACTGGCGGCGGTGGCGGTAGTGGTGGGGGATGCAATGGCGGGGGTGATGGCAGTAGTGGTGGCAGTAATGGCGGTGGTGGTGGCATAGTGGCAGCGACAATGCTAGTAGTGGTAGTACTGGCGGTGTTGGCAGTGACGGTGGTTGTAATGGTGGTTGTGGTGGTGGCAGTAGTGTTAGCGGTGGTTGTGGCGGCAGCGACAGTGATAGTGGTGGTGACGACGACGGTGGTGGCGACAATAGTGGTGGTAGTAGTGGTGTCGGTGGTGGCAGTAGTGGCGGTAGTAAAAGTGGTGTGGCAGTAGTAAAAGTGGTGTGGCGGTAGCGGCAATGAAGATGGTGGTGGTGAGTTCATTGTTGGACAGATCAAGAAAAATGGTAAATTTGATAAATAATTACTTTTAATTCAAGTAAATCCAAATCCCATGAAATCTGACCATTTTCTATCGGATTTCACACTATAGAAACAAATCCAGTCAAATCCCATGAAATTCAATTCCAATTCATTTTTTTAATGTTCCAAACAATAAAAATTGAAGATTTGAAATGAAATCATATCAATTACATAGTTCCAAACACACTCTCAATATCAGAATCTAAACTATAGATGGATAGATAGATAGATTCAAACCTGAGATCTTTATACCGATAATGGTGGATCTCTTGTCTCAATTAAGAGGGGTGAAGGAGAGACTAGGTTCAAGATCACCATCGATTCCTTTTTCTAAACCTACTGCAGTTGCGCGAGCCCTTTCCACGTACCACAAATGACCGAGAAAGAATCCTAGGAGAAAATGAGAAATAGCCAAAGAACTTCTAGGAGAGACATAATTGACTGCATCGGTCTCGGTAGCTACGCTCCCACAGAATTTAGAAAATCTAAAGGAGCATGAGTCATTCCGCTGAAAATACATTCTTTCCAAGGTTGTATGTGTTTTTCCAGCTCTACTCAACTACAACCCATTAGGATCTCTCATACGTTCTAACCAAGGACTACCCAGATCCTAAAACAACATTGTCTCTCCTCCAAAAATGACATCTCCATTTGGGTTACGCATTAGATATTTACCTAAAGCGATAGGTACTTGAGCAAATCTCATATTAGCTCCAAGACGTTAGTCATTAACTAGAAAAGTAAACGTTTGAACTTTAGAAGTTTCTGGTCCAGTAATCCATAAAACTCACCAGAACAGACGGTATTATTGAACCAGACAAAACAACAAGCAACAAAATTAAAGACATGCCAAGCTGCTAAACTATAATACAAATAAGCGTCTTCGGACCAAACAAGGAAGCATCGAGCCAATGCGGAGGGTGGTTTTGTTGACATATGACTGTTTGAAATTTGAAGACATCAAACAGTCCGGTCGCAAGGTCTGTTCACAGTTTCGTACCTCTCTTGCCGAAGGGGCCCTCCAGTTCTGCTGCCTACTTCGGCCTTTTGTCTCTTTGTCTTTTCATTCTAACATTCATTACATTTCTTCAGAAACGTATTATTTAGAGAAGAGAAGTTGGTCCTACTCTGTTGTTCGTACGGATTGGAACAAAAAGGACATAAGAGGTTCAGGTCGGGGAATCAAAGCTTTTACTGGGCTTTCTTTGAAGGTTAGAACAGGGAGTGGTCCTCGGTCCTCACCACCTCTCAATGCAGAGCGTGACTACCTGCAGAATTGATTGCACTAGGTGCATAATAGTTCTGTCGCGCTTTATTTTCACCTAGGTTAGATAGCATGTTCTTTTTAATGATCGCCCGACGTTTATGAGCTAGTCGAGACTCCACGCAAGAACTTCTTGAGAATTACGGTGGTAATGGGGGTGACCGTCTGGTCAAAACTCGGAAAGAGCTCGCCATTGAGGGGTGTGTACAAGGAGAAGCAGATTTTCTTTGTCACGAGGTGTTTCAACAACGCGCCATATAGCATCATATTTCTATGCAAAAATATAACAATGTGAACATAGAGTTCATTACTGTGCCTTGGACAACTCCCCTAAGATGAGATTTTTGAAAATGACGTTCTACTCAACTTATTAAGAATATCATTGTTTTGTTGAATCACTAATGCGGTACTTTAGTTATTTCACATTTTCACTGCAAATCTAATCCGAACTTTGAAGGCCTCCAACTTCGATAATTTACCTAGCCTAAAATCATAAATTTATTAACCTTTTTGTGTCACAAACACTCTAAGGTAAGGGACTTCTGATCTGCAAGGCTGTTTTCCTAGCAAGCTGGCTAACATTTAAGCATGTTACTAGAGTTCCATACTCTGATCTAGAACCCCAATTGCCACGCAAATACCGTTTAGTTGATTTATCGAGAATTGAGACAGTTAATTTTTTTTTTAGATAACAGAACAGATTATTCGCTCCATTTCCGTATCGCTCACGATATAAATCATAACTCGGATGTCCATTTCAAATCCATATTCTATTTTAAATTTCTCGTTTTGCTAGAAGTTAAAAATAAGCCAAATGCAAAGTAGTTACTAAAGAATAGGAAGAACTCTCATTCAACTAGACCAAAAAGTTGCTGACTAAAGCGGCCAGACTTGTCACTTTTGCTTGCAAGGCTAGATCGGCCGCATTTATGACATGAACTTATGAATTAGATGTCTTAGATCTATTAATGCATATTTGAACAATATTCAGCTTCATTTGTTTAAATTGTCTGTAGTATATTGTTATGTACTTTCGTATGACCGGGACGGCTTGCAATGTATAATATATTTCTCTATTTAATAATAAAAAATTAGACCAAGCAAAACCTACATTAGAATTTTAGCTTCTCCCACTAGGATCCTTTGCTGTAATGCTGAGAAAAGTATCACTACACGTATTTGGTTTCAAAAAATTGCTATTAAAATTTTAATAACAACGACAAAACACTTTTTGCACCTTTGCTGCTTCATTCAATTACTGGATGCCCATCCTTCGTTGTTCTGCCAAAGCGTCACTAAAGAGTTTTGACGACCAATGCCGGAACTTGTGACTAAACTTATGACGCGTCACCTTTCAACGACCAATGCCAAAATTTCTGGTCGCTTTAGCGACTATAGTGAAGAGGATCCGAATCCGAGGCAACTCCCATTTGTGGAGCCTACTTCAGACCAAAGGCCAAAAGAGGTAGAGACATAAGCAGCAATGAGTGCCTGAGGGATCATACTGGAAACATGCCAATCTTGGGGTGATGATAACATCATCAGCTTCTCTGGTTGCTAAAGAAACAACAAGAACACCCCTGCTCTGCTCTGCTCTGCTTTGATGCTTCTTCAGAGCTCAACTCATCTCTTCTTCTGATTCCACTGCCCCCTAGTACTCCTGCCATCATATGTTGATCTCTCCTTGTTGGTTCCTGGGTCCACAGCCCATACGAAGCTGTACTTTTGTGGTGTTGTCACTTGCTTTTTTTTTTAACAATGGCATAAGGTTCTCTTTGTTACTCTCACGTGAGTCATTGGCAAACTTCAAAGATGAACACTGCAAGAAAAGATTGTACTTGGGTGCTTTCATTCTTGTACATAACTGTGCAATTATTTGCCTACAAAGAAGTGCAAGATGTTAAAAGACTTTCTAGATCTGCTCTCTTAAAATTTTGTACGTGATGGGAACAATACATAATCGTGTACTCCACACTGATTGGTTGTGACTATTCTATTGATGTGTAGTTACGTCTCGTTCAACTTTGAAACATTTATCGCTCGATATCGAGCTCATTTACATGTATAATCACAATATGCAAACTTTTTCTTTTTATGGTTGCAGAAAAGAACAACAGAGAAAAGTAAGTAACATGTATCTCTGTCTTTTTTAGTATTTAACACATACATCATGAGCTAACAGCTACCTCTTAAACCCTAATACATTCTTGAATTCGTAGAGGAGCACCCCATCTAACTAAGACCATAATCACAGTTTTGCATTTAGGCTACCACGTGCCATAAATTGCTGTAAACACTGTAAAATGGAGTTGCAAACGTTTCTGCCAGAAAGGTAGAAGTGTCTTGTAATGGCTTCCAAAGTTCAGACTGGCTTTGTCAGGTGATGATCCAGAGGAAAGCGGTGGAAGCAAGTGGTGTTTGGTAGGCCGCAGAGTGGTGGTTGTCTGCACATGATAGTTACTGTAGACAGTGATTTTGTCCCACCTTTTGATTCCCCATCGGTAGAAAAGCTGTCCTCGTCGCCGCCGTGTAGGGTAGTGCTCCCTTGAAAATGATTGGACCGGTTGCCAATTTCTTTTCATTTTTTCCTGACCAGTATACTGCAAGAGGAGGTGTGTAAGTCCTCTTAGACAAATTTCGTTAGCATTTTCTCTGCAATTAGCATTATACATAAAATCAATGTAAACTTGAACGAAACGAAAGATTTTGACTGGAACCCCGTTAGTGAGGATAGCCCACAACCCTTCATATAATACCCACTAATAATATTGTTAATATTGCTATTGACATTTTTTTAGAAATATTTAATAAAAAATTCTTAGTCGCACTTTTTTAGCAGTTATAAAATTTCGCTACATGGGGAGGGGGAGAGGGACGGGATTGTAAGCTCTTCTTACAATCTGGGTTGCAGCCGAAGTTTTTTTTTACACAGGAAGTAATACTATTTGTTGTTAGAGAAGAAAACTTTACAACGTACACTATCCTAGTAAATGCTCTAAGATTCATGAAGCTATAGGCATTTATAAAATCAGTGTAATACACGATCTATACATCATAGTGAGGAGTTTAGGTTAGAGGAGTTCAAGAAACTTAATTGTTGACTTATCCCATTTAACTAAGTAAAATTGCAAAATCTTCATGTGTTAAAACAAAATCAATTTACGGATTCATACATATTTTTCCCCTTACACTTTTGTGCTTCAACAAAAATATTCATACTGTACTAGTGGCGGCAAAGCAAAACAAAATAAATACACAATCTGTAGCATAAAGATCGATTATGTGTTTACAATTAAACATATTCCCATGTAATAATCCGCCCATAAGCGTAGGTCAGATCCTCAAAAAGGGAATCAATCTCATTTAAAAAGAAAAAAAAAAGGACGCATTTTAACATAACCATGAACTTTTCTTTGTCTTCGAGGATATTTAAATTCTTTTTGAGTTTCAAATTACTCCTTGGATAGTGGATTACTAGCATGAACTTGAGCATAGCTAGGCAGTTGAACAGACAATTTTGTTGCATTTAGAACTTTAGCAAGAATTGTGAAATAATATGTTGAGTTATCATCTACTCTTAAAGCTAAGCTATTAGAAAATGGATTCAATGTATATTATGCTTTAATACTCGATTGCATGTAGAAAGACAAATTAACGTATACTACTACCAACTATGCACAAAGGGTATATCACCACCAAGTATACAAGCAACAGAGTGCAAATAGCACTATTCTCGAGGATCAATTATGTCAACGAGAATAAGCAGACTAAAGACCTTGACAAACCAAAGCGTGGATACCATGTTAAGCTTTAGCCAAGAACGGTGCCTCATTCTATTCAAAGTAATCTTTACCACCGCCATTGATTTTTGACGGACACTAATCCCGTCTGACCCAGTGTTTACCTTTTAACCGTCATCAACTGTAAAAAGGGCACTGCTTCAGTTCAGATTTTCACTGCTTTCATTCCATAAATCTGGCTGTGCCATAGGCTCTCTTCAACCATCTTTTCTTCACAAAAGGGCATGCTAACATCCAGTCTATCTAGCATATCAAATATACCCAGAGATCCTTCACTCATTAATGAAGTTCTAACAATGATTGCAAGCATTCACTAGAGGTTCCTCTCTCATGATTCACATATAATCCTCATTACTGCTTAATATGATTCCTTTGTTTCTCCCTTAACTGCAAAATAAATCTGTTCACACGAATCTCACCCATTTAACTTCCCATACAGTACTTTCTTCCTCTCTGAAGTTGCTTTACAGAGCCTGGAAGCATATGAAAATGAACCCATTTCAGCGCTACCATGGATCACTCGGGAGCATTGGTACCAGTCACATCCAAGAAATGGAGGGTGTAGATGACTTGAGCTCAGCCCCTGAAGAAGAAGAAGGATCAGGCATGCCCAAGCATAAATCAGACGAAGCCGCCAAGAAACACGCCCTGGCCGAGAAGCAGAGGCGGGTGCGCATCAAGCGCCACTTCGACACCCTCCGCCACCTCTTCCCTAACCTCGTCAAGGTAGCACCACCCTGTTCCTTACCCTTATGCAATTTCCCCAGCATGTCTGTCAATTTCATTTTTGGTCTTTCAAGTTGTGGCTTTCTGTGGTCTTGTAGCAGTGTTTTGGTGGCTAAAATCGTCAATTCCCAGCGTTTTTCTGTTCCAGAAATCCCTTAGGATTTTAATCGTCTATGTGAGCAGATATTCTGTTCTCATTTTCTTAGTTACGGATCGCTTATGGGGTACGGTTATGTCATAAACAATGAATTTTCAACATGTTCTTAGGATGATGTTGCATGGGCCGTGGGCGCTTACTACTTTACCAAAAGCTTAAGATTTTCTTTTCTTTTGTGTGTGCCCGTTGGATGTTTCTTAGGCCTTGACTAAACGATGGAGTGTACCTCACCCTCGCCCTTAAACATTGCTACCAGAGCCTCTTTTTTTTGGTGATGCTCGAAGGGGTTCATTCACCCCTTAAAAAAAGGATCCAAGTTCTTACAATAAAAAGGTTGAAACATGATTAAATGACAAGAATGAGGCTTTTTGCAACAACACTGAGTCTTTATGCACCATATTACTACGTTGCATGCATCCTGGACGAATTAAAACGTACTGTTTTCTTCGCTAAAATATAAACGTGTAACTAAAAGGCATGAGTAATGCCACTCAAGAAGATGTTAGTGATAAAACTGGATGTATACCTCCAAATGCCTGTCTCATTGGGTCATCTTTCACCTTTGTGCATGCCATACATATAAGAAATTTGTTGTCGTAAATGTCATATAAATAACGTGATAGAACAGACAAGATCTAACTAAATGAAGCGATTCTCAAAAGAAAGAGAATCGAGTTTATTATTCTCCCGTTTTGTTCTAACAATCTCGAGTAATTTTTAAAGGACAAAAGAACAAGTTTAATTTTCTTTACTGTACTCTCGTCCGTTAGTCGTACGACGTTGTCTCTATCACTTGAAGTTCTTTTCCGATGCTGCATACCATTGATCACTGCGTATAATGTGCAGACAGATAAGGCATCGCTGCTAACGGAGGCGGTTCGCCGCGTAAAGGAACTGAAGCAGGTGGTGGCTGACCTGGTGGCGCGGCAGGACGGAGAGCAATGCGCCGGTGGCGGCAGCACCACCGGGTCATCGCTCTCGTATTTCTTACCCAGCGAAGATGACGAGTTCACGGTTTCTTACTGCGACGGCTGGGCCGAGGGCAAAACGGTGAAAGCGACCGTCTGCTGCGAGGACCGGCCCGGTCTGAACCGGGACTTGACCGCGGCGGTCCGGTCAGTTCGGGGCACAGCGGTGAGGGTGGAGATGGCGACTGTCGGTGGGCGGACGAAGGCTGTCGTGGTGGTGGTGTGGCGGGGTTGCGGTGGTGGCGGGGAGGAGGATGTTGAGACGTTGAGGAGGGCCTTGAAGGCGGTGGTGGAGGACCGGGCCTTGCGTTCTAGTGGGTATTTGGGCTTGCCCAGTAGTAGTTGGAGTGAGTTGGGCCAGGAGTTGCCTTGTGTTGGTAAGCGGGCTCGGGTTTGGGGTTCGATTAGTGATGGGCTTTCGATTTCTGATGGTCAATTGTTGTGCAGTACTTGATCCAACTTCTAAGCTTTCTGGTCAAAGATTAATGTACAGGAAACAGAAAAAAAAAATTGTGCAAATAATTTTCATGGACAAAAGCTGCAAACGTGGTAGGCACAGTACTGGTTAACAACAGCACGTTTGTTCTGGCTCTAAGAAAGATGGTCAATTAGTGTGTAGCGCTTAGTCAACCGTCGTAAATCGCCTATATAATTTACGTAAAAAGAAAAAATGCCTGAAATAACTTATCATCGGCCACCCGTAATGCTAGAGCAGATACGTAAAATCCTAAACTCTACATAGCTTGAGATTGAGAGAGTGTTTCATCACTGTTGGCACTCGTATCTTTTGTGGTAGTTCTATTTACTTTTAATTTTGACAGAAACTTAAATTTGTTTAGACATAAAGAGTAAGAAAACTTATTTGCGAGGCATCACTACTCTTGGATCCACCTACTCCGATACGAACCTCTTGATTGAACCTTTTAGTAATCCAATCTCTACAATCCTGAATGAGCACTATGCAATTGGATAGCCTTTTTTATATTTCCATTTTAGGTGAATATTTGTAGCAAATATTCCTTCTTTTATTGGGGTAACAGTTTATAGGCCGCATATAGTCTGGGCCATGCTGGTGCTCGGTTGGGCCACAATTTTGAGGTTCAAAAGAAAACATTACTCGGGTGAAAGTTTTTCCAATGTTTACCCTCTTAAATTGATTAGTGGTTCGGAAAATGACTTACGGAATTTTAATCGGTAAGTGATTTTTCGACATTTTGTTCCTGGAAATAGTGTGATTGGAAATCATTTTCCGTCGAAAAATCTTATGCATGCACCAAATATCGAAAAATGATTTCCAAGCACCAAACACCGAAAAATGCGGAAAATCTTTTCCGGAAAACGATTTTCGCAAAACAAACAGGGCCTGAGTGCTATTATGACTGCCCTTTCTCTTGCTCCCGGCTTATTAAATTGGCAAGAAAAGGGTAAATAAAGAAATTGTTTCCGCATGACTTGGTCTATTGGGTCGCAATTGTTTCAGCTTGTACATTGCTGCTCTTCAGTTACTTCTATGTTGCATGCTCTAGAAGGAAATTAGGTTTTAAACATTAGTAGCTTCTATGGGATTTAGTGAGTTTAAATTGGAAAGAGCGTTGTTGCGATATAAAATACGATCTATCCTTTAAAATTAAAAGAAGAAAATGTAATGTATTTGAAAGGCAAAACAAGATTATTCTTTGGGACGTGAATTATCCGCAAATTATAACAATTGCAAATTTGTCGGTTCATCCGCAACTGTGATCAAACGTTGCTACTTTCCTACTTCTTCCTCGTGCTTCGGGTGACTAGTACCCGCGGCATTGACTCAATACTTTCAAATTTCAATGCACCAAGAAGTGGTAAAAAAATGTACTTTTGATTATCTTTAGATGTTCTGATTTACAAATATTCAACACAAGGTAATTACAATATAGGGGACATAAAATATGCCATTTTAATACATCACGCCACGTTGATAAGGAGTCATGCACAGATGGTCCAAACTCCCAAAAGTGTACCTTGCTAGGAAACAACTTGATTCCCTATCATTGACCTTTATGGTAATGAGTTTGTCTGTCATTACGTTCACAAAACATTCCTTTGAAGAAATGGAAAAGCAGAAAATGCAAGAACCCAGCACCCAAAATAGAAAGGAATGTTCAAATATTGACCTCGAAAGGGGAAAAAATCTGAAATAAACTGTAATATTGTGTTATGTCCCCCCCATATTTACCGTGTCATCCCTCCAACAAAAAATTGGAAAGATCCATGCAGATGCTAATGGGTAGATCTGACAATTTTTTACCTGTACCCGTAGGTTTACCCAGGCCCGTTAAGAAATTGCGAGTACAGGTAGCCAAATATGCTACCCGTTGACATTGGACCCGTACTCAGACATGACCGTTTTTTCGGTTCGGGTA